>VXAX01006293.1:140312-153812 GCA_013399835.1 Leptocoma aspasia
TGCCCCCGGGGTGAGGGCTCGGCCCTGACCTCTGTGCCCTGGCAGGGGGGACGCCGCCATGGTCGATGTCGGCGCGGGTCTGGAGACCGAGTCGGCCAACGGGAAGGAGCCCCTGGTAGGTGCCGTGGGCAGGGAGAGGTGGGTTCAGCCCCGAGGGGAGCATCCCTTAGCAAAATAACCCTTTAAGGAAGCATCCCTTGCTTCCTTAAAGGGTTATTTTGGAAGTTAAATCCTCACCCGCGTGGCTCATCCTCACGAGCTGGGTGTACAGAGCAGCTCCATGCTCCTCGCAGCGCGGAGTAGGGGAAAGGATTTATTCCCTGTAAAAATCCCATGGTGGCAGATTCCTGCCCAAGCCCCTGTGCTGCCTGCCCTGGGCACTGTTGGATTGCTGGCTCTGCTCCGGTTCCAGGATGCTGCCGGGGAGGGCGCTGAAGCCATGGATGTGCAGGGGGGCTCGGGGGACGAGGAGAACGCGCGGCAGCTCGGCGAGATCGAGCTGCAGTGTGGCATCTGCACCAAGTGGTTCACAGCTGACACCTTCGGCATCGACACCACGTAGGTGATGGCTGGCAGGGCCAGGTGTAACTAAAACTGTGGTAGCTAAAGTGGAGTGTTTGGAGTCTGAGTTCCCAAGGACCTGTCCATGCCCTTGAACGCTTGGGAACTGGTGTGTTGTGTAAATAAAGCTTTGTCCGTGATAAAAGCAGCCCCTGTGAAATACCACTGAGCCTGTAAGATGTCTGTGGTTTTAGGGAGGGAAGGAATAATTGGGTTTTAACCTGGAATAATTAGTTTCTTAACCCGGTGTGGTAAAGAATAATTAATTTTGTTTCACTTCGAGAGGAACATTGAGGGGCTGGAGTATGTCCAGGGAAGGGAACAGAGCTGGAGAAGGGGCTGGAGAAAAGGAGGCTCTGCACAATTCCCTGACAGGAGGGGACAGCTGCAGGGGGTCAGGCTCTGCTCCCAGGGAGCAGGGACAGGACAGGGGAAGGTGTCCAGGGAGCTGCTGGAGGTGGCACTTGGCACTCTGGGCTGGGGACAAGGTGGGCACTGGGCACAGCTTGCATCCCATGGTCTCAGAGGGCCTTTCCAACCTCACAGATCCTGGGATTCTTGACCCTGCCACAATAATTACACTGTACCCAGCTCTAACAAAGCTGCTTTTTCCTAGGTCGTGTCTGCCCTTCATGACCAACTACAGCTTCCACTGCAACGTGTGCCACCACAGTGGGAACACCTACTTCCTGAGGAAACAAGCAAGTGAGTTTGGGAAAAGCTCCCTGGGAGAGGTTTTGTGCAGGTTCATCCTGGAGGGCTGGTTCTGTCTGAAGTCAGTGGGTGGGCTCTGCTGAGACTTTTGGAAAATGACCCAAAATCCCATATTTACAGCCACGTGTGGCTGCTTCTAAAAACGTTTTGCTACTCATTTATGAAGGTGGTGTAGCTGTTTCAGCAAGGGCTGAGTCAGGACAGAATTTGGGAGCTTTTGCAGTTTCTCGGGGTGATCACTGTGTGCACGGGTGTCTGATCTTCCCACCATGTGTGACTGTAGCCCTGGGGGTGTTTTGTTTCTCAGACCTCAAGGAAATGTGCCTTAGTGCTCTGGCCAACCTGACGTGGCAGTCGAGGACACAAGATGAGCACCCCAAAACGATGTTCTCCAAGGATAAGGTTTGGCTGTTTGGGAACCATTGTGGGCTCACATCAGTGCTGTCAGCCAGGAGGAGCTCACACCAATGTTTTCTGTCCTTCCAGGATATTATCCCATTTATTGATAAATACTGGGAGTGTATGACAACACGGCAGAGGCCTGGGAAAATGACTTGGCCCAATAATATTGTCAAAACCATGGTAAGAATTGAGGGTAAACCCGTGGAGGAATTCCCACAATTTTTGGGTTTCTGTCATCTGTGTGTGCTGAGGGCTGGGCTTGGAGCTACAGGGTGAAGATGCTGATGCTTCTTAGGCAGCTGATGTACCTGACACATCTTAATAGCAGCTATTGAGATTTAAACACTTGTTAAAGAGTTTGTTGTGATCTTACTGTGCGTAACTAAAACTGCTCTGTTTTAGTGTAAAGAAAGAGACGTGTTCCTGGTGAAAGAGCATCCAGATCCAGGCAGTAAAGACCCAGAGGAAGATTACCCCAAATTTGGGCTTCTAGACCAGGTTTGTGATGGGAGACAGGAGGAAGGTGGGGGTGCCTTTCTGCTGAGTCAAGGGGCAGATCTCTGCTGTGAGTTGTGTGTTGTGCCACAGTGGGTGGGAGCCCCAGCACCCTGCTCAGGCTCAGAGTGTTCCCTTTGACCAAATCTGTACAGCAGAGCATTTGATCTCTTGCAGGATCTTGCCAATATTGGTCCAGCCTATGACAACCAGAAACAGAACAACGCCGTGTCCACGAGTGGAAGCTTAAATGGCAAGTTCTTTACTCGGGAGGGGTTTGGGTGTTTGGGACTAAGCTGCATTTCCCAGTCCTCTGGGCACCTGTGCAGTTAAACTGTCCTGTGAACTGAGCTTGTGATTATGCTCAGAGCAGTCTCACTGTTCCTTTTTATAGAATATTGTTTATATATTTTATATTGTTTCCTTTAACTTTGTAGCTTGGGAAGGTTCAGCTGTTTCTTTACTGTAACCAGATAAATCAAGATGCTTACTGAAAACTGAGCTTGTCACTTTGCTCCTAGAGTGGTTTTAAGTTACCTCCTTGAGTTACTCAGATTTCCTGTTTCCCATCTTGCTGAGGATACTCAGGGTGGCCTTGCCCCAGTAAATGAACTGTTAATAGGTTTATATATTAATAATCTTCATTAAACACATCCCAGTAATACAGGCAGGAGGTATTTGGGTGTTTTTAAAGCAGGTTATAGATATCTCAAGTGTGTTGTTTCCATGTCATGCGCTGGTTGTTTTTTATTTCATTTCTGGGAGACTGACAAACATGTGGTGCCACTTCTGTTCTTGCAGGTGGAGCCTCTCTGGGAGGTGAATATTTATCTTTCAGCTTCTAAAACTTAAGTATTGCTGTTTGCAAAGCTTTTCTTGCTTCATTCTCTTAGAAGCCAAAGTCAATCAAAAATGAAAGCGTGTCCTGATGTGATTGCAAGTGGCCTTCAATACAAACCAGCAATTCCATTCTTTAATCTTAGTAGTTAGAAGCTTTTAATTGCCATATTCTGCCCTACTTGACTGGTTTAAAGGTTTTATTTATTTATTTTACACTTACATTTATTTTTATTCTGTATCAATTGACCTGATGTTGTCGTTTTAATGCTTAAACAATTGGTCTGAAATTTACAGTGCAATGGTTTGGACAAATAATTGTTGGCAAACTGAGGAGCCTGAATGTTTGTCTGCACTGAAATCAGCTGGATCAGGTCATGTTTGTGCAGAATATGGCATTCCCTGGATGGTTTGGATCCCTTACACTGTAAGGGAGTGCTGGTAGTGGAAGAGCTGACTGGATTTTTAGTTACCACATCAATGTGGTTTGTGAAGGTGTTTATCTAAAGTACATGAAATTTCCATGGTTTTCCTTATAAATCAGCAGTGATATCTTTGGAAATAGCAGGATGATGAAATGCATGTATGATTTAATTTATTAAAACATGCTGATATTAGTTTGATGAAATTTGACATGTAGCTTTTCCTAACCTGCAGTTTTATAACTGAGTGCTGAGTTCAAACTGACTTGCTGCTCAATCATAGAACTGATTTCAGTAGTACTGAAGAGAAACACCTCTTGCTTTTCATTTTCCCTCAACTTAGGTGTATTTTATTTTGTAGATGGAAATTGAACATTCAGTGCTGATTGCTGGTTGGTGTCAGTGTTCCTCCAGCACAGGGTTACTGGGCTGGTGGCTGTGCTGTAGGGTGGGTTTCTGCTGCTTCTGCAGAAATAGATTTGGGCTGTGACTGCAATCTCCATTAATAATAATAATAATAATAATAATAATGATGATGATGATGATGATGAAGTGGATCCCAGTGCTGCTGCCTGTAAATCTTCTGATGACAGAAAAGATTGTTAATTCTCATCTGAAAAGCTCAGATTGAGCTTGTTTTGCTGCTCAATCTCCTTTAGCTTCTGCTCCAAATTCAGACACCTCAAAAGCTGACCCGAAGCCAGATGAAAGCTGTGGATTTCGCTGTGCTCGTTGGCAGTGAAGTCTGGTTCACATTAACTGTGGCCAAAGGCAGCTGAGCCCAGGAGCTGGTTTTGGTGTGGCTGCTCTGCCCCTCTGTCCCTGGAGTGGCCAGCAGCAGCTCCTGAGCAGGCTGGGTTTGTGTGTCCAGGGGGAATGGCCGCCAGCAGCAGCGGGAAGGGCCGGGGCGCCAAGCGCAAGCAGCAGGACGGGGGCACCACGGGCACGGCCAAGAAAACACGGAGGTGACAGCTGGGCTGCCATGAGGGTGTGGGGATGGGCACAGGGACAGGTGTGGGGGTGGGGACAGGGATGGGCACCGGGATGGGGACAGGGATGGGCACCGGGATGGGGACAGGGATGGGCACCGGGATGGGGACAGGGATGGGCACCGGGATGGGGACAGGGATGGGCACCGGGATGGGGACAGGGATGGGCACCGGGATGGGGACAGGGATGGGCACCGGGATGGGGACAGGGATGGGCACCGGGATGGGGACAGGGATGGGCACCGGGATGGGGACAGGGATGGGCACCGGGATGGGGACAGGGATGGGCACAGGGATGGATGTGGGGATGGGCTCAGGGGTGGATGTTGGAACCCAAGGCACAGGGATGGGTACTAGTCAGGGACAGTGGCACTTGTGGTGTCCTAAGCTGCTGCCCAGCTGTCTCTGCCCTGGGTGGGTGTCTGGGGGTCACTCCAGAGTCCTGTGATGTCACTGATGACGTCACTGATGACTGATGGGTCACAGGCTATAAATTATTTGCAGTGGATGACTGCGCTCGTTTGACACACATACACACGAGTGTGCAGCCCCTGAGCACAGGACAGCTCTGCAGGGAGGTGTCCTGGGGCGACATGTGACAGCACCTGGAGATGCCAGCGTGGGGTTTGTGTGTTTCAGTGACCCGCTCTTTTCGGCTCAGCGCCTGCCCCCCCACGGGTACCCTCTGGAGCACCCCTTCAACAAGGACGGCTACCGCTACATCCTGGCCGAGCCTGACCCCCACGCACCCGACCCAGAAAAGCTGGAGCTGGACTGCTGGGCAGGAAAACCAATTCCTGGGGATCTGTACAGAGCCTGCCTGTATGAGCGAGTCCTCCTGGCGCTGCACGACCGAGGTACAGAGCTGGTTAATCTGTGTTTCCTCACAGAGGCACCTCGGTAACCTCTCGTTACCACTCAGAGCTGTTTCAGGTGCTGCTGCTCTCAGAGGTGCAGAGGTTAAATCCACCTCTACGTGTTCACTTGCCTTTTGAGATCACAAATGAGTGCTGGTGTGCTCCCTGCAGCTCCCCAGCTGAAGATCTCTGACGACAGACTGACTGTTATTGGTGAGAAGGGCTATTCCATGGTGCGAGCCTCGCACGGCGTGCGGAAGGGAGCCTGGTACTTCGAAATCTCCATGGATGAGATGCCTCCAGACACAGCTGCCAGATTAGGCTGGTCACAGCCCTTGGGTAAATAATTTTACAAAACATTTTATAGCAGGTGCTCCTGCTACACTCTCTGTGTTCACCATGAAGCATTTGTTTCTGCAGGGAACCTCCAGGCCCCTCTGGGATATGACAAGTTCAGTTACTCCTGGCGCAGCAAAAAGGGAACCAAGTTTCACCAGTCCATAGGGAAACACTATTCCTCTGGCTATGGACAGGGTGATGTCCTGGGATTTTACATCAGCCTTCCAGAGGATACTGAGACAGCCAAATCCCTGCCTGACACTTACAAAGACAAGGTGAGGTGCAAGTTCACTGTTGGATTAAGCATTGGCAGGTGGAAAACTGGAAAACGAGTTGCTGTGGCCTCACTCGTGCCCCTTTCCCCCTCCGTGGTTCGTGGGGGAGAGGCCCAAAGTGTTGATCTCAAGAAAGCAAAATACTCCTGGATGGGATTGCCCACATCTCCTTTCACCTTCCCCTCCTGGCTCTCAAATCTCTGAGCTATGGGAATCACTCCTCACAGGTACTCTGACAGCAGGCATGCCTGGTCCTGAGCAGGGCAGGTGACAGGTAACAGATTTCGGGGTTGTTCCTGACGTTGTTTGCTGCTGTTTCAGGCTTTGATCAAATTCAAAAGCTACTTGTACTTTGAAGAGAAGGATTTTGTGGACAAAGCAGAGAAGAGCCTAAAGCAAGCCCCTGGAAGCCAGGTGAGTTGTTGCTGTCACTTCAGCACATGCCTGGCCTGAGTGAAACAGAGAGGGATTAATTTTGTCAGGGTTGCTGTGTCCTGACAGCCACCATCAGTGGGAAAACCCTTCATTTTTCAGATCATATTCTTCAAGAATGGTGTCAGCCAAGGAGTTGCCTTTAAGGACATCTTTGAGGGGGTTTATTTTCCTGCTATCTCTCTGTACAAAGGCTGCACGGTAAGTGAGGGGTCTTTGAAAGGGAATTCCTAATTCTGTCAGTTTCAGTAATGCACAGAGTGTGGGTACTCTGGGACTGTGCCAAGTAAAAAGGAAAGATGGGAATCATTTCAGTGGCTCTGGAACAATCTTGATGTTCACATGTGTAACAAGTTTATCAAATTGCTGAAGTAACATCAGCAATGTTTGTTCCTGTGGGCTTGCACAAGGTGTGGGGAAGCTCAGGAGTAGGAAAGGATGAGGACAGAGGACTAGAGTGATTTTCCTGGATTTTTAGATTTAATGAAAATGTATGTTTGACAGGTTTCTATAAACTTTGGGCCATATTTCAAGTATCCACCAAGAGACATCACTTACCATCCTGTAAGTAAAACTGAAGCTTCTCCCCCCATTTGAGAGCCTCATTGTTTAAATCAAAGATGTTTTGGTGTGATTTATACCATACCTGTACCTGTCCTTCAGTGTCAGTACCTGAATAGTGTAGCCAAAAGGAGCATGTTTAAAAATATGTAAGGACAGATACCCAAATAAATCATTAAATTTTAATTAAATAAGAGGTGCTATTATCTTGTTCCTCTTGACAGATCGTTGCCTGTGTTGGCCTCGTTTGTCAGTAGGGGGGCTGAATTGCTGTTCAAGGAAACACTACTGTTCTGAGGAGGGAAACAGCCCTGGGTCCCTGCTTGTCCAGGAGTGGAACTAACTGTGCTTCCCTCTGCAGATGAGTGACATGGGCTGGGGGGCCGTGGTGGAGCACACGCTGGCTGATGTCCTGTACCACGTGGAGACAGAGGTGGATGGCAGGAGGAGCCCACCCTGGGAGCCATAAACCCCCAACACCCTGGATTTATCACAGAGGACCATCCATCTCTCTCTCAGTGACCAGCCAAGGACCCAACAGGCCGAGGTGGATGCAGCCCTGGCTGGCAGGTGTTGTGTGTGTGGTCACACCTCCCCACTGCCCCTGGGAGGCAGTTCTGGGGTGTTTTGTGCTAGTTTGGGGCCTCTCTGGGAGCCCCCAGTACCCTTAGAGTGTCACTTGCTGGAGAAGGGCGTGTTGAAGAACCTTCTCCTGGGCTGAGACAGGTCAGGGTGTAGCTGGAGCTGCCAGGTGTGGCTACAGTGACCCCTGTGCTCAGGTGTGTTTGGCTGATGGTGACCAACAGCTCCCAGCCAGGACAGCTGCATGTAAAACTGAAATTTGGGCTTCTGTCCAAACTGTATTTTTTTTTTCCCCACAGACTGGAAACCAGTTTAAAAATAAAGGCTTTAACTCTTCTTTTTATTCTTGTTTTTGTCTTGTAAATTGTTACAAGTGACATTTAAACTCAAAGTAGCTACACTTGGAGATCTTTTGAGCTGAAGATCTGTGCACAGGAGTTACAGGGGGCCTCCTGCTAATGATCATCATTGCAGAGCTTTGGGTGAATAAATAATTTGAAACTTCTTATGTGTTGGTACAGGAAAAAATAAATTAGAGCTGTTGTGAGGGGGAGAGGAAACAAAATTGTTAAGTAAGTGGTGTGTTTGAGTTTTTGGAGAGTAAAATTTGAGGTTCTGTCAAGCACAAAATTTGTGTTTGGCTCACTGAGGATGTACCTTCCCAGTCAGCTGTCTCCCTAATAACTAATTAGCCCAGACCTTTAATTTTAGACAGCACTAATTAAAGCTTTATTTATTCATTGAAAGTAATTAGGGAGGGTGGAGTTGGCTGACTGGGCCAGCACGTGCTCAGTTAAGCAACCGCAGGAATTACATTTTTGCTCCTGCACTTACACAACGAGCTTCAATAAATACCTTTACATTTAATGACTGTAACTATGTATTAATTAGTGGAGTCTGCTATTAAAGGCCTTGAAGTGACAAGGTTTGCCCCTGAAGGAAGCCCTGCACAGGGTGGTCAGCAGGTCGTGGTCAGCAGGCCACGGGCACCGGCCGGGCCAGGCGCTGCCGCAGGTGTTTGGCAAAGTCCACCTGTGTCTGGGACAGGACCTGGTTGATGATGGTCTTGGGCAGCCACCCCTGTGGAAGAACAGCCACAGCCTGTGAGCAGAACCTGCCTCCCCCACAGCCCCTGGCTCCACCCAGCCAGCCCCAGCCCCAGGTACCTTGAGGTCGATGCTGAGCAGCCAGGTGAGCCTGGTCCTGGAGGGGCTGCCGGGCAGCGGGCGCAGGACCATGCAGGTGGGACCATTCTCAGCCCTGGTGGGGGGGGGGAAGAGACCCAGGTCAGACCCAAACTTGGACTTCTCAGCCTCAAAAATGCACTTTGGGGTTTCTGCAGCAGCTCCTGCTGCCCACAGAAATCCAGTGACCTTGACCCACAGTAAAACCCTTGTGCCCTGTGGGAATCTCCTCCCTGCACAAGCATAACTGGACTCAGCAGGTGGTACCTTATGAAGCCCTCCTGCTCAGGCATGGCCCCGTAGGTGGTGGACATCCCAGCCAGGACACAGGTGGAGCCACGTCTCCTGGAGCACCGGACACTCACAAAGTCCCGTGGCCCAACAATGTTCCCAGGGGTCGCTGCTGCCTTCTCATGGGTGATCACCGTGTCCTTCCCAATCTTCTCCAGAATCTGCAGTTCAGAATTAAAACTTCCATTTGAAGTGTTCACTGCAAGCACAGCTAAAAGCTGCTTGTGGTTACCAGGTGTTCAGATACAGGGTCTGACAAAGACTTGGTGTTTACAGTGGCAATAATTCCAAATACTTGCTTGCCCCCATGTTGCATGAACATATTATAAGTTTCCCTGTATGCAAGCCTGCAGAAAATTCTTCCCATGGAAAAGCATCTTTTTACTGTCTTTTACTCTGTACAAGTTTCTATAAACAAATCTCTGAGTTGTGTTCAAAGACATTTAAATTTCTCTGCCTGTCTCCTAATAATAAGAGATAGAGGTTTTCTTCCTTTCAACCTATGAGGTGAAAAGTTGTTATCTCTGATTGTGTAAGCTATTCTGACATTCCTTAGACAGAGCTGGAAGCAGGAGCTTTGAATGCTCTGGACTGGGCAGATAACAGCCCAAATCCTTTGAATTATGGAGTCATGTTAATAAATTATATTTAGCCTTCTGATGTTATTGTCAAGAGTCCTTTGTCAACACACAGACCACGGCAATACCCCCAGGTGCAGAACTGTTTTCAATTCCTGAGTGAAAAGCTATTCCCTTACTGCCTCTCTGATTCCTTGTGCCTTGGGGCTATTTCTTCCCCAGATCAGCCCCAGTTTCCAGCGGAACTGGCAGCTCCTTGCAGGAAAGTGCCTTTCCTGCAGAATTAGTCACACAGAAACTGTTTCAGACTCTGCTGCAGCAGCAACACAGATACTGCAAAAACTCCTCTACATCTGCAGCAGGAAATGGGCAGGACACAGGCTGACCGTGACAGGTCTGACACACATCTCCTACCCTGACTTCTTTGACGTTGGGGTTCCAGTCTCCCATCTGCTCCATGTTGTCCACCAGCTCTCCATACACCGTGTCCAGGGGCTGATCCACCACCACCTCCAGCCGGAACACCTTCCCCACGTCGGGCAGCACCTTGCTCAGCACTTTGTCTCCATTACCCTGGGGAGGGGATGGCAGAATTACCACCAGAGCTGCTCACAGGAGGAGGGGCTGCAAGGCAGCACCACGGGGCAGAGCACCCACCGCCACCGTCTCTGTCTTCCAGTCATCCTGGTCCTCGAGGATTCTGAGGGATTTCTGCAGGGCCTCCTCTCCTTGCTTGATGTAAGACATTTGCATCTCGCTGAAGGGTTTCTCCTCCAGCCTTGAGCCTGCCAGCACCAGACAAAGGAGGGGCTGAGTGCAAGAGCAGCATAATGTGCCAGATGAGCTTTATCTACCCTTCTCTGTGCCCAGGGGATGGGGATTACACCCAGCTCCCACTCTGCCTTTGGTTCAGCAGAAGCACAGCCTTCCCTCCTCAAGCAGGTTTCTCCCCAGCCACTCTCTGGAGCCCCAAGCTGTGATGGTGTCCCCAGAGCAGGAAGGAACAGACCCTTCAGGTATCACTTACTGAGCAAGGAGCTTCTCCTGCGCACCTGGTGGATCCAGGTGCTGGGCCCTGGGCTGTGGCTTGCCAGCCTGCTCAGCTCCTGGCTGATGGCCACAGCAGCTTGTCTCCTCAGACCTGGGGGAGAGAGCGTGTCACCCGCTGGCACCACACTGCCCGGGCCTTGCCGTGGGCTTCTCCCCAATTTAAACACACAACATGGAAAAGTCCTTGCTTGTCACCATCTCAGCATCCCTACAGAGCAGCTGGTTGCCTCTGCAATCCTGAGCTTGGCTCCAGCTCCGAGCCACGCAGCAGTGAAAATACTGAGGAGCATCGTGCAGGTGCCCAGGGAAGAGCATGGAAATGGAGCACGGAGGTACAAAACCCTCACAGCCGGAGGCAGTGTGACCCATGAGCCAGCCCCCATGCCACAGAGTGAGGTCTGGTGGCAAAAAGGGTTTCAGGGACAGTAAATCCCAGAACCCAACATGCTACGGAGTGGGAAGAACACCCCCGAGGCCCCAGCCACCACTCTGAGGAGTTTAGAAAGAAAGAGAGTCCTTTCTAGAGCCTGTGACTCAACAGAAACTTCGGTAAACTTTTGTCAGCAACTCCCACTCTGCCTGTGACAGCGGGGAGAGAATCCCCGAGCCCCGGGCAGGCGGACAGGAGCTCCCCCGGTCCCGTCCTGTCCCGGGCAGGCGGACAGCGGCTCCCCCGGTCCCGTCCTGTCCCGGGCAGGTGGACAGGAGCTGTCCCGGTCCCGTCCTGTCCCGGGCAGGCGGACAGGAGCTCCCCCGGTCCCGTCCTGTCCCGGGCAGGCGGACAGGAGCTCCCCCGGTCCCGTCCTGTCCCGGGCAGGCGGACAGGAGCTCCCCCGGTCCCGTCCTGTCCCGGGCAGGCGGACAGCGGCTGTCCCGGTCCCGTCCTGTCCCGGGCAGGTGGACAGGAGCTGTCCCGGTCCCGTCCTGTCCCGGGCAGGTGGACAGGAGCTCCCCCGGTCCCGTCCTGTCCCGGGCAGGCGGACAGCGGCTGTCCCGGTCCCGTCCTGTCCCGGGCAGGCGGACAGGAGCTCCCCCGGAGCCGGACTCACCGGTCATGTTGCGCAGGTGGCGGTAGGAGATGGCAGCGCAGAGCTTGGATGTGGCTGGCAGCATCTCCGTGCGGGGTCGGAGCCGTGGGCTGGGTGGTGGCTGCGGCGGTGGCTGTGGCGGTGGCCTCGGTGGTGGCCGCGGTGTCCGTCCGTCCGCGCCGAGCGCTGCTCTGCCCCGGCCCAGCCGTGCACGGCCTTAAGTACGTGTGCCTGAAGGATTCTGCCCCGTCAGCCGGGAGATAAGAGCCGTCACTCCGGGCCGGGCCCCGCGGGCCAAGGCCAGCCCCGGCTCCCCGCGCATCTGCCGGGGCAGCGCCGTGCGCACGGGGCCGGGAGCGTGCGGGGACAGGCGAGCATCCCCGGCCCCGGCAGCCTGCAGCTCCGAGGGGCAGGGAAAGTTATCACAATCCACACAAAAGAGTTCACATGCAACCCGCAAGGAGCATTTCAAGCACACAGCTCAAACCTGAGGTACTTTTGAATTTAAAAAAGCACTTTTGTAACAGTCAGGATGTCTTTGAAGATTTGTAGTAATTTAATGAACATTAAGCAATCACAATGTATGACTTTATGCTCTAAATTGGGTCCAATGTGTTTAAAGGGCTCTTTGCAGACTTCACAAAACCAAGGGACAGTCCCAGCCTCAAACACCATCAGGGCAGGGAGAAATGAGGGAGGAAATAAAGGAAGAAATCACACAGGGGCAGAGCCCCCCGAGCAGCTCCTGCCGTGCCTTGCAGGCCATCCTTGCCAGGGACAGACCTCACAGCACACGGACCTGGGGTCCATGGCATGGATCATCAGCTGTGACAGATGACAGATCAGCACAGTCACACCGTCATTAAGGCTGGGAAAGACCTCCAAGGTCACCCAGTCCAACCTTTGGTGGGTAACAATGGATGATAAGGGATAACGATGGATGACACCATCTCACAGCACAACCACTGTGGAATAACGAGCCAGGCTGAGTTTCTGCAAACACCCCATAGAACGCTGAATATTAAATACATTGGGCTGCTGAGCCTGGGACTGGAAGTGAGGGGCAGCCCCCCTGATCTGCCCCAGGAGTGGGACAGGGCAGAGCAGCGATAATGCTCAAGGCTGAAATGACATTTCTGGGATGAATTACGGCCTGAAGAGCAGCACTCCCAGGAACCTGTGAATTACAGCTGCTTCCTTTGACGTCAGCCCCTGCACCCTCCTGCAGGGAGCCTGACCTTGCCCCCCCATTTCAACAACGTGGCCCAGGGGGAGGTCACCCCCTCACTGAGCCAGCAGCCCAGCCCCGGGGAGCCCTTTGTCTCTCCCTGCCTGTCCCCAGCTTTCCTGAGATGATTTGGGTCCCACCTGCCATCCAGAATGGTCCTGCTGCTCTCCCCAGGATGTTCCTCTCCATTGCCAGGGCTGCCATTCTCCACTGTGTGCCAGAAAACACCTCGTGCTCAGGTCAGCAGTGTGGGGTTAGAGGGAGGTGCTGGAGGCACCAGGAGGAAGCCAGAAGCTGCACTGTCCCTTTCCAAAACGTTTATTGGGAACTCCTCTTTGCAGCCATGCTCCCACAAGTCTGATTCCCAGGCCATGCCACAACTCTCTCCACCTCTGAGCTTCACCCACCTGCTCCCACCTCCCTGCACACCGTGGGGAGGGAAGGTTTGAAATCCGAGTCACAAGTGGGAGCACCCAGCCCAGATTGGAGCACTGACAGGTCTGGGTGCTTGGGGACACCAGGGACACCCCAGTGCTGTGCACTGCCCCAGTCCCATCCCAGTCCCACCCCAGTACTGTGCACTGCCCCAGTCCCATCCCAGTCCCATCCCAGTACTGTGCACTGCCCCAGTCCCATCCCAGTGCTGTGCACTGCCCCAGTCCCATCCCAGTCCCA
>VXAX01006293.1:163988-220005 GCA_013399835.1 Leptocoma aspasia
CGCCGCCGAGCCCCTGGAGCCGGAGCCCGGCGGGCGGTACGAGGCGGTGGTGCCGCACTGGTTCTACTGCAAGGTGACGGACACGCGGGAGCGCTGGGTCCCGTTCAGCGCGCAGGACTCGGAGCGGCTGGAGGCGGCGCACGGCGCAGGTAGGGCGGGATGGGCCGGGGGATCCGCCACGGGCGGGGGTCCCGCGGTACCGCCAGCTCCCACCGTCGCTCTTTGTCAGCCGCCCTCTGGTTTTGCGTCCCCGCGCTTGAATCACCCTAAGGAAAGGGCCTGCTGAGGTTGACGGGGGAGCAGCAGGTGTGTGCTTGGGTACCGGGGAGAAATTGCCATGGCACATCCGTGGCTTCCACCTGGGATGCTAGATTTTCCCTCGAGGAGTTTTAAATTGGGAGGTTTTTGGCCGTGTGCCTGCTTTCAATAACTGAGCTGTTTGGATGCATTGAATGGTCTGACCCCATTCAACTGATACTGCTCTAAATTATATATAATCATACTGCACAGCATCCTCTGGTGAGGCTGGGAGAGTGCTAGCAGGATGGCAGGAATTCTGCTGGGAGAGTCCCCAGAGCACGGAGCTGTGCCTACTATGAAAGCAAGGATTGGAGGTCAGCTCCAAGCCCTGTGCTGAGGCCCTTGTGTGCCAAATGTCACCATCTGTGCCACCTGCCACTGCCACAGGCAGAGCTTTGATTGCCCAAGGATTGGCTCCTGTCCTCCCTCGCCCAGGAAGTTTCGGATTAGAGGCTGTGCTGCCCATCCCCAGTGCTGCTGCCTGGCCCAGCCTGGCACGAGGTGCTGGGCCACCAGCCCAGCCCGCAGGCAGAGCCAAAAGGCAGCCAAATTCACAGAGTTTAAGGTCTGTATTGGGGTCTGTAGAGAGTTCCCTGTTTCAGAGAGGAACACCTTAGAGACAGGAGACCCTGGTGCACCCCCACTGTTACACAATGCACTTCCCAGAGCCACACTTTCACTTTGGCAGGGAGAGGCCATGTAAGCATGTGCCTGAACTGGAGAGAAGGACAGTGTAGTGTAATATTTTCACCTCACCTTTCGCCTCTGGGGGAAGTCTGACTTGGGGCATCTCGCCTCGACAGCTCTCTCTGAACTTGGGCACAGAGGACGTTGGCATCTGCTGCCGTGGCTCTGACCTGGGGGTGCTCCAGCCTCAAGCCTCTGGGAATTTGCCATTCCAGGCCTCTCAGGGGTTAAGTGCAGGCCCGTGTTCCCACAGGGAAGGACCAGGGTGACGTGGTTGTCCCCACGTCGGGGGGCAGGTACGACGTGCACCTGCGGGCGCGGCAGCGCGTGGCCGTGTACTGGGAGGAGGAGGTGTCGGAAGTGCGGCGCTGCACCTGGTTCTACAAGGGGGACAAGGACAATAAGTTCGTTCCCTACTCGGAGTCCTTCAGTGAGGAGCTGGAGGTAAGCACACCTTGGTGGTTTCCATCTCAGCCTCTCCTTGTCACATACTGTCTCTGATGTCCCAAACCCCATACAAGGCACACCTTGGTGGTTTCCATCTCAGCCTCTCCTTGTCACATACTGTCTCTGATGTCCCAAACCCCATACAAGGCCACTGGCACCACAGTCAGGCCTGAGGACATGAACTCCAAAGAGGCTTTGGCACGGCATTCCTGTGGCTGATTGATGTAACTGTGAGCACTGCTGTGGCCTCCCCTTCCCCTGCCCTTGTCTGGCCTCGGTGCATCCTTCCACAACACCTGAAAGTGCCAGGCTTTCCTTTGGGATGATGCAAATGTAGAGATATATAGACAGATGCATAAAAATACCCATCTGTGCAATAATCTCTATTCTGATGTACCAAAGCCCGTTCTAAGTGGATGGGGAAGTCTGATGCTGCTGCTGTCAGAGCAGGGAGCTCTTAAACACTCTCAGCAGGTGATCCTGGGATGACCCTGCTGCTCCTCCAGCTGATTTCTCTGCTTCTTTTGCAAAGTGTTGATAAGACATTCTGAAAATTGGGTGGGGAACGTCCCCAGAGGTTGAATATTGATGGGCATACTTCCAGCTGACTCACAGTGGGTGTTCTCTTCTGTAGGAAGCTTACATGATTGCTGTGACCCTGGGTGACTGGAAGAAGAAGCTGGAGTCCCCCAACAGAGAAGTCATTATCCTGCACAACCCAAAGGTGAGCAGGGCCTGGTGATCTCTGTGGTGAGGACATCCCCCTGGCTCTCTTTGTGCTGTTCCCTTCAAATGGGTTTGTCCCAATGGCATTCCACTCACCTGCCTGTGCCAGAGGGCAATGGCAGCTGAGTCTGCCAGCAGCTTCACATTTCTTTTCAACACCTCTGTGGGCAAAGGGCTGGGGCCAGCAATGTGGTACCAGCCCGTGTCACGCTGCAGCTGCTGTAGCTGTGTCTGCTGTCGGGTCCCTGACATGCTCTTCTTGTTCCCCAGCTGATGGTTCACTACCACCCCGTGGCCAGCTCTGATGACTGGGTCTCCACCCCCACGGAGCAAGGTCGGCCCCGGACTGTGAAGAGAGGAGTGGAGAACATCGCTGTGGAGATCCCCAACGGTGAGCTGGCTTCTCCCCTCCACCCATCCACAACCCTGTGCACTGTTTTCCAACCTGACCACTCAAAAAGACTGATGGAAGCCCCCGTGATCCTTTAAGTGAGGTGCACGTCAAAACATTTTGTGCCAAAAGGATCCAAATGGTTTCAGAAACCTCCCCAGCCCCAGCGAGCTGCAGATCCAGGGGGAGGGTGGTGAGCTTCCAGCTGCTGTGCAGAGACACAGCTGTTGGGAGCTCTGCAGTGCCTGAAATTACCCCTGAGGTCTCAATGTCTGTATTTGTACAGGAGGAGAGTTTTTTTTCCCTGCTAGGGACACAGTGGTTTATCACTTTACCTACGTGCTGGTGTCCCCATCTCTGCATCCAAGTGTCAGCTCTGTCCCCTCCCAGTTGTCCTGAGCTCCCAGTCAGGCCTCAGGACTTGTCCCCATGAGAACATCAGGGAGTTACTCAGTTTCCCATGGGTGCCTGCCCTCAGGAAGGCACGTATGCAAACTAAGGTGTGTGGGAAGTAGAGAACAAGCCCTGACTCCACCTGGGGCCTACCTGGGAGACAGGGCAGCTGCACTGAGACCTCCTGATCCTGCAATTCCCTGTGCTGAACGATCCCCACGCCTGGGCAGGGCTGAAGTGCAGTGGGGACGAGCCACCACCCTTCCTCTACTGTCCTGTCAGTCCAGATCCACCCCAGGGCAGGCAGCTGATTTAGCAGGACTAAGAGAAATGTGAGAAATCCTAGCACCCTTGAGGTGTAAATCCAGGCACTAACAAGGGTTTTCATGGGCTGGGGTGAGGGTGGGAGGCTCCAGTCCTGCACAGTGGTGCCTCCAGCAGCTCTGTTCCCTGCTGGGCACTGTCTCCTCAGCACCTGTGCCCTGAGCTGCCCTCCCCTCCCCAGGAGAGCCCCTGCAGATCGACCACTTGGTGTTTGTGGTGCACGGCATCGGCCCCGCCTGCGACATCCGCTTCCGCAGCATCGTGCAGTGTGGTAGGTGCAGGGTGGGAGGGAGGGACAGCTCACCCTGGGCATGGGAGACACTGCAGGTGCCTCAAACCATCCCCACACTGCCAGGCTGCACGGCCAGACCTGCTGGCTGTGGGCAGTGTGAGCAGAACCCTTGCTGACTCACCAAACCCCTGCTGGAAAGGTTTAGGCAGCTGCTGTTCATCAGTTTTGCTTCACAACAGAGTTGTTTTTTATAAATTTCTAAAAGTGCTGTATCCTGACTGCCAGGCTAAAGCCCTGTCCCTGTGAGGAGGTACAGATGGGGCGGTGAGATCCACTAAACACACGTGGCAGGACATGGAGCCTGCCCTGATCTGTAGTTAAAGATTCAGGGACTTAGGGGAGCAGCAGCAGATTAAAGACCCCAGTGGGATTTCCCCGTAATGATCTTTCATCGTATTAAGTGGTGTTGGTGCCACAGGCTGGCTCCAGAGCCTGGTGGATCTCTGTGAGAGTTCTTCTGTTTTGCAGTGAATGATTTCAGGAACGTCTCCCTCAGCATGCTGCAAGCACACTTCAAGAAGGCCCAGGAGCAGCAGCAGGTTGGGCGGGTGGAGTTCCTGCCTGTGAACTGGCACAGCTCCCTGCACTCCACTGGTGTGGACGTGTAAGTGTCTGACAGCCACTGCCCCCAGGGCTGGGGGGATGGCAGCCTCCTGCCCTGCAAACTCCACTTCTTCTGTTGGAAAAGCAAAGGGAAAGCTGTGAGGTTTTAGGGTAGGGGTGAGCAGGACAGATAGGGACCCCCAGAGCACGTCCCCACTGCCGTTCTGCAGCTCACAGCAGGAGCCTGCTCTGATCAGAATCCTGACAACAGAGGCTTCTGCCTTTCCCTGGCTGATCTGGGGAGGGACCATGGACATCCACACCTTGCTAAAGGCCTCTGAGAACTGAGTACCCAATTCCTGCACTGCAGCACTGCTCTGCAGTGTCCCAGCAAGGGCAGAAAGCAGGCCAGGCTCCTGGGGAAGAAAGGGCAGGCTCTTTATTCCTGGAATATATGAGCACAGGCTGTGCTTTGCCTTCAGTCTGGACATAAGCAGAGGGTCTGGATTACAACATAAATCCTTGGAGACTGTGTCAATCCTCCTTTGAACTTATACTTTACTTCAGAAACATGGTGGGGTTCCATGGCTTCCCCAGCTGCAGCCCCCTCTGTCCTTTCCCCCCTTTCCAGTGACCTGGAGCGGATCACGCTGCCCAGCATCAACCGCCTGCGTCACTTCATCAACGACACCATCCTGGACGTGTTCTTCTACAACAGCTCCACCTACTGCCAGACCATCGTGGACACGGTGGCCTCGGAGATGAACCGCCTGCACCAGCTCTTCCTGCAGAGGAACCCGCAGTTCAAGGGCGGGGTGTCCATCGCGGGGCACAGCCTGGGTGAGGGCTCACCCACGTGCCAGGGGAGCAGGGAGGGCACACTCACAGAATGCTCTGGGTTACAAGGGACACCTTCCACGAGACCAGGTTGCTCCTGGTCCAGCTTCCAGGGATGTGGCTGCCACAGCTTCTCCGGGCAGCCTGTGCCAGTGCTTCACCACTGAGTAAATAATTTCTTCCTGCCATCTAATCTAGCCTGTCCTCTGTCAGTTTAAAGCCATTGCCCCTTGTCCTGTCAGTATCTGCCTGTAAAAAAGCCCAGGGTGCAGCTCTTCCATCCCAAAAAGGAGGTGGCTTGGGCTCTTCCCCTCCAGATGCTGATGCTCTGCCCATGCCTGGTTCCTAGGGTCACTCATTTTGTTTGATCTCCTGACGAACCAGAAGGCTGATCCCGAGGAGGAGGAGCACTGTGCACAGGTATGGGAGGCCACTGACCCCTCCCTCCTGCAGCTGCATGGGGGTGGGGGAGAGAACACAACATGCACGGGAGCAAACTGGTGAGCAGAAAGCATGATCCCTTCTGGATCTGTTCACAGGAGTCCAGGACAACCTCAAGCACGGGGCATTTTGAGGAAGTAAAAGAAATCCTGAAGAAGCTGGAGCTGTCCGAGTATTGTGATGTTTTTGAGAAGGAGAAAATGGACAGGCAAGCGCTGGTGAGAAGTTCCCCTGTTTTACTGGCTCTCATGGCTCTTTGCTTTTCTTCCCCATCATCCCACCACTGTACATCTTCTGGTACTCAGTCACACATGAAACATCTCTGGGAGGAACACAATCCCATAGAACAGACACCACACCTCTGCTCCTGGACTAACACCAGCCTTGCTTATTTTCCAGTTCTTGTGCACAGAGAAAAACCTTAAAGAAATGGGAATTCCCTTGGGGCCAAGAATGAAAATACTCCATTACATCAGCTCTGAGACAGAGATGAAGGTTTGTTTTCTGCATGGCTTGTGCTCATGCCATCCCATGCCATCCCTCTGACACAAGGACCCCTTTGTGCTGCTGCAGGATCGGAGCTCAGCAGCTCCCAGGCACAGTGAACGTGGAGCTGAGCCAGGGTCCCTGCCCCAGCACGGGGACAGCCCCAAGGATGTCAGGAGCTGCCAGTACCGGGACGTTGGCTTGGGACAGGTAACAGCTGAGCTCTGGCTGCACCCACAGAGCCCTCAGAACACCAGCACAGAGATTCTCATGAACAAATCTGAACATCCCCCTCTCCCAGGTCTCTGCAAACTACCCCCAGCTGAACTACAAGCCCACCATCTTCTTTGCCTTTGGCTCTCCCATTGGGATGTTCCTCACAGTGCGAGGGGTGAAGCGGATCGACCCAAACTACAGCCTGCCCACCTGCAAAGGCTTCTTCAACATCTTCCACCCCGTAGGTATAAGAACCAGAGCTGTCCTGCGTGAGACACGTGGAGCACGAGCCCTGGCCACTGTCCCCCTCTCGTGTGCAGTTTGACCCGGTGGCGTATCGCATCGAGCCCATGATCGTCCCGGAGCTGGAGTTTGAGCCCATGCTGCTGCCCCACCACAAGGGCAGGAAGAGGATGCACCTTGGTATGGCACAGGCAGCCCCTGTCCCCCACCCTGGGGCCGCTGCTGCAGCCCTCAGCCCCACAGCCACCCCCCTCCTGCCTTGCAGAGCTGAAGGAAGGGCTGACCCGCATGAGCGTGGACCTGAAGAACAACCTGCTGGGGTCACTGCGGGTGGCCTGGCAGTCCTTCACCCGTGCCCCAGTGCCAGCCCTGGAGGCAGGGAGCTCTGAGGCCGAAGCAGAGGGAGAAGCCGGCACTGAGAAGCAGCCAGGTGGGTGGTGGGGGCCATGGGGCAGGGGGGAGCCAGGGATGCAGCCTTGGGAGCTGCCTGTGAAGCAGCGTGCCTGGGCTCAGCCACGCTGTCCCTCAGAGCACATCAGAACCACTCCAGCTGGTGGGCTGTGGAGGCAACTGGCTCTCCTCAAATGCTGTGGCCTTGCCCTGTGAGCACCTGGTGAAGGGGTTTTCTGGGGTGGTCTCAGCACACCATGCCACATTTTAAGCCTGTCCCCCTCCTCTGGTTGTCCTTGCACTTCAGCTGCCTCTCCCCTGTGTGAGCTGCAGAGGGGTAAAGAGAGGGCACAGCCCTGCTGTTGTATTGTCATGACAGCTGGTGCCCTGTGGCTGAACCATGCTGCTCTTCCTGCAGATACAAAGCCAGAGGAGCCCCCAGCAGCAGTGAAGGAAGAGGCCCCCCTCATCAACGTGGGGAAGCTGAATGGAGGGAACCGCATCGACTACGTGCTGCAGGAGAAGCCAATAGAGAGCTTCAACGAGTATTTGTTTGCACTCCAGGGGCATCTCTGCTATTGGTAAGTGTCTGTGTAATGCTCAGGTCTGGTTATATGTGTGGTGAAAGCAGAATGGCATCAGTTTCAAAGGCAGTGTAGTTAGAAAAGCCTCAGCTGATGAAGGGAACAAGATCTGCTCCTGTCTGTGACACACAGAGGGTGAGCATGGACAGAGGAAGGAGACTTGTGGTTCTCCTTGCCTTGTGCTGCCTGCATCTGCAGAGCACTGCATCTTCCCCAGCCATCACAGATGTCCTGACAGAGTGCAGGGAACATTCCCTTCTGATTCCCTTGCCCTCCTCCTGCAGGGAGTCAGAGGACACTGTTCTGCTGGTTCTGAAGGAGATCTACCAGACACAAGGCATCACACTGGATCAGCCTTTACCAGGAAGCCAGTGACCCACCTGTGCTGTTCTGGCTGTAAGTCACCTCTGCCTAAACCCCTTCTGGATTTCCTAGGACTCCTCAGAGGAGATCTGGTTTGTTAGAAAGAGCAATTAATATCCATTGTCTAAGGCAGGGAACTTGTGTCACCTTTCTTCTTTAGCCTGTCAGCACCTTTGGCTTCTTTCCTCTTCCTGCACACGAGCACGATCAGACATGAGGAGAGAACCAAGGAGGGTCCAGGGGGCTGGATTCCAGCTGCCTCACTGCAGCTATTCCTGTCTTTTCCTTTTGCTTTCTCAGGTCCAATCCCACTGAGTACTCACCAGGAAAGTCCAGATGTCTTCTCTGCCTTCCTCTCTCCTCTGCTGCTGTGTCCTGCATGCTGCTTCCCAAGTACTTGCTGCTGCCTGGAGATAAGGATGGATTTTCCTCCATTTTGGGTAGGGGTAGGGGGAAAAACTGTCAAGGAAAAACACTTCTGCACAAACACACACAACACCTGTACAGTGACTCCCCGTGGCAATGTGTACTTTTAACCCTGCACCCTGTGAGTCCCCACACCAGCTCCTCCAGCACTGCAGCAGACGAGCTGTCCTGGCTCAGAACCCAGCGAGGTCCTGAGCCTGCACCTGGCTCGGTGAGGACACTCACAGCCCGGGACCTTGAGGAGAAAAAGCCTTAAACACACAGCATGGAAAGAGCTACAGCAGCCTTGGAGCAAGGGAGATTGCTGAGTGCTAACAGAAACCCCCACACCAGCACTGCAGGCCCAGGGCACAGGCTGCTGCTGAGCCAGCAGGGTCTGTCCAGCAGCCACCTTCGTGTCCCTGCACTGCTGCTGCATGTTTGGGCACCCCTGGGCCGTGCCAGGCAGGGCTGCCCTGTGAAGCACCTCGTGAGAGTGGCATGCTGGTGCTCCTCCCTGCTGTGGGGTGTTGCTGGTGGCAGCTCAGCACCCTGACCCAGCCCACACTGCAAACCAAGGGTCTCCCCACGGCACTGACCAAGCCTTGGACCTGCTCCAAGGAAAGCTTCCCCTCCAGCCCCAGCCAGCCTGGGGAGCAGCAGCTGCTGCTGGCAGTGTCAGGGCAGTGTGAGCCCTCTGTGCCCTGCAGGGACACGGAGCAGTGCTGCTGTCCCATGGGGCTGGCAGGTGAGGATGCAGATCTCGTGCCCGCCACGCTCCCATCCTTGTTTTTAGCTTTAAATATACAAAAGTCAGCCAGCAAAGGTGGAGCCCAGGTCCAGCAGGGTCTGGACACTGCAGGAATGACACCAGCTCTGTAGGCAGCTCAGTCTGCACCTGCCTTGAAGCTCTTTTCTGAGGGGGCAGGGCTGGAGAGCCTCTGTGATCCTTCCCTGGCCACCAAAGCCCCTGGGCTGGGGCTCCTGTGCTGTGTGAGGTGTTGCTGTGCAGCCTTTGGAAGAGCCAAACCACTTTCCCTCCTGCTGACTTTTGCCCTGCATGGGGTAAGGAGCCTTTTCACCCCGCCCCCCACAGCCTGTTGGTTTGTTTTTCCTCCATTGTCTGTTATTTGCACTATTGGAAGTGTTTTGTTTGCAGCCTCCATCCCTCCTCCCCTCCCAAGAATAGAAGCTGTTCTTTACCTGACTGCAGGAACAGCCAAGCTGCTCAGTCAGCACCTGAACTACTGCTGGCTAAGGTCTCATGGGAGTAGGAAAAGGGACAGTCTTAACATGGGACACTAATGATCAGCTTTTTAAGTTATGCACTTTGTTAAAAAAAAAAGAAGTTAAATACATTTTAAATGTTATTTAATGTCTTTTCCAGTAAAAGCCAAAATAAATAAGTAGATGACTGTGGTGTGTGCATGCTTGGAGGGAGAGGGAAGGCCTAGAAAATTCACATGTGCAGTTTTAGGGGAAAGTGAAGCCATTTCTGTAATTCCATTGAAGCTGCAGAGTTACAGAGGGTCCAAACTGCAGCTGATGTGGTGTTTCATTACTGACTCACCTGCCTTGCTCTGCTGCAGCCTCACCTGTGCTGTTTGCATGTACACACACTTGAAACTACACCTGTCTTTGAAGGGACCAGTGACAAACAACTGCTCACAGAGCTCCTGCCAGGCAGCAGACCCTGGATCTCAGCAGCACTCTGTCCTTCCTGTCTGAGACAGACCACGGGCAGGGACACAAACACCTGTGCAGGACACTCTCACAAAGGCGCAGGGATGCTCTCAGACACCATTTCATTTTCTGCTGTCATCTCCTTAAAACTATACTAAAGCTGCAAGGAAAGAGCACCCTCCAGAAACCCCTGCAGACACCAGAGGAAATGGCTTCTAAAGCAACAACCCAAGCCTTGAAATAAAGTTTTAGTACCACAGCTCATTACAAAAATTAAACTCCTTTATTTGGGAAGTTAGAAAAACTCAAAGTTGGCAGGTCCTGCGCTTCATTTCCCAGGAGAAGGGCTGGGACAGCTCAGCTGGATTGCAGGGAGGTAACCAATGGTGCTCCCTGGACTGGGACACAAGAACTCCCACCAGACTGGGCACACTGGCTTGTCACATCTTCCCAGTTCTTGTTCAGGACCTTCATACCCCAACTGTCTTTCTGCAGGTTGGCACCCTGAGTGCCACCCTCGCTTCACACTGTGCCTGAAGAGGGAGTGGCCTACAAAATTCAATGAAACGAAGCAACACAAGGGCCAGGGCAGGAAACTCACCAGCTCAGCAGGGAACACCTGCCCAGGGATTCATCCTCATCAGAGCCACTGCTCCTGAGCAGCCTCCCCCTGCCCTGGCACCCAGGGAGCAGGCAGGACAGAGCCCTGTGTCACTATATGTTCATGTGGAAGCTGGGAGCTGGAGGCTTCTCCTCATGCGCCGGCAGCGGTTTGGGCTTGGCCAGGGATGGTTGGTGGCACGTGGTGTCTGTCAGGGGAGGGTAGTACTGCCTGTAGCACAGGTATGCCAGCACCAAGCCCATTGCTGAGCCAACCAACACATCTGTGGGTGAGACCAGAGCAAAGTTAATGGCCCTTCACCCTCCCAAGGCTCATGACCAATTCCTCAGCAGCAGCTTTTCTTCTAGATCCCTGACTTGGCTGTAAACCCAAGCTTGGTATGCATTTCAAAACCACAGAGGAAGGCATCAGTTCACTGCAGGTGGCAGCAAAATTGCCACTGGAGAAGTAAAGAAAGAACAACTCCAAGTTGCTGCTGGGGGCTCTGAACACTTCTGTGGCACCACAGCCCCCCGTGCCTGGAGTGCCCTGCTCAGGGCACCTGCTGAGCCCTGTCCAGGTGCACCAGCAGATGCTCACCCACCTTCCCAGTGGTGCTTGTAGTCACAGGTGCGGGACACGGCGATGAGGGTGGCCAGGAAGAGGGGGAGGAGGAAGGCACAGAAGCGCAGGGCCCGGCCTCCCCGGCCTGGAACAAAGCTGTGCAGCTTCCCTGCCAGGTAGAAGGCAGAGAAGGCAAGACCAGCAAAGGCAACTGAAAGAGAACAGAACAATGTCGGTTCAGAATAGCTCCAGGCTGTGCTGCCAGACCCACACCCTCTGCTGCTGCAGTGGAAGGGCTGTGAGAGGTGTCTGCCTGTCCCTGTGAGCCAAGGGATGTACCAGCTGGGAATGATGGATCATCTGGGACTGATGTATCCTAGAAGCTGCTGCCTGGCACACATCCCTCCTTCCGGGCTTGCAGACAGCTTTGGACCACATTTCTCACCCCACGAAACCTGAGTCCCCTGACCACGTCAACAAACGCAGCCAAAGCTGTGGGGTGCAGGAAAGCAAATCCAAGCTGCCCTCCCCATGGGTCCTGCTCCCCACAGCTTGCTGCCCAGGGCTGCAGCAGGAAGGAGACGTGGAACACTCACAGGAAGCGTGTCCACTGGGGAAGCTCTTCCTGCCCTCTGTCACCCTGCGGGTGTCTCCTGTGCACACCAGCTCCGCGTTGGCTCGCCCGTCCGGGAAGCAGCGGTAGAAGAAGTCTGGCCGTGGCCTGGGACAGGGAAGTGCAGCTCAGGGCCCTCAGTGCTGGGCACTCCCAGCACCTGCAGGGCAGCAGGGAGCAGCAGGGAGCTGCCTGAGCCAACATAATCCTCCCCAGCCTGGGCCTAAATGAGCCCGTCTGAGTGATGGCCTCAGACAGCAGCTCCCCAGTGTTGTTTCTAATTCTGAATTGTCTTTGCAGCTAGAAAAAACCACGTTCTTTCCAGGCTGAGCATGTGTCCAAGCTCAGCTCCTGGCCATTGCAGACCTGCCTCCCCCACCCTCCCCATGCAGCACAGCTGGGAACCAGCCAGTCCTCACCTCCCCACAACGAGCTTCAGGGCATTTGTAAAAACCCCGTTCAGGCCAAGAGCAAGGCTGGCAGCTGAGAGAGAGCAAAAGGGTCACATCAGCATCACCCCCACCTGAAAATGCAGCACGTTCAGGCACGGGCAGGGCTCAAGCTGCCTTTCTCTGGGACAAGGAGGAGCTCACCAAGGCAGGCTTCCCTGGTGTCCTCGTGGTCAGCACCCATGAACAGCCTGGCCAGGATGATGAGCAACAAGGGAGACAGAAATGCGATGAACTGCACAACACAGGGAGAATTTTAGCTGTCAGTGAGGCAGGTTTAGGTTCTCACCAGAACACAAGAGCAGTTACTCAAGAAGACTGTGAGTACACCTCCCTTCCCCAAAGCCAAGCAGTAATCTGTCCTCTGCAATCGCTGCAGTTCCATCAGAACACAATCCCTCACCAGCTGGATTTGCAGCAGGCCCTGAGCAGCCCAGCTTATCCTTTGGTTATCAGACAGCTCTTCTGGCAGAGTGCTGCTCTGGCTGGTCATTGGGGTGTCCCCAGGCACAGCACCTCAGCTCTCCCCTCCCTGCAAGCCCCAGCATTAGCGCTCTGTCAGCAGTCCCTGTGCTCTGTCAGCAAAACCATGGCAAGCTGCTGATTCAGAGCAGCCAGTTATCATCATCCCCATCTCAGCCCTGGGGGATTTCACCCTGGGACATCCTCACCACAGCTGCCAGGCTCCCATGGAGTGTGCTCCCACCTCAACTCTGGCACATGTCCTGCTTTACACTGCCTGTTCCAAACGCTATCCTGAGGTTTTGTCCTTAATGTTTAGTGGCCACCTGTTGCAGAAAATCCCACCTGCCATTTGTCAACTCAAGAGCCACAGCTGCTCACCTCACACCTGTGACAGAGGGAGCCAACCCCTCTGACACACTGTTCTCTCCTGGAAATCCAACACAGAGTTAGTCAAACCCTTCTAACCAAGCCTGGAGCTGTTGGGAAAACATTTGACAATAAAATGATAATAAACCCCTGCTAAAAATAGCTGGTTACAAGGAAAACATTCCCTGATAGTGACCGCTGTGCTATCTTCCCTGTGCCTGGTAAGTTAAACGTGGAATGGATTTTGGACAACAGTGCAAAGTCCTCATTAGTTTATGAACTTCAAATCCCAAAGGCAACCATGGACAGTAAAGCCTCAAAATATGAAAAAAAACCACTGTATGTTCAGCCTAGTTGGTACTAATCTCACAGGATTGGTACAAAGAGACCACTGGGGACCATCAAGTCCAACCCCTCTGCTCAGGGTCCTCAGAGCACATCACCCAGGACTGTGTCCAGATGGATTATGAGTATCTCCAGGTAAGGAGACTCCCACTGTCTGGACACCCTGTGTCACTGCTCAGTCACCCATACAGGAAAGCTCTTCCTGCTGTTCAGGTGGAAATGCCCGTGTTCCAGCTTGTGCCTCTCGCCTCATTGAGCAGAGCCCAGCTCCATCCTCACAGCCCCTCCCTTCAGCTATTTATCCACATGGATACCATATCCTGCACTTTCTGCAACGTGCACTAGGAGCTGCAGGTATTGCAGTACAAGCCTTTAGCCAGCAGCTTTGCTTTAAAAGGAGAGCCTGTAATTTGAGAATAAATCAAAATAAATGCAGAAAACACTGGCACAGGCTGCCCAGNTGGCCCCGGAGCCGGCGGGGCGGGGCGAGCGCAGCCCTGCCCGGAGGAGGGACCGAAGCCCGGAGTCCCGTTATCCCCCCCGCCCCGAGACGGAACTGACTCATCTCATCATTGGAACATTCAGAACGATTTATTGAAGTTCAACCTCAAGCAAAAAAATTTCAGATCAGTGGAATGTCATTAAAAACCTTTCCAAAGGAATCCTCACGGAAAAGCAAAAGGGGAAAAAAAAAAAANACTGTTCACAGACAGATTGTGTAGGGCTTGGTCTGGTAGAAGGGGGAGGGACGAAATGATCTTTTAAGGTCCCTTCCGACCCAAACCACTCCAGGAACCCACCGAACTTACAAACATGAAGACCGTGGGAACGTGGTCCACTTCAACGTACGGATTTTTGTAGAGCCACATCTCCTCGGGCTGCACCACGCGCTGGAAGGGCGGCAGGAACTCCATGATCCTGCAACGACAAAAGCAAAATGAGCCCTGGGGCGGGCGGGGGAGGGCGAAGGGCGGGGGTCCCGCACCNACCAAAAAAACAAATCGAAACCCAAAAAAACACATCTGAATTCCAGAGTATTTGTAAAATAAAATTAAAAAAAAAAGGCAACATCTCAGTAAATAGAATGTACAAAAATTATATGTTCTACCATCACACACAGTCAGTAAGAAGCTAAAATATTACAGGCAAGTCTCGATACGCTCTACCTAGAGGACAGGAGCTATCTATGTACAGGGAACCAGCTTTACAGGCTTCACACTATGCAAGAGGACAGAGGCCAACACAAACCCCCCAAAATATTGGATATCTCAAAGTCTATGTGGCAACATCAAGTCATGATACAGTAATGCCCCGTGGAATCAGACACTCCTCGGTAGTGCCAGGGCTGCATCTGCGTCCAAAAACTCTTCGATACCGACTTGGGTGAATATCGATGCTTTGCTATTAAAGACTCGAGTGATTTCGTTAAAATAACATTTCACAGAATCTACAAAGTTTGTTACAGATAAACAAAGTCTACAGAAATAATGACTCTACAAAGGTCCATCTTACAGAGCACGTGGGGATGGAGACGGATCCGCGGGGATCTGTGTTGTGCAACATCACTGGCGTGGAGACAAATGGGTTGGGGTCCTCAGAGCACCCCGAATGCAAACCCCCAACCCCCCGGCTCAAACGGGACAGGATCACCCCGGGGGCTGCAGCAATGCTGCTGGCTTCTTGGAGAAGTGACACCAGAAATGGGATACGGATCCACCTGGAACAGGGAGCGCAGGGGTTCGTCCAGTCTGGTGATGACCCAAAAGCGAGAGAGAACTGCAAGGTGGGGGGGCTCCCAGGGACCCCACACAGCTGGGATCTCCAGAGGGACCCCAGGCAGCTGCCTGCCCCTGGAGCTGGTGGTGGCACAGGCAGGGCACAGTCCCGGGGCACAGGGAGTGGTAAATGGCTTTGGCAAATCATACATGTTTTCCCTTTTTTATTCACATTAATCACAGAAATCCCCTACACAAAGCACAGTTCCAGCTCCCTACCTCCCTCTCTGGAGCAGCGAGAACCCTCCCAGGGGAAACACAGACCTGAGCTGCTCACTCAGAAATACAGTATCACAGGGAACAACTTTTCTTTTCTTCCTGTTTTGCCTTTTTCTCCTTTTCCCCTCAGAACAACACTGGGAATACATCCAACGCGTAGGAGTGTATCGTAAGTGCAAATGTTTTTGCTACACAAAGAGAAATGGTGGGGAAAGCTGATGGGAATGGGAAGCAAAGGGACAGCAGTGCTCCAAGGTGGCCACCTCCCACACAACACCTGGTGAGCACACACCTCTGAGACAGCTGCTTCCAAACCCTCCCTTTTGCCATGGATCCACTGTACAGCGGGAGCAGGAAGGAACTTGGGGGAAAGTCAAGGACATTTTCAATGCAGTATACAAAAAATCATGTATAAATAAAAAAAGCTGTAAAAGGAACCGCAGAGCTTCAAGTACATTAAACCCTGAATTCAATGAGGCAGAGGTTTCCATGTTAAAGTGACTTCTCAGTACCAGCGTCGGACACCCCCATCCCACCCTCCCCCCTCCCCACCCACATAATTCTGTCAAGTTTCAATATATACAGATTTTATGCTCATTGATAATTATGTCTAGTAATTGTGTCTTTCCCATTCTATCCTGAAATTAAGATAAAAGAAGGGGTTTTTTTAGAAGAAAGGCCAAAAATCCACATTCCAGCCCTATTACTCCATTTGAACTGACTCTCCAAGACCATGTGGTGACCAGAGAAGGTGATTTGCCCACGAAATTTCCTTCCTGAGCTGCAAACGCCTTCAACACTCTATGGACAGGACAAGTCTATACAATAATCTGACAGCTACAACAGCTAATGCTTGCACCATGTCTTCAGGAATGGTGGAACCAGCCTCTGCACCACTGGAATCACAGAATCCTGGAATTCTTGTTTCTAGATTCATCTGGCCACGGGCTGCAGGATGCCTGCACTGTGCCCAGGTGCAGCTGCAGAGGAAAAGCTCCAGTAAACCACAAACCCTGTTCCAGAGCTGGAGGCAGGAGGTCACCAGAAGTGTGGGGCCACCCCAAAAATTTAACACAAAAGTAAGAGAGAAACATGCTGGTGCGTTCCCATGAAGGAACAACAATGTGCTGGGACAGCACACTGCAGTTCTCCACCAAAATCACCAGTTCTGTGGATTTCCTCTAGGTCTCAGCATGAGATGACCCAACTAAGCAAGATTCCTCATTTTGGAGTCCACAGAAATTAATTCAGCAGCTTCCTCCCACTCTGCTGAAGCCAATCCATTAGAACAGCTGTGCAATCTTTTTCTTACAAAGGAGCTGCACTAAGCAACTACATTCTAGTTACTCAGTTTACAAAGACATGGTTAAAATATGCATCTTAACATCTGAGTCTGGCACTCAGAACAGCCCCTGCAGTCACTAAGATCCTCTCAACTGGCCTTTTCTCATCTAACAATATTAAAGCTTTTTGTTAAAACTCACCTTCTCTTCAGTCCAGAGTTTTGTTCACAACCTGAACAACCTCTCCTGTTTTCCCTTCTGAGTCCAAGCCCAGCTGTTGGCTGCTATGAATCATTTTTTGGCGGAAAAAAGAAGCATCTCTAAGAAGTCTGAACACAAAGTGAACCAAGACATTGAGTGGCACAGGAGGATCAGCAGCCTCCATCACAGCATTTGAAAAGTTTTAAGCCTTCTGTGCCCTCCCTGTGTCTGTGCCCTGGCACAGCACTGTGGCACGGCCAAGGTGGCCACTGACAGCCTGTGGCTCCCACCCAGTGCTCCCAAGGTGTCCTGGTGCTGCCACACCATGTCCCTCTGCTCAGCAGGTCACCACAGACACAGAATGAATGGAGCAGGTCAGTGCACTCACACAGCAGCACAATATCAGCAACACATCTGATATATATATATAGCTATACATATATATATATATATATAAAATGTATCAGCTGATATCTGCAATACCAGAATGCTCTGACTTCAGAGAAAATCACTGAACATTATCAAGCCTAATAAATAATATAAAGTGAACATCTCAGGCCCTACAGACACAGTAGCAAGAGCTGTGTTTGGAATTTCTGAGAAAGTTAAACATCCTCAATAAGAGCTTAAAAAGAGACATTTCCTACACAAAACGTTAAGAAAAATAAAATCCTTTTTGTAACATTTTTTTTTCTTCAAAAATACCAAAATCCAGCACTGCTTTCCAGCAGGGTTAGTGTCAGACCCTCACTGGAGCATGGCCCACAGCAGGAAGTGCTTTAGGGGTCCCAAGAGCTGCTGCCCCAGGACTGCCCCAGACACCTGCAGGTTCTGTCACCCCAAGAGAGCTGTGGGCAGGTGCTCTGGGCTGAGTCCACAGCACAGCAGCTGCTCAGGGACTGTAGTGTATCTATCACTCTACCATTGCACACACAAAAAACTCCCCCTGGACATCAATTTGAGGATGAGAAGGACACCAGGCAGAGGCAAGACGTGTTCTAAATCCCACACAGACTTTTTCAGTCTATTTTCTTGATCTGAGAAGTCTCCGTGTTCCCACAGGTTTGTGTAAGCAGTTTTCCAGAGACAAGGTTCTTAATTCCAAGGCTCAGTTCAGCCAGATGCCAGCAACATTTGATTGTTTTCAGTACCCACGAGCAAAGGCTGGCAGGCTAGCTATTATCAGTACACAAGTCAGAAGTACTCACTATACCAGGGCAGGAGGGGAGACAGTGCTTGGTGAGATCGTGGGCTGGGGGGGAAGAGTCACCAAAACTAGCTCCAGCCTGGGGACACCAGTGGCCCATGGCTCCTTGCACAAAAAAAATGGAGGAATATAGGTTTTCTAAAAAAATTCTGGAGCAAGAGCCAACATAAGCCACTTTGAAAGCCTCACTGAAGGAGCCTGTCTCTCTGATTAACAGAGGAAATCCAAGACAAAAGCATCTCCTGAGGCATCAGCTGGCTGCTGGGCTATGGCCCCTTACCCAGACACAAAATACCCTGTTCATTGAGGAAGTGCTGAGATGTTCCTCAGCTCCATTAACAACGAAGATTAAAGTTAGAAGATCTCTCCCAACAAAAAAATCTCAACATTCCATCGAAACCAACACGCACAAGGGTCAGGTCCCTCANAAGTTTTAAGCCTTCTGTGCCCTCCCTGTGTCTGTGCCCTGGCACAGCACTGTGGCACGGCCAAGGTGGCCACTGACAGCCTGTGGCTCCCACCCAGTGCTCCCAAGGTGTCCTGGTGCTGCCACACCATGTCCCTCTGCTCAGCAGGTCACCACAGACACAGAATGAATGGAGCAGGTCAGTGCACTCACACAGCAGCACAATATCAGCAACACATCTGATATATATATATAGCTATACATATATATATATATATATAAAATGTATCAGCTGATATCTGCAATACCAGAATGCTCTGACTTCAGAGAAAATCACTGAACATTATCAAGCCTAATAAATAATATAAAGTGAACATCTCAGGCCCTACAGACACAGTAGCAAGAGCTGTGTTTGGAATTTCTGAGAAAGTTAAACATCCTCAATAAGAGCTTAAAAAGAGACATTTCCTACACAAAACGTTAAGAAAAATAAAATCCTTTTTGTAACATTTTTTTTTCTTCAAAAATACCAAAATCCAGCACTGCTTTCCAGCAGGGTTAGTGTCAGACCCTCACTGGAGCATGGCCCACAGCAGGAAGTGCTTTAGGGGTCCCAAGAGCTGCTGCCCCAGGACTGCCCCAGACACCTGCAGGTTCTGTCACCCCAAGAGAGCTGTGGGCAGGTGCTCTGGGCTGAGTCCACAGCACAGCAGCTGCTCAGGGACTGTAGTGTATCTATCACTCTACCATTGCACACACAAAAAACTCCCCCTGGACATCAATTTGAGGATGAGAAGGACACCAGGCAGAGGCAAGACGTGTTCTAAATCCCACACAGACTTTTTCAGTCTATTTTCTTGATCTGAGAAGTCTCCGTGTTCCCACAGGTTTGTGTAAGCAGTTTTCCAGAGACAAGGTTCTTAATTCCAAGGCTCAGTTCAGCCAGATGCCAGCAACATTTGATTGTTTTCAGTACCCACGAGCAAAGGCTGGCAGGCTAGCTATTATCAGTACACAAGTCAGAAGTACTCACTATACCAGGGCAGGAGGGGAGACAGTGCTTGGTGAGATCGTGGGCTGGGGGGGAAGAGTCACCAAAACTAGCTCCAGCCTGGGGACACCAGTGGCCCATGGCTCCTTGCACAAAAAAAATGGAGGAATATAGGTTTTCTAAAAAAATTCTGGAGCAAGAGCCAACATAAGCCACTTTGAAAGCCTCACTGAAGGAGCCTGTCTCTCTGATTAACAGAGGAAATCCAAGACAAAAGCATCTCCTGAGGCATCAGCTGGCTGCTGGGCTATGGCCCCTTACCCAGACACAAAATACCCTGTTCATTGAGGAAGTGCTGAGATGTTCCTCAGCTCCATTAACAACGAAGATTAAAGTTAGAAGATCTCTCCCAACAAAAAAATCTCAACATTCCATCGAAACCAACACGCACAAGGGTCAGGTCCCTCACGTGCCCAAGTCTCCCTGAAGCCAAGGGGAGCCTGAGAAGGCAGGACTGAAGAATCACACTCAGGAACTGCCACCAAACCAGATGATGAACCCACTGGCAGGACTGACTTCAGCTCTGACTGAGGCTGGGAGCCTCTCCTGCCTGGGAGGGGTTTCCAAAATAGGTGGGATAAAGAAATGACCGCTGTGCAGTTAAACTCTGAATTTTTGCATCTGTCTGCAAACAACCAAGACAGCTCTGGAGCAAGGCACCACCATTTCTTCCCCACTGGCAGGCTTTGTGTTACGAGCACTTCCCAGAAGTCCCACACTTGATTTCTCACAGGAAAAGCTTCACAATAATATTCATAAGTAAACATGAGAGACAACCTACCTTCTCCAATGCCTTTAACAATAAGTACTGGAACAGAGGCATTTCAGAGTCACCTGGTCTGACACCCACACCTGTCTGTTTGGCATCTCAGTGTTACAGAGGGGAGAAGCTTTGCTCTTTCCATAAACTAGACATAAAAGTTACGTTGGCTTCGCTGTTTTGTTTTTAAAGACACGATGACAGATCTTCAACACCCTTTCAAAATTAAATAAATAAATATGTGGCTATGCTTTGCTTTCTACACTCAAAGAACATTATTTTAAACAGAATATTCTTTTCACTGTCAAAAGCTTTACGGTTTTCTTCAAAGGCCAAGACGCTCCTGGTTTCCAACAATAAGAGCTGCTGTAGCACATTCAAGGGTAAAAGAAAGACCAAACAATAAAAAGCAAACACCACTGCCTGGTCCTTCTCGCTCAGGTCAATGGTCCCGTTCCAGCTCACACGTGCCGGCTCCGAGGACAAAGCCAAGTGTGGCACTGCAATCTCTCTGAGTTCATCGCCTGCTGCCCCTCTTCTCCCCTCCCGTGTTTGTTTTTAACCAAATTCACTCCTTTGCCTCTTCCACAGCATTCTGTGCTTCCAATTTGCACTTGATCTTGCTCCAGTACTCGGGTGCCACAGGAGATTTGGGGTCGTGTGCGGAGCAGCAGAGGCGGCCGTCCAGCGCCGACGGCACCAGGGCTCCCTTCTCGTGATCCTTGCAGAAGGAATGGGGACAAAACTCACAGAAGGACACGGCAGGATTGCTACAGATGTCACACTGGTGCCATGGACATTCCCACTTTCCTGAGGATGGGAGGAGAGAGAGAAAGGAACTGCAATTAGTGCAGTTCGGAGACAGCACTGGCCTTTAACCCTCACTCCGTGTTGGATTGCTCAGATGAATGCAAACAAAGCTCAATAAAATCAGCCACTACTTCTGCTTCTCACGTACAAGAATCTGACTGAACACAGCTCTATTTTGCATTTTTTTAGGCCTCTCTTGGCCCAGAATATTACAGCATGCAGAACCAGACCTTAAAACAGTCAGATCTACCCCCTTGGGCTTCAAAGCACTGAATTTCCTTGCAAGACAGAGTTTGTTTTGTACATTTTCCTGATTTGTGAGCATCTCACATTGCCCTGGACACTGTGCTCCTCAGAGGGTACCTCCAAAGGAAGCTTTAGGTCAGCCCTACACATTCTGCTGGCTTTGTCAGTGTCAGAACTGACAGTGTCAGAAATGACAGTGTCATTTGCTTGTGCTAGGACACCAAGATGATGCTGATGTTTCAATCAAAATAAGAGGAAGTTTGATTCAAGGAGAGGAACAAGAGCAACATTAAGAAGTATGACAAAGCCTCTGCCTACTGGTTCCATTTAGGAACAGTCACCTGATGTATTGCTAGAAGTGAGTGGTATTGCAAAAGCAAATTTGGTGCACTTAGTGCAAATGAATACTGCATTTAATGTAAGGGAACACTGTATTTTATGTACATGAATGCTGCATTTCACCTCCAACATTGTCTTGTAGCAGGAAGGAAAAGTTGAGCATGAGGAGCCACGCCACTGTTCTTACCAAAAGGTGGTTGAGTCAGGTTAAGGCATAGGAGGTGGTATGCTTTGGGACAGTCCTTCTTATCACACATGACCAGCTCTCCCCCATCTCCACACTGGAAACAGTTATCTTCATGCATCTGCTTCTGTTCTGTTTTTATTTTCCGTTTCTTCTGCTTTAATTTTGCATTTTTCACCTTCTCTTCATTTGCCGTTGCAAATGCTGTCTAAGAAGGAGAAAATAACAACACAGAGTCACTTACAAACCCCCAGCACTCAAGTAAATTTTGGGTTATTATTTGCATGAACTCTTCTTAAATTAGATCCATTTAAAATAGTTTTTAAGCTCTAAAAGCCAGAAGTGCTCAATCACATGTTTCTGAATTAACTTCCCACCAGACACAACACCATGGCAGGGCACACTATAAAATCTCTGGAGACTTCCAAGGGTAGAAAGTATTAGATAGGCTAAAGAGTGAAATAAATCAAAACCCTGTTTGCCCTAGAAAATTTCTGGATTTGGGAGGAGAAGCTCCAGCTTCATCCATGTACCTTGGGACGCACTCCCAGGAAGCCGCTGCAGTTTTCAGCTCCACAGTGACACTCAGTCCTGCCATTGCCCAGGCAATCCAGGTTGTAATTGAATGTTAACTCCATTCCTAAAATTTAAAGAAAAACAATTCACCCAGATGGACACTGAGGGAAGACAGGCCTCTGACAATGACATTTCATTAGCATTTGTTACCATGAGACCCCTGCTAAAACTGGAACCTTAAGTATCATCTCCACTCCAACGAATGACAAAGTTCCTAAACACTTCACTGGTATTAATAACTTTAACTTCAAAGAAAAAACCCATGATTCTAAATGAGGAACTTGGCCACTGCAAGACAAAAGCAAACATGCCAAATACTGTCATCCTTTTACCTGCAGGAATGTCACAAAGAGCAAACAGTCCAACTCTAATGTCACCATTCACTGTCCACTTCTGTGTTTCACAGTTTGGGTTACAACTATGGTTCATAAAACGAGAGTAGTTCCCCTTTGGGCCAGCATCTATTATTCGGTCCTTCAAGGAAAAAGACAAAGATGTGTTTAGTCCTTACAAAGCAAAGAGGTTTTCCTGCTGCTGAGTGACATTTGCTATCAAACAAGACACAGTATTCACCTTGGTTACAGTTAGCATATAAAAATTGGTGACACTGTTCTCGTGAGCACGTTTGATCCGCAGCCGGCACTCCTCCTCATCAATCAGCTCCCCAACATATTCATTCACAAATTCACCCTGCAAAGGAAAGGAGAGCAGAAGTAAGAAATCTACACATCCTAATCATGATGATAAAGGGAAGCAGCACAGAAAAAAGCCTTTCCTATAAAAAAGACTCTGATTATCACAAGAAGTGTTACACTTTACTGGTCTAGTAGGCCCAATGTGAATACACGCACCAGGGTAATTGCTGTCCAAGCAATACACCCATGCAGAATAAAAGGCAGCCCTGTTTCTGCATTCAGTACACAAGACAGTTGTCAGGTCTATAAAACCCTTTCAACCATCCCGTTTTCTTTCGAAGAGGACAATGTGGCAATATCCACAGACTCCTCAGGAAACAGGAACTGTTACAGTAGGTATTTTCACTACATACTTCACTTTTGTTAGGACCTTAGTAGTCAAACTCAGAACATTTGCAGTAGCACAATTTTCATGAAACATAGATTTAAGAAGTTCTGAATGTAATAAAATTAATGGCTAAACCCCATATTTAAAAGCAGCCCTCCAGGCCAATAGTGTTTTCTAAGGAAAACCAGAAGAGCTGGGACATGACTGACACCTCGACACAAGGTCACCAACACTTTGGGCATTCCTCTGAGCAGCCAGGCAGCTGTTGAGGGGTTAAAACACCCCCAGCAGTTCATTCTCTGGAGGTGCAGAGTGCTTTCACCTCGACCCACCCTGATGGCTGTCACAGCCTTGTCCTGGGTCACTGTACTGTCGGGTTTTTTGAGCCCCCAGCACGAGAGGGAACCTGCCACCTGGGCCCTTTGGAGGCAGTTCTCTTGTGAGTTCTTTGCCAAGGATGAAGAACAAGCAGGGCTCTGTTTTTTGGTCTTCAGGCTGCTGTTTATTTTTCTCTTATCTTAAGTTCAGCACGCCGTCTGCACACCAGACTGAGCGTACGAGAAACAAGGCACAAAATGGAGCCAGAGCAACCAAACCCAAGTATTTTTAAAGCTAATCAGTCCAATTACCTTCTAACACATATCTTGTTTTTACTTTTCTACTAATAACTTCTACTAATGCTACTCATGTAGCATCTATGCCACTGTCTTCTCTAACCAATAACCTTGTGCCACTAACACTACAGAAAATGGAGTGCAAGAAGAACAAGAAGGAGAGGAGACAACATCCAAAATCCTCCATTTTGTCTCCTATTCACTCTCATATTAAAATCCTAAAACCCTAAATTCTTCACCCTGTGATAAACTATTACTACTACTACATACTACTACCTAGTTCACACCTGTATGCTCCAACTCATCTCAAAGCTTTAGCAATTTTTTCCCTGAGACAGAGGTTAAAAGCAGTGTTCTGCTGAAAGTCAGGACTTTCTAAAACTGTCAGAAAAACATTCCCTGTATATTGCCGTGGTCTGTTCACTAACAAAGGACTCTTAACAATAATTTCAGAAGGCTAAATATGATTTATTAAAATGACTCCATAGTTGGAAGATTTTGGGCTATAATGTGCCCAGGTACAGAGTTCAGATGCTTCTTCTTCATTCCTTGTACCAGAATGCTAGAATGCTTACAATATCAGAGAGATAACAGTCTTTCACCTCATAGGTTGAAAGAGAGAACCATATCTCCCATTACTAGGAGACAGGCAGAGAAATCTAAAAAACATTCTTGAATCACAAACTAGAGATTTTGTTTACAGAAAACTTATACAGAGTCAAAGACAGTAAAAGATGCTCTCCTATGGGAAGAATTTCCTGCAGGCTGCACACAGAGAAACTTATAATATGTTCTTGCAACACCTGTACCCTAGATTCCAACACGTACCTTTTTGATGCTCCTCTTGGTGCGGAGGCCCCAGCCGCGGCGCTCGGTTTTGATGATCTCGGCGTCGGGGTAGAGCCTCTTGGTGAAGCACTGGTTCTGGCAGCGCTCCCCAGCTGGGCACACCTGAGGGTGGCACTCGTACTGCAGCATCCTGTTGAGGCACTCGGACTCCAGCCCGCACGGGTTCTCGTCCGACGGCTTGCAGTTACAGCGCGGGATCTCCGACAGGTCGGCCACCTGGATCTGCACCTTCCCAATCACCTTGTTGGACTGGGGAACAAAGGGGACAGCAAAGGATGAATGTTGTACTAATGCACTGTGGTTATGGGGATGGTCGGTGATGGGCCAGAGACCAGAGATCTCTGGGGTCAATGCTGGTCTTGGAGCATGCAGTTTATTTCATTGGGTGTAGAGGCCATGCTGAGAGCTGCCAGTCACAGCTCGGAGCAGGACCCAGAGATAGAAGGGTAGAGGAAGAGTAAGAGTAAAAGGAAGAGTGCAAAAATAAGAGAGAGAGTGAGAACAAGAATAAAGAGAGCGAAGTTCCGGTTACAATGCATTAAATCTTCTTCTACATTGAATATTCTAATTTACACTAACCAATCCAGTACAAGGTACACATCCTATAGCATTTACATATAGCCTATAAGAATCATTACATTACCATATTATGTTATATTTTAAACCCTAAAAACTACTCTTTGGACCCCTCTTGCCAAGCTGGTGGGGTCTGCTCTGGCCCTTGGGCTCTTGGTGAGGAGAAGAGCATTGTTTAATCCAAAGGGGATTGACTTCAGCTGGCCACACTATTGTTCTTCTGTTGTTCAGTAACAGAGGCTCGGCATCTTAGACATGGAAACTTGCTTTCAATTCTATTTCACTTATATATTTCATATTCTCAAAGTCTAAACAGTGATATTTATAAGGCTTTTCTATTTCATCCTTCCCAACAATGCACAACACAAATCGTAGAGACACAGCACAGTCACACCGAGAGAAGGCAAGGAAGAAGGAAGTTTTATTTTGATTTTCGTATTATATAGAGTTTTGGGAACGACCATCGATTGGAAAGTGAAGTTACCACCTCTCCAACCACACTGGTCAATGACAAAGTCCATCAAACCTTTCTCCTCCCAGGAGAAAGAATGAAAAACAAAAAGACAGTTAGAAAAACATGTGCATGTTTACAAAAAGCAGCGTTAGAAACTCCATCACAAGAACAAAAACATCAGAAGGCTGAAAATCAGAGCGACAGATGAAGACAATGCACTGGGAACACAGAGTCAACAACTGACATGAAAAGGCAAAAAATGAATTATTTTAGCCTGTGTTTTACAGTACTGTAAAACACGACAAGACGTTAGTGAAAAGAGCAGCAAAATTATTCACGTGAATTTCTTTAGGCTTCCACTGTTGAAACACCTTGGTGTAAGTATGTAACAGAATCACAAAACAGTGTGGGTTGGAAGGGATCTTAAAGACTATCCAGTCCCAACCCCTGCCATGGGCAGGGACACCTTCCACTAGACCAGGTTGCTCTGATCCCCATCCAACCCACCCTTGAACATTGCCAGGGAGTGGGCAGCCACACCTTCTCTAGGCATCCTTACTCATGCACAGAGCAACTTCCCCACATACAGAATAAAAATAAAACAGAAAGAGGCCAACTCACTTTAATGTGTTTATAGGGCGGAGGTTTCCTTGAATTCCTTTCAATTTCCAATGCCTCTTTGCTTTCTCTTTGTGCTTTCAGTTCCTGGAAACGCTTTGCTGCTTCTTCAAGTGCTGTGCAAGGAATTCAGAATAGAAAGCAATCAGCCCCAGCTGCTACTAATCAAATATGTACATGTACATGTATCTATTCAATTTTTTTTTAAGACTAGGAACAGAACTCTATTAACAAAAAGACAAGCTAAAAATTAGTTATTGCAATTCAACATGAATTTATCATCAGGTACTTTCAGTGGGTACCAAGATACTGAACAATGATCCCATGCAGCAGAGCCCAAGATCCATCTTAACATTTCCCCATTTGTGGAAGCACTGAACTGGCCCACAACAACACACAATGAGTAGGCACTTAAACACATTTTTATCTGCAGTCAAGGGATCAACACAATGCTTGGATTTCACGTGAACACAGAACACTAGTCACATAATATTCCCATGCAGGTTAAGTGGTGATGGAGACACAAACACGTGGAATTTTTGTCATAAACCACTATAAACTTTGTTTGATTTTACCTTTCTTGAAGGTCTTGTTAATACTAGTTTGCCCCTCAGCAAAGCTTTTATCTCCTTCAACATAAGGGAAAACTCTGCCCTGGTGTACCCAATAGTAGTCATGTGAACCAAAGAAAAATACTGGGAAGTCCCCGATATCATGTTTGAGGCCCTGTATGTTGAGAGGCACAGACCTGGGATTGCAGATCTCTGCTGGCCACCACCTGCAGAGTAGGAGAGAAAAGAAGACTGTAAGTTCCCTGAACCAGAGCTTCCCAGTTTCCCTAATGGGATTGAGAAATAAAAGCCAGTTTTCCTTTCTTAAGGAAATTACTTCCTCCCTCACGCATCCAAGGCTCCCACTGGCAATGCCTGGGAAGCTCCATGCAAAACACAAGCAATGTTCTTACTCCAAATTCTGGGAAAGCCTTCTAAGAATATCCGTGGCCTGATGTGGGTTTCCAGGATCACCTGTAAACACCTGTATTGCTGCAGCTGACTAAAGCAAACACCAGCAAGGACAGCTGGGCTCTGCCAGCCCCTGCTTCCCCACATCCTGATCACACTCTGCAGAGCAAAGGTGTGTGCAATCCAGAGTCCACCACTGTCTGGGAGAAGCAGGAGCATTGCATTTCAAGGGTGACATCTGTGCCTGACCCCAAGCAGAGGAATTACCACATTTCTAACTCTTGTTCACGATGATTGAGCTGCTTGATCTTCCTGCAATTCCAGAGTACATTAAAACATCCAAAGCATTAAGTTCTAATTGTGAACTTGCCTGTAATTCCCAAGCTTGACCCAAACGATCTGCTTGTAGCGCAGCTTCTTGCCAGCTTTACAGTCATTGCAATTCCAGCAGCCCTCAGGCATTTCTATGCTGAGACACTCAGGGTGGAAGGAAGCTGGGCAGGACTCACAGCACAACAGTTTGCCACCTTGAAACAAAGAAGCCCTGCTTGGTTTGTAGAAGTCAGGATTTGCTCCCCCCGTGCACAGCAATTGACAATCATTTTAAATCATCCACTCCAGATTCCCACTCCCCCACAGAAAAATGGCAAAAGAAAGGGATCAAGTCAAACTTAACAATGTTGGTTAAAAATGGCAAAAGAAAGGGATCAAGTCAAACTTAACAATGTTGGTTAAAAAGGACTGTGCAGTGCTTCATCTAAGCTGGGACTCTTAACTGCATCAGACAAAAAAAGCAGCTGAGGACTCAAACACAAGGTGAGTTGGCAGGAGGAGCACCATTCCCAAGGGAAGCACTGCAGCTGGGAACAGTGCTACCAGCTTTTAGTGCTTTGGTGATGGCCAAAGCAACCACAGAACTCCACATTTTTAAAGAATCCTTTTCAATCAACATTGCTCTGACTGAATCCCCAGCAATCATTAGCGAGCACCAACCCCACAGCCTATAGGTTGGTCAATACTTTTCTGCTGGACAGGAAAAAGAATTGTAGTGTGTTTATTCCACAAAAAGTTTACCAGGATGAGCCCAGTACATAAAGCAGAATGAGACACACTTGAGTTGTCCCCATCCCAAAAATTCCTGGTGCACAGAGGGAACCTCAGCACTGGGGTTCACGTGAATTTCTGAAGTTTACACTAATTTGGGCAAAAGTTATTTTGGTTGGCTCACATTTTGGACAATGTGTTACACTGGAGAGCCATAGCACATCTCTAAGCCACCCTCAGCAAAGCAGCTCATGTAAGATGACTTGACACATTACACATACTGTAATATTTTATACATGTACGTATATAAAATATATATACATTCTTATAGGTATATATATTTAAAAATTAACAAGATTTTGTGTCCCAGATGGAAAATCTGGGTGAGACTTGAGAGTATTCGAACCAATTTTCAATCACAGTATCAAAAGAAGTGTGAATAGTCACTTTCAAACCTTTATCAGAAAATCTTGTCCACCTATAGACTTCCCAAAATATCATTGCATTAACTGATCATTGCATGTTACGATGAGCATACCTTAAACAATTCAGTTGCATGACCAACACTGTATTTCCTCTGGTAAAACCAGTAAAATGCAGTCATATGGATCCTCCAGAGCTCCCAAAGCCATAATGAAATTTTAAAGTATTTTTTGCAAATGTAATTTCAGAGGAAATACAGACAAATTACTGAAACATTATCCAAGATGAGAAAATGCCAAGAGATGCAAAAATCAAACGAAATCAAACACAAAACTGTCAATGCTAAGCAAGAAAAAACCCAACATTGCTCTCGGGATGCATTAGGCAGATATGGCTCAAGCTAAGCACAGGGCTCAAAATAATTCTTGTTTTCAGGAATTACAGGACTACTGCAAGCCATTGATCTCACAACGCTGACAGCGACCTAACTCGGGCTGGGAAATGGGGCACCGGATCTGAAGGCTCCCAGGGAACCAAATTTCTGTGGGGAATGAAATATCACATCTGAGCATTGCACACAGACAGCAGGAATTGCCCAGGAGGGATCTGGAGAGCTTCAGCCCCTCGTGACCCCTGTCACTGGCTGTGGCAAGGAGCCATCCCCACAGGAGGGGACAGCCATGGGGCACTGCTGGCTCGGTGGTGCAGGTGGCACACGAGGCCCAGGGACTCGTGGGGACACACACAGGCCAAACCTCATTGCCTTCCTGCTCTGGCACCCTCCACAAGGACACAGCACCCACCCTTGTCCAGCCCCAAACACCCTCTCTTCTCTCAGGACCTGCACAAGATATGAAGCAGCACATCCCCCTCTGCTTCCAATCAGTTTAAGAAGTGCTTTTACATCATCCAGGTAAATAGTGAACTGCAACAACATCGAGATCCATCTGTCTCTTCTTCACATTGCTGTGCAAACAGCTCCCTGAACCTGGAACAGCCCAGGCCAGACAGAGAGTGACCAAATCTCTTCTGAGAATTTAGTGACAGCAATTATTTTAAGCCCTTTTACAATTAAAAAAAAAAAAATTAAAAATCGCCAACAACATGAACACAGGCTCACAAAAACCATGAGTGAAAGTCACTGAAAGCAGTCAGTGTGGGGACAAGCAGACATTTCTCTGTTGATTTAGAGAGAAAAAATAGAAAAAGCGAAAGTAAATTAAAGAGAAAGAAACTATTTTGGTTACCTTTCTCACATTTCTTTTTGGAAGCTGACGAAGGAGGAGGAATCATAGGTAATTTCATCAACTCAGCACGATTTGACTCATTCAGTAGGTAGTGGGACTTATAGGCATAGGAACTGAACAGGGGGTCTGAATGGTCCTGCACTACCAGCCCTATACGAAACAAACAGAAAGAGATGAGTTGCAATGAAACTACCCATGATTCCATGAAGGAAAAATCAAATAAACCAAATGAACACCTCTAATGTGTTATGTGGGAATGAAAAAAGGATAAAATGAAGGAAAAGGCAAGTCTGACAAAGTTTCTGCGCTAACGAAGAGGTTGTGCTGGAGAGACTCAACTGGAAAATCTTGCAATGAAGTAAGTTGCTTTTAAGTGAAATTTCAATTGGTTTTTTACCCTAGACAAGCACAAGAAAAGCAACAAAGTTTGAATCCATGGGATGCTCTCTCCTTCCCACAGGGCAAAAGGAAGCTCCTCTGCAGACCTGGGGTGATGGTCACTGCAGCAGGCCATGCTCTGAGCTGGGGCTACAGACAGAACAGATGTTGGGAATGAGAACTCACCCACTCCCTACAAATCTATCCCTGAGACCTTCCCTACAGAAGTGTTTTGCCTCTGTAACTGTGCTGGAAAGGAAGGAGGAGGTCAGTATTCTGCAAGGCACCACGGGGAAGCACAAATGGAGGTTCTGCCCTAGGCTGTGGTGGTGGAGCTCCCCCACCCAGCCCTCCCAGGGCTGCTCCAGAACAGTCCAGCACTCAGTTCCCTACAGAACTCCATTCCAGGCCTTTGCAATTCTTCAAGAAGAGCTTTTCCTCATTACTCCAAAGAAGCAGGCAGCCCAGCTGAGAGCCCAGAGCTGCGGAGCAGAAGTGCTTGGCCAGTAACTCATGGCAAGAGCAGAGCAACCGAGCCCCAAAGAAACAGGAAAGATGAGCTACCAAGAGAGCCCCTAGTTCTTCCCCTGAGGGACACACAGCTGAGGGCTGGAGAGAAGCTCTTGGATGGTGCCTAAAACCCTGCTGTAAGAAGACTGGGGTCAGCCCACCTGGACAAGCATCATTGGGAGGATTCCTAAAACAAGGGAACCTACACATGCAAGGAGGTGAACTGTACCGTGCTGATTGGAGGGCTGTTGCAGGGTGGTGAATAAGAAGTCTTTAAATATCTTGTATTTCAAGTACCTCACTGTAAGCAAGTTTGTATATTTTATAGATTGTCTCTCATCTGCATTTCCCACTTCAGTAACTACATCTAAATACAAAGTCTCTGCTTCTGATAGTGACTAACACTAATTAAATCACCATTCTCACAGAGATGTCCAAGGATTCTGAAGCATTCAGTTCCCCATTTCTTTCTGAGCAAGTGGCTCAGTGCTCCTGCCCCAGGTACTGTCCTCAGCACCCTGGTGGACACAAGCCCCACAAGAATGCACTAGAAGAACAAGTACAGAGCTGCTCTAAGACACAGAGGATTCAGGCAGTGGCAATGGTTTGTAACTCTTCCAAGTTCTGGTAATTAAGATCTGGGGAATGCACAGGACAGGGAATTCCATCTGCCAGGGCTCAAGAGGTTATTTAGATTTCCAGCAGAAAATACAGACTTGTGCAGTTTCATCTCTGATGGAGCCAGATTCAGGTATAAAGAGAATTACTGAACAAATGTAAAGTGGAAGGAAAAAAAAAGCATGAAAAATTCCTTCTGCATTTCTTGTCATTCTGAGATGTGTAATTATTCCTCTGCTCTTGCAAAGTCAAGCCAAACTAAACTTCCATCTGAATGAACAAAAATGAAAACAAGTAACTTCAGGATCCAGCTCACTTTCACTTCCCTATTACTACTCTCAAAACTGGTGCAGAGAACACATCCAATATAAACTGCTGGCATTCTGTAGAAGGTACACATTAATGTTATTCCAACAGAATAATGGTACTTTTGAATCCTGAGACCAAAGCAACTGCTGCACTGACATTTTTTTAAGCTGCTCTCTGGCAGAACCCTGGTGACTGAAGAACCATAAAAGTAACTAGTGGGGAAAAAAGTTAAAAAGAAAAAGAAAAAAAAGAACTTTGACACATGGAAAAGCTCAGCATGAAACCTGCTCATACAGTACTGCTAAAGGTTTTCTTTCAAAGTTCTCAAATGCAATGGCAGTTATAAATTGAGTTATTCTAGTTCATGAGTAAATCCCACCTTTTAGTTTTAAAACTTAGACAGTTTTAAATTTGTAGCAGGGAAAGAATCCCCTTCAGCTTAATATAGTGATTAATATCACAGCAACCATTCTCAGCATGAAAAGGCTGGAATGGGGGGGATTGGGATCTGCTTTTCCCTACTTGCAGAACAAGTTGGCCTGAGTGCCTATTGCTGCTTCTGGCTATCAAATGTTATGGACCAACACAGCGAGTGGAATCTCATGAGAACTGCTGACCAAAATAAATAAAAAAAAATAAAATTAGACAAAAAATCCCTGGCAGCATTTAACCCCAGCAAGCCCTAAGGGAGAAGCTCCTCATGAAACACTATTTTTACCATTAAACTGCACAAATGAGAACAGAACCGTAAAACAGGGAAAAACCAAGTGTCTCACCTCTTGCACAAACGAAACAAAAGCCTACATTTACAGCTGATGAGGAGTGAGTCCTTTTGGAATGGTTACTACAGATGAGGATGTGGGATGACACAAACAAGCTTCCTGCAGCAATGCAGCCATCTCCCGAGTGATAGGCCACGGGGCACCGCAGACATCTCGCCATGCGACCTGCTCAACAAAACACAGCAAAGGCACCCTTCAGGCTGGAAAACACCACTGAGGACAGCCAATGCTCAGGTCAGGACAGGGCACAATTCCCCACAGGCAAAGGCAAGGCTGGGTCTATTCCACTGGTAGTACTGGGTAAAAAAAAAAAAAGAAACAACTGTATCTTTTTTCTAAAGAAAGCTTCACCAAACTGACCTGACCAACCATCTGGAATCTTCAAATGCAGCAGAAAATGGCATCTATTACTACTAATATGACCCCTTAACTTTCACTTTGTTAAGAATTTAATTGTTTAGAAAAACTTCCATCATTCTAGAGGTTATTTGTTCGGTTTAAACATTTTGGTTCATTTCTAGAGGCTATTTGTTCNACAGATGAGGATGTGGGATGACACAAACAAGCTTCCTGCAGCAATGCAGCCATCTCCCGAGTGATAGGCCACGGGGCACCGCAGACATCTCGCCATGCGACCTGCTCAACAAAACACAGCAAAGGCACCCTTCAGGCTGGAAAACACCACTGAGGACAGCCAATGCTCAGGTCAGGACAGGGCACAATTCCCCACAGGCAAAGGCAAGGCTGGGTCTATTCCACTGGTAGTACTGGGTAAAAAAAAAAAAAGAAACAACTGTATCTTTTTTCTAAAGAAAGCTTCACCAAACTGACCTGACCAACCATCTGGAATCTTCAAATGCAGCAGAAAATGGCATCTATTACTACTAATATGACCCCTTAACTTTCACTTTGTTAAGAATTTAATTGTTTAGAAAAACTTCCATCATTCTAGAGGTTATTTGTTCGGTTTAAACATTTTGGTTCATTTCTAGAGGCTATTTGTTCGGTTTAAGCATTTGGTTCATTTCTTGCAAAGGCAAGGCTGGGTCTATTCCAATGGTAGAACTGGGTTAAAAAAAAAAAGAAACAATGGTATCTTTTTCCTAATGAAAGTTTCACAAATATTACACCTTAATATTTCTATATTATCTATCCATCTATCTATCTATATATAACTTTCACTTTAAAATTGTTAAGAAAAACTTCCATCATTCTAGAGGCTATTTGTTCAGTTTAAACATTTTGGTTCATTTCTAGAGGCTATTTGTTCAGTTTAAACATTTTGGTTCATTTCTAGAGGCTATTTGTTCGGTTTAAACATTTTGGTTCATTTCTTAAGATTTTTTCCTTGAAAAATAATTGCTCACAAGGCCACTACAACCCGTCTTTAAAAAATTAACGTTCTTTGGCCTTGTACTGTGAACACTTGGCTTCCATTCCAGCACCAAGAGCTGACCAAGTGTGTGGATCCAGGTACACTCCACAGTGTCATGCTGCTTCCCACCCGTGAGCTATTTCAGCTGATGACCTCAGCGAGGAGGAAACCCTCGCTCCTTGCCGCGTGCTGTGTTACACAGAGCCGAACCCAAGTGTTTCTGTGATGATGCAGCTGAGCTCCTCCCTGCTCAGAGCAGCTGCCCTCACCTTTGCTGGCTTTGTGCATGTCCTTGTCCATGGAGCAGGCAGTGCAGCAGTGCTGCGGGCAGCGGAAGCCCCGGGACTCGAAGAGGGCCGTGGCAAACTTGCGCACGCAGGCCTCGTGGTAGAACTTGCCACAGGTGCTGACAGAGCAGCGCTTCACGTCCTTGCCAGGGAGCTTGCAGGAAAAGCACGTGTGCTCTCCTTGGAAGAGAAGGAATAAGGAATCCTGACTGTAAAAGCCAACTCTGACATACAGATATTGTCCAAAGAAATTCTGAGGCCAGCAGACTGTGAGCAATACAGGATCCTTCCCGTCCAACAGGCTGGGTGGTTACTGTGATCTACAGTAACACTGGAGTAGTTGCTCACATAAAAATCTCTTATTCCAAATAAAACACTAGGCAGTTCAGATTTTTTTTTTTCCTACGAGGCACTTGCTAAATGGAAAATGAGAATCTGATCTCAGAGGTTAAAAAAGCAGCAGAATACCCCAAACTTACTCACAAACCCTCGGAAAGCACCGTCTTGGTTTGCTCTGGCTAGAATGTGGCTCCTGAGCAAAGGGGAAAATCCCTCCCAGTTCTGCAGGCACAGGAACACACTCACCGTTCTTACACTCGGTGCAGATGAACTTTTCCTCAGGCATGGCCTTCAGGCCCAGACACTCCAGGTGGAACATGCTGCAGCACTCACCCTCGCAGGCCAGCAGCGACTCGCCGGAGCTCTCGCAGATCTGCAACAGGCACAGAGCTCAGCAGGGAACAGGGAACCCTGATGTGCCACTCACTGCCAGGTGTTAACAACAGGAACTGCCTGGAATTGCTTCACAATTAGGGTAAGGCAGGAGAACTGAACCTGGCAAGTCTCAGGCTGAGGACAATTCCAGCACGCCCTGCACGTTGCTCTGGGGTAACAGTGCAAGTCAGGACAGAGACAGGACAGGCACAAGATCCAGCTGCCCTCTTCCATTTCTCTGGGAACAAGCTGCTCTTGCTCTTCAGGTCCTTTACTACTGACCAGGGAACTGGACAGAAAATCCCAGCATTTTTTTTTCAAAATACTGAAAAATTCTCATTCTGTCCTATCCTGACCAACCATCTGGAATCTTCAAATGGAGCAGAAAATGGCATCTACTTTTTCTACTGATGCTGGCAGGTATGGATTAGACACCACCTTCCAGCTGCTGAGCTTTCTGGCCTGCAGGAGGGCTTAGGAACCCTTTAATATGAAACATTTCCAGAGCATAAAAACTCCTAAAAACCTGGATATTTTATCTGATAGGTCGAATTAAGAGAACTAACAGAAACAGGGGATACATATTTAGTATCCATCACTTCTCAGTATCACCAGTTACCTGACAAACAGTGTCTTTTTTACTTGTTCCAGTTCCTCTCCTGGATAAGCTGGAGTCCACTGACTGCACATCTGAGGCATCAGCGTCAGCAGTGGCTGAGGGGCTGTCTGAACGCTTCCCAAAACTGCCCTACAAAGAGGAAAAACCCACTCAAACCAGACCATTCCAAAGGACAACCACACTAGGAAAAATATTTCTGTCACTGTTGATCAATAGACCATTTGGTAGGTCAAGAAACAAAGGTCCTGGGAAGGTGCTGAACTTCACTGGGATGACACAAGTGCTGCCTTCTTGATAATTTCACCTGTACAAGCCAAACACCATAAAGAGCTCTCTTACTTCTTCAGACACTCCTTGGAGTTACACCAGATACAGCAGCACCTCCCAATTCCCCAAGAATTTCAAACCTTCCACAGAGCAAACCATGATCTAAACCAATGTTTTGCCAGACAAAGTAACTGGAAAACTTGTAAGTAAACATTGTATTTTCATAACAAACCAGTGGAGGGGATTAGAAGAAAACAGACTAGGCTTATGTTGTCAGACAATAAAAGACTCAAAATTTGTAGAAAATAGTGTTCACATATTTAGCAATAATCAACTGAAAAGCCTCTTGTACACTGACAGCTTGATCAGGTCCCTGTGAGAACCAACACACCACCTTTACCTGTAGATCATTGAGTCCTCTGGAATCAGAGTCAGACGTGTCCCTGTAGGCTGAGCTGGTCAGTTCCATGTCTGTGGAGGCACGACTTCTCTTCTTTAAGGGTTTACAGGAGTCTGAAATCTCACTGGCACCTTAACACAACACGCTAAAATTAGTTTAATACATGTTGTTGACTTTCTGCTTCAACTTAATAAAGGAAAGAAAGATGAGAGCGTGGATACCACTATCTGCCTTAATTTTCAGTTTGCAAGTTTGTTACTAGTTGAATTCTCCCTGAAAATTAACTGAAACCAGCTTAGGCAGAGCTTTTGACAAACTTTTTAACACGGTGACACAGTGGAAAAAGGCAATAAATTGTCTCTAAGAGAGGATAAATTCTTAGGAGATTTCATCATCCATTTTTAACTTTGGCTAAGCAGAGACTTTTAAGAAATGCCCAGAAGGACTTAGGGGCTTACAGCACATGAACAAACACCATCCTTCCCCCTGCAATGCACAAGGACCAGAACCCCAAACACAGCCCATCCCCAGAGAAGTCGAGCTCAGCCCTGCAGAGCACCAACATTGTGGCTCACATGGAACAAAGCTGCTGCCCCAAGGGCCACGAGCCACCAAATTCAGTCGAGTTAACTTTCACCTGTCACTCACCTTTCTGTAACCCCGTCTTCACTGCTGCCAGTGGGACAGTTTCAACCTGTTTGAAAGGAAAATCCACAGTTAACACCAGAGGAAAGTTTCTCCCTAGTACCAAAAAGCAAACAGGTCAGTTCAAGGGGTTAGAATTCAGGTGGAAGCTGCCATCCCCTCCTCAGCCCGAGCCTCCGCGTCCCGCTGGATCCACTCCTGCCTAGGCTGGTGCCGTGGCAGCCACGGGCCACTAGCCAGGTCCTTCCTCTCTCCCTTGGGGCATGAAGGTGACAGGAGCGCTGTATCCGTGTCCAGCAGGCCTTTGGGCAGCCACCCCTGATGCTGTGCAAACCCCACACCTGTGTGAGCACACCTTGCCCTGGCAGGGCTGGCACTGGGCTAGTGAGACACCATGGGGGGCCACTTGGTGCTCCCTGCAGGGCTCCCTGGAGCTCCTGGAGCCCTTCCTCCCCGTCTAGAGCTCTGCACGGGCCCGCCCGGGTGCCGTGGTGCAGGGCTCTACACAGCTGGAACTCGAGGGCACAGGCAATTCAGCAGACAAATGTACAAGTTTACAGTCTTGCAAAAGCAACTTCCAGTCCTTGACCCTACGGAGAAGTTTAGGAACTGTTCTGCCAACATTCATGGAAGATGTGGGAATTTGGTGACTGGATAATATTTACAGAAGAAAGCTGTTGCCTAAAATTCTGTTTTCAAGGCTAAGAATTACAAGCTATTTCTTTGCAATGTGGTTACATATGCATGGAGAAACACATTTAGTAAATATTTAAGGATTATTCTATAATTTTTTTAAAAAATATTTTATTTTGTTGTACAATAGGTAAAAACATACAGTAGAAGGATTTGTATAGGATACATTTTGTAATACAAATATAAAATCTAAACAATCACTTTTATTTCTCCACTAGTCACTGTAACAGTAGCATCAACATTTTGTTTTTCCCATTAATTGTACTCGTTCCAGTTATAATTTTATACCAAGTTGTTGCAGACTAACTGGGGAATCAAGAAAACTTGACTTTGGGTAACAAATATTGTTGCATAATTGTAAGAAGTTAGTAAGTTTTCTTTTTTTAAATTTAACTTAATACATTCAAGGTTTTGCGCATTACAGTGCCCCTGGGTTTCTCTTTAGTCAGATACTTCTCCTGAGAAAAGCACTTTAATTAATGTCCACAGACTGAGTCAGCCAGGTAAGAGAAGCACATGAAGCTACCTGGTATCCACGATGTTAATCTTGTTGGTTCTTATACCTTTGTTAAATTAAGAAACCTTTACAAACATAAAACAACTCTTTTGAAAGGGGGAGGCTCCATGGACCACATCAGGTGTCACACACCCAACACTTAAATTGCTTTAAAGTTTCAGCAAGAAACTAGCTCGAGCTGGAGCACTCCTCTGCTGCACAGCAGTGCAGAAATGCTGCAGCATCAAAGCAAAAATAAGGAAAAAAAAAAAACCAAAAAAGCAACTGAGTTCACTTTCAGTCTCTGAAGTGAAGAAAGTGCAAAACAAAGCGCAAAGGGCAAAGAATAAATTAAAGAGATAAAAATATTTTTCCCCTTCCCATATAAATCTTCATCCTGACTGTCCCTCTTTAAAAATTCTCACTGGGAAAAGCTAAACTATGAAACATTTATATAAAATTCTCAGCTTTCAGACAGAGGCCCTTGAAGAGGGAAAAATCAACCATGCAAGGAGAAGAACCAACAACTTTGACAAACTTGTTAAAAGTGTGTGCAGGTTTTAGTATTTCTGTCCATCCACTGCACTCTCCTATTCATTTCCACGCAAAAATTTTTTATCATTATTAAAATTTTTTTAAAGCAACAACATTTGTCTGTCTGACATCCAGATTAAAGGAATGCCCTGTACACGTTAGAACTATTTCAGGAAAAAATGGTATATCCCAGAACTGTTTTGCTGATGTCTGCCAACATGAAAGTCTGACTATTCATCTTTAAGTGAAATCATTCTTGAAGTCCATTTTCAGAAGTGGTCAAATTAATCACTCTAACTTCATTTGAAAAACAAAACCTCAACACAAACCAGCAGCTAAATCAAGAGCCAAAGGAAGGAACCTGGTGGCAATTCCATCCAAGAGAAATCACTGAAACAAACCCATTTTGCTCAGACCAGAAATCTCAAAGGAAACATGGCAGGTTCATTAGGAGTCATCCATCACTGCGTTCCCACTTCCATAGCCTGACTGATACTGAGAAGATGCCAGTAGCAGAGTCACAGCAATGGCATTGACAGGGGGATTTCATGGAGGATAGTCCAAACCGAAACCCGATGGGGAAAAATGGAGAAAAATAAAAAGGCACCAATATAAGCCACAACATTTATGAATACAATATATTTTAACTCTCTACATGGAGGAAGCCAACCTGCTCCTTTTTGATCTTCTTCTTTGGCACAACTTCGGTGGATTTCTCAGACTCGGAGCGGGTTCGAATCGATCTTCTCTGTTGCTTCTTTTCTACAGAACCTGAAGAAGGAAAAAGGTTTCCATTATATGGTTCCTTGTATTTCTGAGGTACACCAAGATGTGCAACACCAAACCAAGAGGTAAAGGAACGAAACCAAGACTTTGTCCTCTTTTGAATGTTTTATTTTTAAATTCAGTTCCAAGCTATTGACCAGCTGGTGCTGTGGCTGCAGACACATATTCTGATTCCAGAGACAGATCAGCTTCAGAAAACAGACACAAGTAACAGAGTGGAACAAAAGGCTGGAATTCAGCTTAGGGCAAACAGATTTCCATAATCCATAACACACCTCTCAGGCACAGTCTTCACCTGGTTTGTTTTGAACCAAACAGTCCATCTTTGGTGTTTTGGGAAGGTAACCACAACCAACTCCTTGAACAAAAACAAACTAGAAATTTCAGACGCAAAGCACAGCTTCAGGATTTCCCCCAAAATGCCAGGTCTGTGCCCCCCACTGTGGGGTGATGGCCTCTGTCACATAACTACAGCCAGCCCCACCCTGTACCACCTGCAGCCACACCAGATCTCAATGCTCACCTGAAGGTTTCAAGGTGAAGAAAAACTCAGCACAAACAGAAGCGTCAACCACGATGTGTTACCGTCATTAATGAATGTGAAAAACAAGTTTTGAAAAGTATTACCATGGAAAACAAACTCAAATTAATGAAGGTTGTTGTGACATTTCCACAGATGAAGAGGGAGCTACTGGGGTTTTGGCAAGTAAGCGTGGTGAAATCAAAAGACCTTTCTGTGCTCCAGCACCTCCCAAACAGGCACATCAAGAACCACAGACACGACACTCAAGACCATGGGCAGCTGTTGGAACAAGCACACACTTGGAGCTGACAGAAAACTGGCACGTGAGGATTTACAGTGAGCTGCTGGGAAGCATTATTCTGGGTTTTCACCTATAGAAGACACAACCAGGAAATACTTTGTTTTCTTCCAAGCAAAAGTGCAAACTCTCAGGAGCTGACTGTGCCAGATGGATGCACTGTTAGGAGCTCTAAACCTGCCTGGTCTTGTCAGAAGATCAACTATCTAGAGACACACATGGGCTTGAACCAGACTGAAAGACAGCCTTGCAAAAGGACTCCAGAGAAAAAAATGAAAACTCCTCTTGATCCATTGGATGAGCATTTTTCCCATGGCTGCATGGCTGGGGAAAGTCTCAGTAATTAAACTATCTAGCTGGAAAAGTTATCATGTTACAACAATCGGATTTCTGAGGGGAAAAAAATGTTTTTCTTCAAGGGATAAAACTTTTACAGCATATTAATTAATGAATAATAACAATAAGTTATTAATAATTTAGAAATTAACGACTCAGGTCAACATTCATCATGTCTGTCCACGTGTAACTTCTGGTTCTAATAGGCCCCATCCCTTGAGGACCTCCCACAGCAGCAGTGGGTCTCCTCATCAGAGTTGGGGAACATCTTTTGTCACTTTGCTGTGTGACCAAAATTCCCTGAAGCAGCTTCAGGTAAATTTGAGCAGAGGTGACCAACAGTTACTTTAACCAAGAATGGATTTTCTCCCTGTGCTGCCCCGCTGAAGCCAAGGACATAAGATCAAGCCCTGGATAAGAGAATTCCATAACCAGAGTGCCTAATGTTGGCTGACAGCAACATTGACCACTGCAATGGGCACCTTCTCCTCTTCCTGCTCTCCAAGGATCCAGCCATCACCTTCACAATGCTCCCATCCCATCTTCAGGTATATTTTCATCCAAAGTTTCAGGACAGATGTTGGACCAGCCCTCCACCTTGCTGGAGATAAATCCTAGTTCAGTGCCTGCAGGCCAGAGGCACCAGGGATTCTCAGAGCTGCTCTTGCAGTAGCAGATTTCAAGGAAGGGAATTATTTTTCCAGCATTATTGCATTCTGTGTATCTAACTGCAGGTTGTCAATAAGGGCTCCCAGAGTCAGTCAGGGAAATACTTTACCGTAAAGGGATTCTGAAGTTCCACTGACCTTACATTTGAAAAAAGGACTTGGCAGTTATGTTCCACAAGAGGGGACCAATAACTGGACTTTGGAAATGGCTTTGAGAGTGACTGGAGTGTGCACTGCAGGTAAGCTCAGGCACTTACAGGGTGTTAGCAGGTGGAGTGTTACGTATCCAAAAAGCCTAAGAAAATGAAAAAAGAGAGGCTCAGAATTCTCACCCCCTACATCTGAGGATCCACAGGGAAGCTGAAGCCTTTAGATTCCAGGTGAGAGAAGCAGAACAGCGATGGCCTCTCCTGCTGCAAGGCAATTCAGGTAGCCACAGCAACCACAGCTGGAAAGAACCACCACTGTCAACAGCAGGGGAATCCCCACTCACAGCAGGAAATCCAGAGTACCTGGCCTCTGTGCTGCAGTCCCAAATGCTCCATAAACCAGCATACCCTGCCTAAAACCATCACACAGACAGAACCTGAAGTGTGTTTGCAGAGGACTCATGGATGCTGACCACTGAGATTTCTGACTCGTTCTCATCTATTTCATGTTTGGAAAGGGGGAAATAATCAAATAGATGGATAGTTAAAGCAGAAGTGACACCTGGCAACATTGTGAGATCCAAATAGCTCATTCAAGGTTTTCCTATTTCAGGCCCAAGTTCCATTATTTGCTTCAGTGGTTCTTCCCCCTCAGACCTGGTATTTCAAAACCCACTGCTTTTTGATGTGCCCCCTGAGATGGCTTCAGAAGACAAGCACTGCCTCATTTGGTTGACGGAGTTAGTTGAAGCAGTTTTTCAAAAATCCATGCTTTAACAGGTCATGCAAGAACTCAACAACAGAGCCTAGAGAGTCTCCATCTTGAGTCAGACATTCCCTACTGAAATGTGCCACTTCCTGACTCTCTTGCTTTCATGACAGCTCTTGTATTTTACATTTGGGGCCAAAAGCCATGGCAATACCCTGCTGACACACATCCACCGGGCTGTCTTCTAAATCAACTTGCCATTGCTCTGCACAGGACATTATCCCTTGAGTATGTTGACTCAGGCTGTAAGCTGCAGACACAAAGTTCACAGGCCAAACCACCAATCCCACCCCCCACAGCCATGCTGTGTATGTTGGCTTAGTGTGTCTAACATTAGCCACGCTCATTACAACTATTATGTAAACAGAAAGATGTGAATCATTTTGAAGTAATGAGAAATTTTTTTTGTTTTGTTTTGATTTGATATTTGAATTTTCATGCTGTGGGCTCAGGTTCAGACCAGGACTGCAGTTTCCCTACCTGCTGCCCCAGAAGCTGTCTCAGGAGAGGACGCATTTTGCACCACTGCTTTTTCACTTCTCTGAGCTGATGAAGAATTAAGTTTCTCTTGTCCTTTGACGCTTATTTCTGTTTTGTTACCAACTCCCTTGAAAAGAAAAAAGGAAAAGATTGTCTTCCCCTGTTATAAAAAGGTGTGCTGCTACCAGGTAACAGACCTGCCCCTGAATCTCAGAACAGAAACAATCAATGCTCTCCAACCCAACACAGACAGGATTAATCTACTACGGAGCTGCTTCTCTGCAGAACTTTCCACCCCTCTCCATCTCCCCTTAAACACAAGGAAAAAATTCCAGTCACTTTTCTAAACATTACCTTCTCTATAGGGCTTAGGATGAAATAAACACTCTCCAGGTAGAGAGGCAGAAGAAGGAGGCAGAGGAATAGTCCTAAGCCTTTTCCTTACACTGACTGTGGGAAGCTGCTGTGCACCTGAAGGAAGCTCAGAGGCAGAACTCAATTTAAAAATCTGTTACACAAAATGTAGTTATTACTTTTTAGTACATTATTAACAGTTTTGTCATCTGTTTCCCAGAAAACCACTTATTTTATCAAGAATTTTTGGATTATTTCAACTAGGAAGCTGAAGTTAAACAGCTTTAATATTTTTAATGTGTTACAAACAAAAATATGGCCATCTGTAGGGAGCTGCTCTGCCACCTGCAAAACAGTTACTGCCAGAGCTGCACTGAAAGTGGGGTTCAGTGCACTGAAAAACTCTATTATCACATCTGCCTGTTCATCTCTCCAATGAAAGGAACAGGGATGGTGAAAACTTGGTGGACACAGTTCAAGCTCGCCAGTAAGGCAGGCTTGGGATAACTCAGGAGCAAAAGAGGCGTCACTGCACCAAGCACGTACCTTGGTGGAATAAACAAACTGATCGATGAGTTTTCCATCCCCAGCAGCGTTCTGAAGGGCAAAAACCTGTTCAATTTTAACAACCGGAGACATGTTACACTTTTGCAGATCCAGGTTGTGCATGGTGATTGAAGCTGGTAGGGATTTCCTAGCTGCAGCTGTTTTCCAGGCGATTTTGACGGGCGGTGCCTCCTCCTCCTCCACGCTGGGCTGCCTGCGCTGGCCCTGCCTGCGTGCCTCAGCCTGGCAAGGTGACGTCCCTGTCACCACGTTGGCGTGCTCCGGCTGCGTGCTCGGCGCTGGCTTCGGCCGCCGGTTCTTCTTGGCCTCCGATTTGGAAGCAGCAGTCTTTTTGGCTTTGGCCAAAGCCTCCTCTGGCTCTTGGTCTACGTAAATGAAGGTGTATTGTTCTATCCTCTCTTCCCGGGTCATTTTCAGCGCCTTCTCGGCGTGGGCAATGCCAATGTCCCACTGAGCTCGCTCCCTCTGCGGCCGGGGCTTGCGAATCTTAAGGGACAAGACAAGCAGTTGGTTACACTGAAGATTTTGTCACTGCAGCACTTAAACACAACCCTGAGGGTCTCTGCATCTCTCAGGCAGCAGATTGCAGTCTGCTCTCCATTTACAGGGTATTTTTGACACTGAATGTGGACACTGAATTCTCTGCCAGCGAGATGCAGCCAGTCCTTCTCAGGACAAAGCACTGAAGAGTTCCAGACCTGCCCCGGAGCATCTCCCTTACAGAGATGATCCCCCCAGTGCCCCCTGTACCTTCTGTTTCTCAGAGTGGTTGCTGGCTTGCTTGGCTGCCTCAGCCAGTAACTGCTCATACTGTTTGTGCCCTTGGTACTCCCGGACGCGCTTCTCGTGCACCCAGGCCCGCTCTGGCTGGTTGCTGAAGAACTGCACGTGGTATTCCCTGGCACCTGAAAGGGCAAACACCAGTCAGCAGTTGTACCAACACTGCTCTGCCTGCTCAGCTCACGCTTTCCTCCTCCCCAGCGCTTCATTCCTGCAAGTGGAGGTACCTGGCCCAAGTGCAGAAATACAACAGGCCAGATCCAGAACAGCTTGAGATGGAAGCTCAGGACACCCTACCCACACTGAAGACTCTGACACTGACTTGAGAAAAGCAGAAACATGTGTGCACAAACCCGTTCCCACAGTGCCACCTGCAGAGGTCACATACCAGGGACTAGCTCTGTGCGTGTCAGGACTGTCCTGTTCAGCACACACAGAGCAGAATTCACCCCACAAAGGCAGTTTACAATTAAGGTATTTTTAATAACTGAACAGCTACAGACACCTGACACTCTGGCAAAGAGCTTCCTTCCTTACCTCTTGTATTAATTTTGGTATGCACGTCAAGCTGTGGATCACAGGACACCATGCAAGGCCACCATGGGTACGTCCCCACCTTGGACCAAACCAGATCCCCAACCTGGAACTTGACGTCGTGGGTGACCTGCGTTGGAAGGGACGGCACGAGCTGCTGGACCTGCAAAGGAAACACCAGATGAAAGCCACAGGAGAGGATTTAGAGCACTTGGAGATGCACACACCATCCACAGGGACTTGTTGTTGTTCTCTCAGATATCCCTGAGGTTTGATAATCCAAGATGAGAAAAACATTTCTTAGAAACGTGAAAGAAAGGAGCTGCACACAGCTGGGATTTACGTAACAACATCACCAACAAACCAAGGCACAAAAGAGCAACTGCCACCCCCCAAAAATGATTCTGCTTCCTAAGCTGATTAGAAATACTGCTTTTAGGATAAAATAAAGCAATAAATCCAGTACAATAAGAGATGCATTGATGCAGTAATGAGAATAATAAGAGTTTAATGAAATGACAACTCATTTATCAGATAAATGAAAGAATCAATGGAAGAAATAGTCCAAAAATAGTGACATTCTCTAAGCTCCAAAACTGTTAATTGGTGCATGTACTAACCGGGGCTTCCTCCAGCACTGCATCTTCTCTTGGTCTCTCAGAGAGTGTGCTAAGCCTCTCGTTTGGTCTCTAAGAAATGGGTAACAATGAAGAGAAAAAAGGAAAACAAACACAAACAAGGTAAGGGGACAGTAAAACAACAGAAGATAATAGTGAAACCAGGCAGAAGGAAATAATTCACAAAGAAAGGCAGTAATAGTGAAACCAGGCAGAATAAAATAATTCACAGAAAGAAAGGCAACCTTGAACCCAGAAAACGTGAATATGACTATTCTTTGTACCCAATTAACATAGTAACATCACAATAAAAAATACCTGGTTTCCCCTACACTATTTACATTACTATCACACCTGAATATAAGTATGTTCTCCTGTAACAGATGACAGAAGAACATACATGCAGAAACAGCAAATCCAAATAACTTTGCACCTAAAATAACACACGATTTCCAAAAACCAGAGAACCCCATGTGAGGATATCTGCAGCAATGTGGTGAGTTTCACTGTACACCAGTTATTTGCAAGAACTGCAGTACATAAATTATGCTAAATATACAATGTGATAATTGTAAAATCAATGTTAAATTGCATAGAGTTGACAAATATATTTAGAGGATCAAAAGTCCACAACACAGAGCAGAATCAGCCCCCACCAAAAGCTGACACTGACGTGGGGTGGCCGTGCCAGCGGGTGTGAGGGGACAGTGGCTGAGATGAGGGTGGGCTGGGAATTATCTCAGGAGACAGATGCCACACACTTGCTTTTCCTGCAGCAGAGAAGTCAGAAGTCAAAGGACCCAAAGAGCAGCAAAAGGAGTCATCAGACACAAGCAGTGAGGAACTAATAATGCTGACAACCCCTGTTATTCCCAGGCCACTCCAAGCACAGACCCCACATCAGTCCATGCTGTGTGCCCCACAGAACCAGGGACACAAGGAAAGGGACAGAGCAGCTCAGATCAGAGGTGGCACAGCCCAGTGTCTCATTTAGAGTTGTCTGTACACAACCACCATTTCAGACTAATCACATTGCTATTTGCTGGGCAGAAATTCTTCTTCACTGTACAGCAGGAAGCACAGCACTGATTCCTGCCCTTCTTTCACTTACAGGGAGTTAGTGAATCCTCCCCTCTGCCAGGAGAATCGAGCTGGGTTCACAGGCTGCAAACTCCCAGCTCCTCACAGAACATAACTACTGAGCAGAGAGGCTGACTTTTAAAACAAGGATTCAAGGATTCAAAGCTTGACAGAGACCAGTGTTTTCCCAACATTTCCATTTTAAATCAGCCTCTCCAGTATGGGCATCCCCTCACAGTCAGTGGATTTCCTCTGAGATTACTGCATCAGAATAAGGAACAACTGGTGATTATCTGACTTGCCACAGCCTCGAGTGTAAAACTACAAAACAACCATAGTTGTACCAAAACTTGTTTGCTCCTATGAAGATGAAGTCACAAGTCTCACACCATTAACACTGAAGATGACAAAAGTGTACATGAAGATGAAATTGTGCAGTGGAAAGCAAAATGATGGGATGATGGACCTGAGACTGCCCTGGCAAACTCATAATGAAAACCACCAGCACAAAATCCTGTTTCTGCCAGAGCAGGCCATGTCTGAAACAGGGCTGGGTAACATGAAACATATATTGCAACACCACTTTTAGAAAGGGAAATGAAAGCAACAAGGAAGACAACAGCAAGACCAAGATTTCTGATGAACTCTGGATGACACACATGACTAGGAACTTGGAATTCAAGATGCAATGTTTTAGTTCAGACTGTGAGAGACTGAAGATCCCATTCTCGTGCTAAGCAACTAACAGAGCCAGAGGGACAGGCACAGCTGAAGCTCCAGGAGTAGAACAGAAGTCACTGGTAAGAGGGGAAACAAATGTCAGCCTGATGTGGGGTTGATGGAGTCTGGCTAGAAAGCAGGTACAGTGCAAGAGAGACACAGCTCAGGGAGTGCCAGCAGGACACAGCAGCTCCTACAGCCACTCACAGGGGCTCCAACAGCACCTCCCTGCAGCACAGAACCCACTCTACCAGATCCAAGCTGATCCCTGCAGGACAGGATCTTCTCCCTGCAAGCAGCAAGCACCAAGGGCTTTCACAGACCTTACCACAAACTCAGCTATTTCTCTAACAGCCCAGCCTGCACTGGGCAATTTCTGTCCTGGCCAGATACAGCAACTTCCCCATTCCTGGCACTTACCAGCCCCTCTGCCACCCATTCCCTCAAACTGGGAGAGGCAGAAACCAGCACCACAGAGGTGGCAGGAACAAACACGAGAAAAGAAAATAGAAGTACTGGAGTGGCTTATGAAACTGAAAGATAAAGAATGAGAGGGCAACAACGTAATCTGGGTCTTTGCTTCCCAGAATCTGTTAACACCACCTGATGTACATCCTCTGGATATGGACAATATGGTACAAGATTAATCAGTGTTTCACTGCTGAATACCCCAAGTAACCTGACTTTCCTCTCAACAATCTAGCACTCTGTTGAAAGGCAATTTTAGGAATGTGTGAGCTTCTGTCCAGAAGTTCCATCTTCAACACTGGCAAGAGCGTAGCAAACTCTAAACATGTTACAACACTAAATAATATTTAAAAAACAATATATGACCTTTTCTAAAATTTGTTTTTCGTATGAGCCTTTAAACCAACATCGTGTTACCTACAGACACAGCTCCTGGCAACCTCATCCTGAGGCTCTGACGAGTAACTAAAGCCTGGTGACTCAGCGTGCACACAGCCAGAACAAGGACAAACCCTGCTGGACACGCTCTCCATCAACAATACCAGGTGTACAGATGGCTGAAATTACCATTCCACTTACATTTTGCTCCTCTGGTTCTAATTTTGGAATTTTGTGTGACTTGCGCTCTTCCGATCGGGAAGAGTCATGCTTGCTACTTTTTTTCCTTTTCTCTTTCCTCCCTTCATGTTTTGCCTTAGCGTACTCCCTCGCTTGGACTTCATTCAACAGATCCCCACACAGAGAGGACTCAAACAATTCCCTGCCGTTCTGGATAGTTTTGGTTATTTTCAGTTTGATCTCTGGTGAGCCAGTCTTCTTTGGAATCCCCACTTGTGGAGCTGAAGGTGGTGGCAGAGGCGGCGGCTGGGGAGGGGAAGGTTTTTCCAGAACTTCATGGGGCCTGGCGTTGGAGTTCTCCACCTGGTAATACTCGGGGGGACTGAAGTTCCTGACTGTCCCGAAGCCGTTGGCCGAGCCGTTGGGGTACTGAGCATATGTCTGGTATTTGCCCTGGGGCTCGTACATGCTGATGGCAGGGGGGTACCCGTTGGTGAGGGGGGGCAGCTCCTCTGCCGTGGGTGTGGGGTACTGGAAGCCTTGCTGCAGCGCGGCCTCGTAGGGCGTCCTGCCCCCATCCTCAGCAATGTCACTGCTGCCATCAAAGGCCTCCTCTTGGCGGATGTTGGCCGAGTCAATGAGTTGAGGTGGTTGCTGAATTGTGTTTCCCATGATCCCTTGCATGAAAGAGAAAGAGAAATCCATTGTTCTGCTCCAGCATCCTTAGCTTTCCCTTTTTCTCATAGGGCCTAGAGGCAGGGGAAGGGAAATAAGAAGTCAGTGTAAATTAAAAAACGGTAATTAAGCAAATTAAACAGCTGAGGAAAAAAGGAATCTCAAGAATGATTTCCCCCTCTCTATTCAGCAGCCACCCTTGCACAGATTAGAGAGGACTGGTGTTTCTGAGCCTTTACAAAGGGCTACTGACATGTCTTTCATACGGCAAATTTCTTCTTTTCCAAGACATTTCAAAAAATATCAGAAGCACCTACGAGTGCTTAACAACTATAAGCCCAAGTATTACAAAGTCAGAATAATGGTGCCAAAATGCCCAGCACTCTCTACAGCCTTCCTAGTCATGCCCTAGGAAGGGTTATTCCAACCTGAAGCAGCTGGACAGCATTTCACCCTGTAGCAGATAAGAGATCCCAACTTCTCCTGACACAGTCACTGTAAACTGCACAAGCCAGGAACACCACAGAAAGACAAACAACAGAGAAACCTCTTATCCTCCTCCCTCCTTACCAAAATTCGAGACATGAGCAGCATTTGGGCAAGCCATAGGATGCTCTGAACAACAGCACAATGAAATCAAGTGGGTTATTCCACCTTGGTCACTGGGAAACCATGTGAGGCTGCAGCAGCCTCAGATGGAACTTCCCAGCCTCTTCCCTCCCCAGAAAAGCAGGGTACAGTTTGCATGCACTGGTTCTCTATTCAGGAGAATAACCTGCATGCACAGGTTATTCTCCTGCCCCTCACATCTTATTTTAATATTAAGCACTGCATGGTTCTGAGCCTCAGCAGCAACAGACCCCCAAACCCTGAGGTTACTCACTGAATGAGATTCCAGCTGAGCACTGGCATACACACCTCCAACTTTCCAGTTGCATATCAAAACACCAAAATCAGACTCAATCAAAGTTAGACTTCCAAAACTCAACTGCAGGCTCAGAGAAGGCTTTGGCACTCACATAAGCAGCTCAATGTTCAACAAGAAGCAACACACACTGACCTGACGTGCAGGTAAGAAACACCAGTTTGGTTCCCACAAGGTTAGTTCAGCCCTTCCAAAGCAAACACAGCCCCATGGTATTTGTTCTGCCTGTGTGGGCACACAGGAGGGTTACTGTGCCCTTTTGGTCTGGGTTAGAAATGACATTAATGCATCTCACAGACACTTCTTCTGAAGAGAACCTCCATCAAACCCTGCCCACATGCAAGTCTCACCCTCCCAAAGCCATGCATCTCAATACCTTAGCTAAGAGCTTTCCTAACACTGAGAATTTCCCTCCTCCAAGACTGCAAAAAGTAACTGAAGTTCCAACAGGAACGAGAACTTGATTGGATTTGTGGTGGATGTTTTTCCATGATCTTCACACTTAGATGAAATTGATGTTTGTCCTCATCTTCACCATCCTGTGAGATTGACTCAGGCATGTTTGTCACTGTAATTAAGCAATTCAGGGCAGTAACAGCACGAGGCTCTGCAGCAGAAATTTCTTATTGTAGGAACTTTTAAACCTCGGGGCCATGAAACCGTCCCTTCCTCCACAGCTCTGCATATCAGCCAGCAAACCAACACAAGTGGCTCTCTCAGGGGGTGCAGATCTGAGGAGCAGCATGTGGGATTGCACAGCAAGGTCAAAAACCCCAAATGGCCCCTGTTCTGGGAAGAGGAAGTAGGACTGTTTGTACTATTTACCACCAAACTGTTACTTTCCATCTGCCAAACCAAAGAGCAAACAGTAGACTCTCACACTAGGCTGGGTTTTATTTTTTACTAAAACCAGGTCAATATTTTCTTCTGAATACTTATAAAAAACTCTTGGGAAGCTGTGGCAGCACTTCAGGAACCTCCACAGCTGGAAGGACACAGTCCCAGCTGCCAATGCAGCTCCCACAGGCTCTGCAGAGGTGGCTGCCATTGTGCTTTGTTTTGTTACATGACAGAAGTGTGGATTAATGAACTTCAAAGCACTGCATTCACACTGGATGTGGGAGCTACCAGTTAAAGAACAGAGTTATGATTTGTTTCCTTTTAATTGTTTTGGAGCTCACCTGTGTCACTCAGTCTGGGTACCAGCCTGTGCTGCACAGCTGGGACACCCCATCCCAAACTGATTCCTCAGGAACTCCATGCAGGCTGAGAACCAGGGTCAGGGCTCCAGGGAAGTGCTCCCAGCAGCCCCAAAGCACCCAGGCTGCTCTGTGTCCTCCCACAGCACTGACATCACTGCCAGCTCCTTCCTGCCCAGTCTCTCACTGTCATCACTGTTAACACACCCAGACTTTCCCACACTCCTTCTTGCCCAAAATTCTGCAGCAGTGCCATCAGGCCCCACATGCTGCTCAATGAAGTGGCATCTGGGCAGGATTACAGTGAGAGGACAGGCCCTACAGTGACCCACAAAAACAGGACACACTGAGGAATCCTGAGCACACAGGAATCTCAACATCCAAACTCCATCCAAGGAAGGATCATTTTGTGTATGTCCCTCCTAAGCACTAATGTGAAGAACACCCCACTGTCACCACAGAGAGCTGTCCCTGCCACACAGCAACACCACCTAGACCACAGGATTTCCAGCTGATCCTGCAGAAAAGTATTCCAGAATGAATTCTTCTCACTGTGGCAGTGATTACTCTATTAACCCACCGTGTCAGCCTCCTGTGAGCTGTATCTGGCTTCCAACATGACCCATAACAGATCCTGCACTGATACAACACTGGAGATCAACAGATAAAGAAACAGCTCCATCATTTAAAGGTTTATAGGAAATGGACACCTCACAGCAGCTGCAAACAACTTGGAAATCAACAATGAAACAATTTGAAATTAACACTTTCAAAAGTGCAACTGAATTTCCTAATGAGAGAAAGAGTTTCCTCTTTAAAGGGAACTGTTCACCATTCTGTTCTAGTCCTTTCCCAGGGCAGACAGGGACACAGGGCTGTTTACAAACACTGAGACTCCACACACCTTCAGTAAATATTTTCCTGTTGTCCATGGGAAAGTCACAATTCAAAGCAACAGAGGAAAAAGTAAATGGAAAAATATAAGCAGTACAGAATAAGGCAGGTCAGCCTAGTAGAACACTTTCTTAAGTGAACACTGTTTTGTTTCAGTTCCCATCCCAAGCTTCTCAGCTCAACTGAGCATAACTCAAAAAATCAGTTCCACTCCAAGAGTGAGTGCTCAGTGAGGGGAAGGTTTTGCAGAGATTATGGATCCTCCAAGTTCACCTTCCCACCAACAATTGCACTTCCCTAAAACCAGTTTTAGCATGAGTATTTTTTAACTTTGCTCTCAGAAAACAAGACTTGAAGTTCTCAAACCTTGCTTCCATGCTGCATTAGACTAAATAACAACTGACCTCAGACTATCAAACAATTCCAATCCCATGTGATCACAGCTTTTCTTATTCCTTACAGAATAAAGAGTTTTTCTTGTTCCTTACAGAACAGGGAGCTCTCTAGGTTTGGCTGAGACTGGCTGTGGCCACAGCAGGGAGAAACACAACAGCTACTGATAAACCTCCAGCATACACATATTTTAAACAGAGCTTTCACCAAACCTTTTCCCACCCTTTTCTGTTGACAATCCCCACACAGGGTTAGCACAGTCAGAGGTGAGGTGTTTTTTGGATGGCAAGTGTGTGTTGTGAGACAGGAGCTGGCCTGCTGGCTCCCTGAGGGAGCTGGAAGCACTGCTGTGAGTCAGCTGCGTGTGCTCAGAACGGTGTCACTGCCTCGTCACCCTGAGCTGGGCTTTCTATCAACAGCCTCAAAAGCAGAAGTTCCAGGACATCTTCATGTCCAAATACCAACTCAGTTCCTGTCCACAAAGACCTAAACCAGAGAGATGAAAACCTCTGCTCACATCCTACCAAGCCCTCCTAACCCCACAGATGTTCACTGCCATCTCCTGTGCTGTTTTATCCCAAAGTATCCAAGCTGCATTGGTGCTGCTCTCCTCATGCACCCAACCAATGCAATAACTGCTCTCAGGAGCTGTTCACTGCTGCAGGTGTTTGACAGACAGACAGACAGGCAGGCTGAGCTGCCTGGCTGGACAGGCTGGTGTCTGAAGTGATGCAATCACTCCTGACCTCTCAAAACCTTCACACACACCCCTGCACCTCACTCCTCCCCAGAGCTGAGCACACCCACTGCTCCTCGTCACATTAACCATGACCCAGAGGGACACTGCTGTCACCTGGAACATCACCCCCCTGGGTCAGAACTGGATGAACTGCAGCTAGAAAGAAAACAATTGTTCCTACGAATCCCTGCATTCAGTCTGTGCAATCTGCTTTGTCCCATCCCTCTCTGCAAGTCCTTAACAAATCCCCCAGGCAAAGCTCTGTTTGCACACGTTAAGACAATGCCAGATTTTCACCTGCACGTGAGTCTTTAACAGGAAACCTGCAGCCTGTGGATTTTTCCTGACTCCAGCTGGACTGAGCTGTTCCTCCTGGCAGACACCAGTGGTGAATCACAGGTCTCTTGACAAACCTTAAGCTATGAGGTGAGGCTGCTCCCCTGTGCACCTTTGTAAAGGTGTTTTGTATTTGGTTTCTGAATGCCAGAAAAAACAGTCACGTCTGTAACTGGGCTGGATAAGGGCATTTGGAAGAAGTTTCTCACGGTGCTGTGGAAAAGAAACAACTTGGACAGCAGAGAAAAGGGGTTTGTCTTGAAAAAGGAGCTCAGAGACTCATTTGTTTAGAGAGCCACAGGGTTCAAATGGAAAACATGAAGCAAAAACTCTAGATCTCCAGGAAAAGTCATGGGCTAATATTGCTACAAAGCCAGAATCAGATCTCTGGCAATACCAAACACTGTAATGTGACAGGCAGTCACATATCACAGCCAGGGCAAGAACCACAGCGTGTCTCACACAAACCCCCTCAAACTCAGGCAAAGTCATAAAAGTGGAAAATGCAAAATATGTTTATATTAAGACAAAACACAGAGTCTTTGACCACCATACTCCACTCTTACCCTGTACCTTCATAAAGCACGTACTCAGGATTTGGAGTAAAATCTCCTCAAGCAGTTCATAAAAATAATTTATATATATATATATGTAACTGCCAAAGCATTCACTGTGCATCTCTGCAAAAGGCCACTGAAAGACTTAAACAGTCATCAAAACACGCTACAGTTTTCCCTTCAACTATAACTACTGGCTACTTAATATTGTCCTTCAGGCAGGTTAATATCCGTAAAACTATGTCACCATTAAGACTTCTAACAACAAATTGCACTGAAACGACCGAGCGTATCGACAGCGAAATGAAAGCACAGCGAGACCACAACAAAGTGCAGCACAACGCAACAGCACCGCAAAAAAAATAACATCAGAGCAACAACAAACCCTTGGCTGATGCGCAGCTCTTCCCGCGCGCAATAAAACCCTTTTCCCGGGGCTGCGGAGGCCGCGGCACGGTGACACCGGCGGCTCCGCTGGGCTGCAGCCCCGGAGCAGGTCGGGGCTCGGCCCCGGTGAGAGCCGCGGGGCCGGAGCGGGGAGCACGGAGCCGGCCGAACGTGGGGGGAGGGAACGGCGCGGGGGTCCCGCATCACGGCGCCGAGCCCGGCCGAACCAGGGCCTGTCCTGCCCGGGCTCTGCCCTGCCCGGGCCCGGCCCCGGTGCCGCCGCAGCTCCCGCAGCAACATGGCGGCCACGGCCCCTCCGCCCCGGGGCCGNCACTGCGCAGCCGCGCGCGCACGCGCCGCCGTCGCCCATTGGCCGCTCGGGCGGTGCCCGCCGCGAGGCACCACGGGAGATGTAGTTCGGCCGGGGGGGGCGGCGGCGGAGTGACCCCCGAGGGGACCCGGGGAGAAGAGAGGGCTGGGCGGGATTTGTGTCCATTTCTGGGTACAGGGACAGTGTTGTGTCCAGTTCGGACAACAGGGACAAGGGGCTGGGCTGGGAATAGCTGTGAGAAAGGAAATTTAAAAAGTGGTTCTGCTCCTGACTTTAGAGACCTTCCTAAAGGCCCTTGCCCAGCACAGGAACACCCAGAGATGAGTCACCTCAGGAAAGGGAGAGGAGACTCATCTATTTCTTTAATTCCCACAGGAAAAGCTCTTTTAGACGTAATCTAAATGTGTTTAAGTCCTAGTTTCGTCCTGGGAGCTCTATCCCCTTTTTCACCCATTTACCCCATTTTATTTTCTACTTTTAAAAATACCGTTTAACTGTTTGGGCATCCATTAGTCAAAGCGTTCCAGACCCTTTTTTCACTGGGGCAATGAGACGTTTTTTTCCCCTCTAGTCTCTGAAAACCAAGTAGTATTTCAGGAAATCTCAGAACGGCTCGGGTTGGAAGGAACTTTAAAATCCAAGGCATCAAGTCACCCATCCGCCCCTCAGACGCACAGGAGCGGGGTGTTTGTCTCACACACGTCAGGGCTTGACTCCCCCATCAGAGGCGTTCCCTGAACGCAGCGCAGTCTCTGCCCGGCTACGCCCTCACACACAGAGCTGCTCCCGCGGCCTTCTGTCTATTTACGGGCCCCGCACGGAGAGAGACAGGGGCTGCACTGACAGGGAATGGCTTCCACCGGAGCGGGTATTGGCACCGACTTCTCCCTGCGGGCGTGGGGCGGCCCTGCTCCCGTGGCTGCCCTGGATGCCGTGACGGACGGGGATGGCGGGAGGCTCCTGGGTGCGCTTTAAGGCCCCGCGGCGGGTCCNCCGCGGCGGGTCCCGTCCCGGGCAGGCCCCGCCGGAGCCTTCGAGGCCCCGAGCGGCCCGCCATGCGCGTGACGTCATGCGCAACGCCCCGCCCATCTCGCGATGGCGTCACGCACCGGCCCGTGACGTCACCGCCCGCGCGCCGCCGCCGTTCTCGCGCCCAATCAGCGGCTTTTCCCGAGGGCTCCTCGGGTCAGGCCCCGCCCCGCTCCGCTCCCATTGGGCGGATCTCCAGGAGGGCCGCGATTCTGAC
>VXAX01006294.1:0-62356 GCA_013399835.1 Leptocoma aspasia
ATTGATATCACTGTTTTCATGTCATATCTTGATTTTCAATTGTCACCTGGAAGGATAAACCTGGTAGGCAAGTGCTGGAGGGCCATGAGCCAGGTTCGACTCAATTGGTTGAGTTAAAGGCTGTTGTCATGGCGTTCCAGAAATTCTCCCAGGTACCTCTGAATTTGGTCACTGACTCTGCCAAGTTACTGGGTTTCATAACAGAAGGCAATGCCAGGGCTGACNGCACATGTCTCCACAGATACTGGGGCACGGTGGATACCTGTGAAGTGTGTTCATCCTGATTTGTGATACCAGAAACAGAATGTGGCCAACAGACAACCCTTGAATGCTGACTGTGGCACTGACCGCCAACCAGACGGCCCCTCTACAAGTGGGGAATGAACATTCCATCTTTCTTTGTTTCTGGAAATGGGACTGACGAGTTAGACTGCTGATTTTCTAAGCAGACTAACGAAGTTTTGTTAATGATAATTTCTCAGAATTGATAGTTAAATCTGTAGAGAAATGTAATTTGTAGAGAATTTCATAGTATATGTTAGAGATTTCTCCAACTGTTCTGAGCCTCCTCTTTTAAACAAAAAGGGGGAATTATGGATATTATCAGCCAGCCAGAGAAAGGAATAGAAAAAAATTTAGTCTAGGTCTGAGGAAAGGAATTTATAAGCAATTGTTATTCTCTCTTCCTCTAGCGTATGTTTTGAGATAGTGTCCTTGGACTGTGTTTATGCTTAATTTACCAATGGAGTCAGAAGTTTTTGCATAAGACCAATCAGGTATTACCTTAGCGCAGCATGTTATAAAAGGCGCGAGTTTTTTCAATAAATTCCCTTTTCGCTTTTCACCTTCTGTAGTGTGGAGTTCTGTGTCATTTTCCTAGCTCAATAGCGATAAATTATATTGTGTGATCCCTTTGTACATCTGAGTTCAATTAAATTGGCTGTTTGTAGATGCATTGTTTTACCGCGAAGTAACATTTAACACCATAGGACAAATCACTTTAGTCATGTTGTGAGCAGTAATCATTTTTGATTTCTTTTACTAATTCTGAAATACACGTAACATTATTTTAAGAGGTATTTGTATAAAAAGTGCATATCCCATAGAGGTTACTGTTTATTTATAATTTTTCTGTCTTCCTTGCCTTGATTACCACATGTTTAGATATTTCAGACTAAAATAACTGTCAAATAATATTTGACTGTTAAAAGTTTCTAGGGCTCCTGTCCCCCTAAAAGAGGGGCAGAATAGAAAGAAGAAAATAAGGACACTGGGAGTGTTGACAAAGTTCGGTGGGGCTGCCTGTTGAGGACAGTTCTTAGAAAGGAGTCTCAATTTATCTTCTGCAACTTTCAACCCCTCGGTAACACAATAGATGGACGGCCCTGAAAATTGCCTGAAAAAGCCAGACTTACCGAACTCTATACCAGAAAATTAGAAATCCTTGAATTAAAGCCGGTGCTTCTGAAAAATACCTACCTCTTCATATGCGTTCATGAGTGTAGAAAACGTGAAGAGTTCTACAAAAACTTTTAAAACCAATCTGAAAATTGGCTTTTTGACGTTTTGTCTACTAGGAATTTGATGCTAACATCTCCTAGTATTTAAATCAGGACTCCAGCCCTATACAGACCTGATGTCCAACTTTATTTAATTTCTCATTATTTATATATTAGTTTGCTGCTTTCCAAACACTTAGAGAATACATGCAATGAAAAACTGTGGTATCAACATTGCAGCTGAACTACCATAGGCTAGCTCTATATTTCACAGCTTTACAAGATAATTGAAGTCCCACTGACTTTCATATAGCCAGGATTTCATTCCATGTTTTTCATAATCAAGGGATAAGGTGTTCAAGTTGCAATTTAACTGTGTTAGGCAGATCTAATCTATACATTCATATACCACAGGAAAAAAATACACTTAGTCTTCTAATTTTCAGTTATTTTTCATTAAAATATGGATATTGCAACTGTGTTTACTGGCTAAGTTCACAAAAAGGGAAGGAGAATATGTTGTGCCTTGATGTTATGACTATTAGATCCTTATTTCATGTACCAGTAAAAGTTTTCCATAAAATGCAGGTTTCAGATATGTTTCCTCACATGTTAATCTATATGTCTCCTTAATTTTCTTGGGTAGCTAATAGTTGAATTGCAAAGAAGTTGAGGACCCTGAAAGGTCTTTATTGTGAGTCTTAGAATTTAGGAATTGGCAGAATTCCTAACTCATTTGAATATTAACTAATTATAACTCATTGATATTTCATTTTCCTATTATGATTTACTCAATCTAGGTATGAGTCATGTCCTGAGTTAATAAAACATCAATATACCTGATAACATGATTCATGACACACTTCCCTAATTACTTTCCTTACAATTTGTATGTATATAGGATGATTTGTATATCATATGAAAGTGTGGAAAATAAATATTTTAATTTAAATTATTCTTGTCTAAACTTTTTCAACCTCTTAAAAATATCCTTTGTGGAGGGATGGCAGAGATATCTGAGGGAGAAAATAATCCTGTAATATATTTGTTGTAGAGCTATAAATCAGCTTCTACCTGTGCACAAATAGCCAATTAATGGCATTAATGAGATCTCCTTAGCCAACAGTTGTTCACATTGGCCCATATTTCCCACTTTGGATTTCACCTATCCTGTTTTTCCCAGTCCCCAAATTCACTTCTCTTCATTCCAGTTTCTTAATTCTGCCTTCTACGAATATACCATTGGTATTATATTTTAATTAAACTATAAGAATTGCAAAGAAATATCATTCTTGGTTCATAGCTAGGCACACAGCCTAATCACCATGAATCATGTTCTCAGGTACACTGATATTTTTATTAATTGAGGACATGACTCATATCTACATTCAGTAAATCATGAAAAGGAAAATGAAAAATCAGTGAGTTGGGATTAGTCTATATTCGAAATAGCTAGGAATTCTGCAAAGGTTCTAAAACTATCAGAATAAAGGCTTTGCAGGGGTCCTGTTTTAAGCCTGTTGTCCTCAGCCTTCTCTGCATCAGATCCTATTTCTGGCAGCATCTGCTGCAAGAAAACTCCTCCTTTTCTCTTCCATAGTGTTAGCAAGTGTATAGTCATTAAGAGGGCAGGAGGCTGTGACCCCATGTTCCCTTTTGATACAAGGTTTACAGTGCATTTTGTGGAACTCAGGATGCCACATTTTTTCCTGGAACTACTGACCCATGACTTTTTTATGACGCTAGGAAAATAAAAAAGAAAGCAGAAAAAAACTCCACCTGGCATTATACTGCCCTTGACTGAATCCTGAGAGAGTGTGAAGGGTTTGAGGTTAATTTTCCCAAATGCATTTATTTCCAAATCAGAGCCTCTCAATGCTGTGAAAATATATGTACCATAACACTTTAAATGTCTTACACTAACAGCGATGACAGCTTAAAAAGGATATAACAGGGGAAGTAAAAATTATTTAAGGCTCCAAGTATGTCTCTGTATATGTGCATGAACCTACTACCACAGTTAATTGAACCCATACTGATAAACTGAATAGGAACATTCCATCTTCAGGTACAAGAAGACAGTAGAGTGAAAACACCAGGGGTTATACCTACCACACTCAACCTAAAAAAGTTTCTTTCTGAAATAAATGCTCTAAATTTCCCAAGCTTCCTGTGATTCTCATGTTCCTGCAGTGTCATACACAGGTCTTCACATCAGCCAGCTGATACAGTAGCAGTGATACTGCATTAGAAGTACTGATATGAATACTCTGATAAGTCCCATAAGAACCAAATACATGCTGATTTTTCTCAGAAATGGAAATATGTTGATATCAATTAAAACACAACTTTTTCTGCAGATGGGAATCTGCATTTGAATGTGTGTTCAAGAAGAAAGGTTTAAAGTATTTTTCACGGTCCCCTGAAATACACAAACTATTTTTTAATTGTTTGTTCATTTATTTTTGGGGAGATTCATATATTGCTGTTGGCATCATAAGTGGTAAAATGCATAAAGAAAATTTAGTTCTGTGTTGGTTTTGCACAGCCTGGTTTTTGGTAGCAGCGGGGGCAGAGAGGTGACTTCTGTGAGAAGCTGTTGCAAGCTTCCACCATGTCCAGCAGAGCCAGCCCCTGACGGCTCTGAAAATGGACATGCTGCTGGCCGAAGCTGGGCCAATGAGAGAGGTTGGCCTCTGTGATAACACATTTAAAAAGAAAATCAAAACAAGGTGGGGTGCAGTCCTAATTCCAGCCAGACAAGAGGAGAAGGTGAGAACACATGAAGGAAACAACATGGAGGCACCGAGGTAAGTGGAGAAGCAGGGGGAGGAGGTGCTCCAGGTGCTGAAGCCAAGACTCCTCTGCAGGCCATGGTGATGACCATGGTGAAGCAGCTGTGCCCCTGCAGCCCACAGGGATACGTGGGGGATGCAGAGATCCACCTACAGCCCATGGGGGATGTGCCTACACAAGAGCAGGTGGATGCCTGGAGGAGGCTGTGATCCAGTAGGAGATGCAGTGGAGAGAGAGGGTCCGTGCTCCCAGGCTGGAGCAGCCTGTACTTGGAGGACGGCACCCTGTGGATGAGTGACCCATGTTGCAGCAGTTTTGGGAGGACTGTCTTCCTGTGAGATTGGAACCATGCTGGAGAAGTTCTGTCTCCCATGGAAAGGGACCCCACAGCATATCAAGGGAAGGAATCCTCTCCCTGAGCAGCGGAAGATGATCTCAGGTGATGAACTGACCAAAACCCTCATGCCTTGTCTCCCTGTGGGGTGGGTGAGAAGAAGGGAGGAATTGGGGGAAGAAAAGGTCTTTTTGAGTCCTCATTTTACTTCTCATTATCCTCCTCTGATCTTGTTAGTAATAAATTCACTTTTTACCTCTAAGTTGAGCCTGTTTTGCCCTTGGAGTGTTTCCTCCCAGTCCTTATCTCAAGTCATGAACCCTTTGTTAAATTTGCTCTCCTCTGCCCAGCTGTGGCAGAGAAGGGTGAGTGATTGGCTATCGTGGGTGCCTGGTGTTTGGCCAGCATCAAACCACAACAGCTACATCATGCAATTGAATTGCATTAAAGTACTATCAGAAAAACAAGATGTCATTTCATAACAATATTAGTAAACAGGAGTGCCAACTATTGGCACAGCTAAGCAGTAGTAGTATTGCCTCTGCTATTCTGTTTATAGCATTTGCTTTAGGACTAATATACTCTCAGGAATATTTTTGTCAGATACTTTATTTTTTTATGTTATATTTTACACATTTTATAAAGGCCATTCTTAAGCATATTACTGAAGCATAAGATTACTTCAACTTGTTAATCTGGATATAATCAATCATCCTACAGCCCAACAAAGAGCAATGTGTTTTTGTTCAATACAGTTCTTCCATTTTGTCATATACTTCTTCTTAAGCATGACTTATTATGATAGAAATGAGAATGTGTGAGCAATCCTTTTAATATCTGCAGCATTTTCTTCATCTAAATATTGTGCTGTTGTCTAAGAATTTTGTCTTTTTTTTTTGCCCACACCTTTCTGTGTTCAAAACAGTTATGATCTCAACACAAATTCATTTGATCCCTTGATTAACCTTCACCATCTGACCACCCTCAAATTCTGTAAAAGGTGAAAGAAAATCAGAGTGAAAGGAGCACACTAGGATTGTGGTGGCTCTACTAAGTGGAAAGTAAAAATTTATCTTTGTATGGCAGAGCTCATGTACACTATTCATATGATGATATTTTTGCACATCACCATTTTTGAAAGACACATTGAATTCTTCATCTGTGTGGCAATAGAAACTGAAAATAGGTATTGCATAACACTATTTAAGCTCTACATTAATATTCTGTTCATGAAGTTTAATTAGTAAGAAATGCAGCTGGAGAATTTTTCATTACAACCAATTGTTATTGTCACCAAGGTTTCTTAATTATTCACTTTGGCTGGAAGCTAATTAATTTCACATCTTATGTGCTAGTTAGCAAAGAAATATGTTTTCACCCATATATATCAAAAGGGAAGAAGAAAATTATTATTTAGAATTAATTTTTAGCTTTCATGGAATATATTTGTTTCAGAAATCACAAAATGTTTAATGGTTATTGAAAATTAATGCTTGAGTAGCATGTCTTGAGAAGGGGATGGGGTATAGTTCTTGAAATATAGTAAAGAGTTTAAGATATTTTTAATTTCCCTTTATTTTTGTCTTGAAGATAAACTTTCCTTATGCAAATCATAAAACCTTTTTTCTTTTCCCACCTTCAAAGAGTCAGTTATTCAAAGAGAAACTGTTGCATAAGGGCCTTTTTTGCTTCATGTTGGATCATGCCACTGTCTCTCATTTCACGCAGCTGCTACCAAACTTCATGTTGTTCTAATTTCTTTTTCTTTTTACAGAAGGATTCATTCCTGTTAAATTAATAACTTGTCACTTAGATTTATTCAAAATTTAGCTTGAAATTTATTTTTGAACTTTAAATTCAAATGTTCAGTTAATTTTGTAGGCCCTCCTTTCATGTTTATATTTCATTTGGAGTGAACCTATCTTAGCAACTTTACTCGGAGAGATTTGTGTGTGTGTGTGAGAGAGAGAGAGAGAGAGAGAAAGAGAGAAACTCCTTATGATTTTTAGTTGATTTCTGTTTTTACTTTGGTGTCAAACTGGTTTTGGTGCATTTTACTTAAATTTCTTTTGGAGGAAACTTTCTGTATGCATTCCAGGCAACTTACCAGGATGTGGCCCCCTACATATTCCCATACCACCCATTTTACCACCCAGATCTTTCAGGCTGTTCATATTATGAAAGTGTTCAGCATTGCATCTTCCCTTTGCATGCAACTCTCAAATCCTTACAAGCCTGTATTTCTGTGTCATTCTGGCCACATATTTGTTCCTCCTTGTCTTTAGCTTTACTTAAAATTCCTAAATAATTGTAATCTACTTGCAACCTGATTTCAGCCCACAACCTTTAACAGGCCCTTCCTCATCTTCCAACTTATTCATAGCTTTTCTTTTCAAAGTCTTCTTTGTTGTAGATGTGCTCAGATGTGCTCAGAATGTGTAGAGGCAATATCAGAGAGAAGCATCTTATGCTTTTGAGCAGAATGCCATATGGAAGTGCTTTCCCATTAAAGGGACACAGTCATCTCATGGCAGTTTTAGGAGGCAGAGAATCTTCTTTATGCTGTGAGGCATCTTGGAGCCAGTGGTGGTTCAAATTCAGGATGCTGATGGCAGTCTTTTTGTGTTACAGTTACTGGTAGTCGCAGCAGCACAAACCTATTTCATTATGTCAGTTAGATGTTTCGGCAAGAGGATAACCAAGAAGTTACCATTTTCACTCCAAGGCATACATAGAGAATTGGGATTGTTCAGCCTAGAAAAAAGAAGACTTCAGGGTGACCTAATTGTGGCCGTCCACTACCTGAAGGGAGACAGACTATTTACAAGGACCTGGAGTGACAGGACAAGGGGAAATGGCTTTAAACTGAGAGAAAAGGTGTTTAGATTAGATATTAGGAAAAAAATCTTTACCATGAGGGTGGTGAGGCACTGTAACAGGTTTTCTGGGGAAGCTGTGGATGCCACATCCCTGGAAGTGTTCAAGACCAGGCCAGGTTTCATAGCAGTCTGTTCTAGTAAAAGAAGTACCTGCCCATGGCAGGGGGATTGGAATCTTTAAGGTCCCTTTCAAACCAAGCCATTCTATGATTTTATCATTGCAACCTCCATCCATGGCTTCTGTCAACAACTGTTTGTTGTTGTAAACAACAAACAACAAAAAGAATTGTACTGAACTTAAAATTACTTTTTCCATTCACTACGGCTTTCATAAGTAGATTCATGTGTTGCACCTTTAGTCAACACACTCACTTCCAATCAGGATAAGTGTCTGTGTTTGATATAGATGTCCTTTGGTGGGGACAGATAGAGGGATATATATTAAAATAATGAGATCCGAATTTTGGGGAACAGCTATAGATGAGGAATCCCAAAGAATAGCTACTGGGTCTTTAAAAGTGTGTTTTCTGCAAAAGGAACTGGCAGGAGAAGTTTCCTGTCTATTCCTTACCTTCTTTGATTGCACAGTCCAAATGAGCTATAAAACATGACACCTGAGTCATCTTTAGCACTTCACAGAGTGTTGTATCATAGCTCAGATCTGTAGAATTGCTGATTCAAAATGTATGCATCATCACATGTCAATTGATCGTAATTGGTTGTCCTGCAGGTATATCAGTGTGCTATCACTTTATACTTGATGCAGCTACAGATGACAAATGCTTCTTAGTGATCATAGGTATCCTCTGTCATACCTAGCAAGACTGTGTTGTGTTCTTTGCAGAAATGAAGCAAGAAAACTACCATGGCCAGATGTGCACCATCACACATGAGCTGCATCCATAAGCAAATAATTTCAGCTATTCTTTCCTCATCAAACCCACTGGCATGAGCAGTGTAAAAGCAATCAAGCTGTAAGCCGAAGCTAGAGACAATCTGCTTAATTTTTCATGTTAGAAGTTGGCATCTCAGGCTTTAGAAGGTATTTCAGTGAAAACAGGTGTAGAAGAAACTCCATCTAAATTCATTTTGTCTCTGAGAGGCACATAAATGTCAGAGGGTCCAGTAATGTTCTGCACAGACTAAGCTTTACTGTTATACAGAAAGATATAAACTAATTGAGTTTTGGTCACAAAACCTGAGTCTTGAGTCCACCTGAAGTACAGCTCTGCCAACAATAAGCCAAGGATGGAGAGTAGTGGTGTCCAAATTGACTGAGATGTAAAATTTCTAAATAGCTCTTGTCAGTTTAAAAAAATCATTTTAACTGTACCAGTTAATACCAAACACACACCTGGCACCAAATAAACCAGCACCAGTCCAAAAGATTTCTGCATCTCTGCACTTAGCAACAGCACCCTCTAAGTGCTCTCAGGGGAAACCCTTGTAACCACCTGTGGATTCATAGCCATTCACCTGGTTTTAGACATACTCTGCTTGAGAAGCAAGGATCTAAATATTTGTTTCTGTGTTGGAAATATTATATGTTTTTGTTGGATGGCAATTAGATCCACAGACAGTTCTCAGCTGATGAAAGGCCCATGTTCCCTACTACAACCTATTCCTGACAAGTTAAATTTTGACAGAGTATTCTGTATTCTTTTGGAGAATTATGTTATTCAGAATTTTCTTTCAAAACACCAACAAACACATTTTAGCTACAGATTTTATCAGTCTTATCTACTTGCACAGCTATAACAACTACCTGAAAACAAATTTATAGACTGATTGCATTAAGATTTAGTCTAAACCTGATTTTTTGCTCTTACTCAATAAACTTCTGCTTTTAAATATTTTCTGAGGTTTAAATATCTCAGAAGTTTTGAACAGTCTATTTCAATGACATTTTTTGCCTTTTAATGCTTCTTAAACTACTTCTTCAAATATCTTATGTGTTGCATGTCTAAATACACAGCCAAAACCACCACAAAATAAAATGAGATGGTAAAAAATGATCTTTATTTTCTTGATTTATATTTGTTTAATTTAATGTCTGGTGACAGACTGGACTGTGGAGCATGGAGTTGGACCAAATGTCTGCATGAAAATCAGTTATGATGAAAACAGATGAAAATCTGTTTGAAAATCTGTTAAATCACTGTGATAACATGATTCTGAGGCCGTGAAACATTAGCCATAGACTTACACAAGTATTCATAGGAAAATGGAGGAAGTGATGAAAATGTTGGCGTTTGTGTTGGAGAATGGGAAGAAGGTAAAGCAGGGGCAGAATAACAAGAAACCTTGGTTTCTTGTTGCATTAAATGTCCAGGTTTTCCAGTGGAGTGGTTTAGGATGTTGTTTAATTCTTACCTAGCACAGACACATGTACATGTTTGAGTGAGTTTCTCTAGAAATGTTTAGCCATGAGGTGTCCTTTCTCTGGTGTTTAGCCACCTCAATTTGCATTTTGTCTCCCAAACACTTCTCTTTTAACCACATTTGTTGTATTTCTGCTATTAAATATGGATAAGAATCTGTGATATATCTTAAAGATAACAAAAAACACCAAGTATTTTTGGAAGTTTTCTTTTTTTCCCCAAACTTCCTTTGCTACTCTCATTTTTAAGTTTTGTTTTCCATCTTTTTTTTGCATCTTCTCAGACTAATTTGGCTTTGTTTCATAGGTACTCTTATCAACAGTAGCTCATTAAATAAAACATACCAGGCTGTCAATGAAGGAAAGCCTTTAAAAGCAAGAAACGGTGGTGAAAATATTGGTACTGGTCTTCAGTTTGAGAGAGGGATCAAACTATATGTTTTCATCAATACAGATAGCTTCTCATGAAATGTGAAAAAAAAATTCATGAACAGAACTGCATTTTAACATGATCAGCTTGACTTTAGAGAAATTATGAGGTGTTGCACTGCCATCATACCAATTTTTTTTTGCTGTGTAAGAAGAAAAATCACAGCAAAAATGAAGCCCACTAAAACAACATTAGTAATTTCTTTGATAACTCTCTTTTTACATTTCAATTAAAAGTTAATATGAATAGATAACAAACAAAATAGCTATGAATGTCCAAAGAAGAGTAAGGGGCTAAGGTTAAGGTACTTAGATAGGTGGGCCTTATCAGATTCAATTTTATAGTATCCTTAATAATCCTTATAATTCTACCTTGTTTAAGTCTAGTTAAACAACACTAATAATTGTATTGTATACTAATACTAATAATTGTATACTAATAACTCATAATAATTTACTCTAATGACACTGTATACACCATGTTGAATGCATCTGATGTATTTCCCCTCATAGAATGACACACGAGAACAGCGCTGTGCAAACAGACCTGGAGGTGCTGGTCCATGGCCAGTTGGATCTGAGTCAGCAGTGCCCTGGCAGCCAGGAGGGCCAACCATGTCCTGGGGTGCATCAGGCACAGCATCAACAGCCAGGCAAGGCAGGGGATTGTCCTGCTCTGCTCTGCTCTGCTCCGCTCTGCTCTGCTCTGCTCCGCTCTGCTCTGCTCTGCTCCGCTCTGCTCTGCTCTGCTCCGCTCTGCTCTGCTCTGCTCCGCTCTGCTCTGCTCTGCTCTGGAGCAGCCTCACCTCAAGTCCTGGGGAAAGTTTTGGGTGCCACGATATAAAAAAAAATATAAAGCTGTTAGGGAGTGTCCAAAGGAGGATAACAAGGATAGTGAAGAGCCTTGAGGGGAAGCCCTATGAGGAGCAGCTGAGGTCTCTTGGTCTTTTCAGAATGAAGAAGAGAGACTGAAGACAGAGCTCATTGCTGTTTGCAGCTTCCTCATGAGGGGCAGAGAAGGGGCATGCACCGATCTCTTCTCTCTATGACCAGTGACAGAATCTGAGGGAATGGCCTGAAGTTGTGTCCAGTGAGGTTTAGACTGGATATCAGGAAAAGATTCTTACTGCAGAGGGTGGTTGAACACTGGAGCAAGCTCCTCAAGGAAGTGACCACAGCACCAAGGCTGACAGAGCTCAAGAAGTATTTGGACAAAATTCTCAGGCACAGGGTGGGATTCTTGGGGTGTGCTCTGTAGGGCCAGGAGTTGGATTTCAGTCATCCTTGTGGGTCCCTTGCAATTCAGGACATTTTATGATTTTTTATTCTATTATTATTTTCTGTTGCAATTAAGGATAGAAAAAGGCAGTGAGGCTGCAGGATAGGAATTAAAGACATGCCTTTCAGGTTCTAATTCCTGTCATTGATTTTAAATTTGAGCATCTGATTTAAAACCTACCTGTGCAATCTAAAAGCTTTGCATCAGCCTCTTGAAAAGACTACTGTGCAGCTGCCTTAGCCGTAGACATTCCTTTCTATGAATGCTGACAGTCTGGTCACAGAGAAAATCAGATAACGTTTCCCAGGCATTTTCTGGGGGAGCTTGAGAAACCTCAGAGAAAGAATTAAAATAATCCTTAACCTTTGCAGCTGGTGTTTTGAACTTGTTCACTTGTAAGAAGGGTGTTGTTCCTAATTAGCCAACGATGTGAGACGTGTTGATTGAGGACCAATCAGGTCCAGCTTTCTTGGAACCATGTATAAAAGAATGCAATGTCTAATAAACTTTGCATTTTGTCTTCTGAGAAGAATTGGAGTCTGTGTCACTCTTTCAGCCATCCCTAATACAACAGCGACAGCTTTATGCATACAGATCCCCCAAATGGGGAATAGTATAGCAATTCTGTAAAAATTCAAGACAGGAGAAATGGAAGGAAAAATTATGATAAGTAAAAAATAAAATAAATGTGCTTGAAAGCCAGCCTGTAATAAGAACAAATGAATGAAACAAAAAAGAAAGAATATATAAGAGATACACATTCTGCAATGACACTATTAAAGCAACACTTGAATTTTTTTAATCACTCTTTCCAATGTCAATTCACTCATTTCCTATTTCTAATTTCTTAACAGTTATTTCAATCACATTTTCATTCTTTTTTTCTTCATTTTACTTAGTCCTAGGTTTTTTGTGCTTTTTGGTTAGGGAGAGATGAGAGGCATTTTTGCTCTGTCTCCTTTATATTTTACCATGTTCTTTTCTTCTATCTCCTCTCTCTAATATTTATGGAGATTTAGTTATAATAATTTATCTGCTTATGAGGTAGATGGCTATGAATTACAAGTGAAATATCATGTTTCAAAACTATAATACCACTAAAATTATTTCTCTGAGGATCAAGTCTCTATCTTATATTTATTCCTTGTTTTTCACACTCTTCCTCTAAACATTACTAAGTGGTTGTATTTTAGGGTTTTTTTCCCCCTGACAAGAATTGGTAATTCTGACCAACAAAATCTCTTCTACATAAATCACATCAATGACCTGCTTGATCAGAATCTAACTGTAGTTACGAACTTGATTCAAAAGAATACTAAACAGTAGACAAAATTTATGCATAAAAGAATGTTATCATAAGATTTGCACAACAATTATCACAGCAGTTCCTTTAAAACATAGCTCACATGAGAGTCACTATTAACCTCTTAAAAAGTAACATTTGCTACTTGTTTTAATTTTGAAATTAAAGGAAACTTGAATAGACGGTCCTAATACCTTCCTCCCTTTCATTGTCAAACTTACAGTTTAACATTCTGGTAATAAGGAAGCTATTGAGAGTTCAACCATTGGATTCAACATGTTACAATTTTTTTACCCAAGTTTTCTGGAGCCTTATTTCCCACCGTTATGGAAACATAAAACATAGTTTTTGTTTCTCTTAAAAAAATTCAAGAGAGCTTCTTGGAAATAAAACTTGCCAAGACAGTTCAGGTTTCCAACTCCTTGAATATACTCTAAAAAAGTCTTTCATTTTAAGCGCAACATAATCAACTAAAATCTTACCAAGCTCATATCTGGTTTTTTCCATGTAATTCAGTATTACTTCCTCTGTGGAGTTCCTTCATGTCTGTTTTGGCAATATGGCACTGTTGTCAGAACCCTGTGTGCACTCCAAGACAATCAGACCACAATAACATCTAAAACATGTTCTTTTATTTTTTGACGTGATGGGAGCTTTAGTTAGCAACATAATGTAGTAGCTTAGTACTTGAGATGAAATTCAAAATTCAAGTATGAATGTTTGTAGTACATCAATTGTTAAAACAGATGTTACAGTAAATCTGCATACAACATTTAAATCACAACAGAAGTAAAAATCTTAATTTTTGATATATACCCATATATTTTTTATTTTTTCTTAAACAGAACTCAGTGAAACTACTTGCACCTATGCTCTTGCTTACCTGCTGTACAAAATGAGTCTCAAGAGTCTTTATCATACAGGACTAGGATAATAGCAACAAAACACACCTAAGTGCAAGGGGAACAGCTAAATCAATATCTTTGCTGTAGAATTAGTTTTGCTCCAATTTACATATCTACATAGAACTCTGAATTATCTTAGACCAAATGTGCATAAACCACAGCAAAACACTGGTATGGAAAGCCAACGTTAATATAAACTGTAACTCAAAAAAAGTCCTTGCTATATAAATAATAAAAAAATATTTTTATATTACTGGTTTTGTGGACAGTTTTATATAGTTGCTTTATTTATTTTCCAGTCAAGAAACTGGAACATCCCAATCATCCTGACTATCCTTAGAAGCAACTAATAAAGCCAAACCCCTTTTTCAGCTAATATCAGGATGCTCTCAGGCATTTCAAACCAATGAACGGAAGAGTTGTCATGGTTGAACCAACTGCTCACTGCCCTGGCCCCCACAGTTAGGATGGGGTGTAAAACTGTAAAAACAAAGGGAAAACCCACAGGTTGATATAAAAACAATGTAATAATCAAAATTAATCAAAATATAATCTGAAAGGATTTAAAGAGCCCAGCTGCCTGTCTCAAACCCTGCTAAGACCACAGAAACAATTTTCCATAAGATAAACCACCACAGCAGGATCTTGAGATAAGCACAGAAGGGAGTGTCAGGAAGGCCCTAATTCCAGGCCTGGTAGAGGTTACACCTAGTTAACACTTCCTGATTAATCTACCCAGACAAAAATTCCTGCTGTGGCAAACTGAGTGAAAAGAAGCAACTGCTCACACACATGTCACCAGTCAAAGTTATGGGACAGACAGCATTTGCAACCACCAACAACCACCAAAGCACCCCCAGCCTCAGTTCTGGGGTCTTCCACCAGAGGACTGCACACAATCCACAGTGTAACATCAGACAGTGCAAATCCTCCCCCTGCCAGGGGAGGCACCTGAGCATTCCCAGCTGAACCTGAATGTACTTTAACCCTTTGAACTTTATGGTACAGACTGTGACCATCATTTTGACCAATGGACATCAAAATTGCAAAAATCAAGTATCACCACTGGATACACAGGTGGTGATAGCATTCCTCTCCACTATCTATTTTATCCCTTCTTTCTCTTTTTTTCTTTTAGTTATATATTTTCTTAAGTGATATCTCTATAGTTTTATATTGTTATATTTCTATAGATAATAACAAAAGTGGCTAAATACCTCCATTCCACTGCAAGCAAATTATTCTAAAATAAACCTGCCACAGTCATTCAGCGTCATTTTACTCTAAATCACCCCAAGGGATCTATTAACAAGAACCTCAGTTACCTCACCTTGGGGACAGATTGTAATATCATCATCATCATCATCATCATCATCAAAAGGAGAGAGAGAGACAAAATGGGAGAAAACCAAAGACAGACAAGTGATGCCCAATGCATTCACACACCACCCACTGACCAATGCCCACCCCATGCCCCAGCAGGAATCAGCAGCTCCCAACCGATTCCTCCCAGTTTATATCCTGAGCATGATGTTCTGTGGTATGGAATATCCATTTGGCCTGTTCAGGTCACCAGTTCAGGTCAGGGTGTGCTACATTTCAGCTTCTTGTGCATCTGCTCACTGGCAGAGCATGAGACAGTGAAAAGTCCATGACTCGGGTAAGCACGACTTAACCACATCCAAAATATCAACGTATTATGAACATCATTCTCATACTGAATCCAAAACACAGCCCTGTACCACCTATCAAGAGGAAAACAAACCCCAGCCCAAACCAGGACACCTGTTTAAGACTTTGATGCCTGCTAGTGAAATCCTCTGTGTACTTCTTATAGGAAAGCATAGAAAGCAATTGTGTATATCACTGGGTTTACTTTTATGTGCACTACTTAAAAATTACATGTACGTTTCCATCAGATAAGAAATTATAGACAAACCCATCCTTTAATAAGCTAACATTATAAAACAATTAACATCTTTAGTCTCTCTGCCATGTAAAATTATCCAGTATGGCTTAAGAATTCATCTCCACGTACAGAGAATGCAAGCTGTTTCTGAAGAGTTATCCTTTCCTTATAAAGCTTAATTTACACATTATTACAGCATTTTAAGAGAAAACAGCAGGCTTTTAATTTGCAACCACTTTTCATAGCTATTTAAAATTTCAGATACCTTTAACTTTTGCTGACTTCCTCAGCAGAGACTGCAATGCTCATTTAGTTCCCTTCCCATTAAGAATTGGGAGCTACATTATCCCTAAAGCCTAAACAAGAGGGTGGCACACAAACATAATGGTTTAAAAATCCACTGTCCTTGGGATATTAGAGCCACAAAATGACAAAAATCCTCCTTGGAAAAAAAGAAAAAAAGCCTTATAAGAAGTGGCATCTTTAATGCAGAAACTGAAACAAACATCCATATTTAAAAAGCAAATTTAGGTACGAATAATCTTGTGCTTTTTTTGTTTGCAATTTTTTCACAGGTCATTAAATCCATTAAGCTGGTTTTCTCTAGTTTTTTTTTTTATTATGAATGCCTGCATCCTCACAAAATTACTTTTAAAACCATTAGAACCAATACAATTTCTTTTACAATTGTTTTAATAGTATAGTGCACTTGGCACTTAGTTTTGAAGCATTTGCAAGTAAGAGTAATAAATTAAATAGTCTAAAGTTTAATAAGTTGGTCATTTTTTCTGGGTACATACCTGTCAGTCAAAAGAATTCAGCATTTCAGTGAAGGCACTTAGTAACTGAAGGCTTTTCTAAATGCTTATTTTTTAATTTACATCTTTGCAACACTTGGAATCAGGCATTCAGAGAGATGTGTTTTGCTCCTATGGAAAGGCAGTGGCAACGCACAGTGGGTTCCACTAAAGGAGATTAGCAGAAGTAAAAGCATGTTCTTTTCAATTTATAAAGCACTTTATCCTAAATTCTGAGTGAGTAAGTCAATGATTGCTTAGAAAAAGCATCTTGATGGTTTGTTTCATAAATATTCATAGTAGATATTGGTCTGTCTATCAATAGGTCTCCATGGCTTTGACATGCTTTCCACAGCAGAACTTTTTCCAAACAAGCCTGGCCTGCATTTCATCTAAACTAAGTAGATTTGCCACTGATGTGAGCAAAACTTTGATGAAATCTCCAATAATTAGCCTTGAATCACATTTGTAAATGGGACAGGATTTGTACTTGTTCAGAAACATGCAATCCTCTTCTGCCTGGAACAGCTTTTTAATTGCAGCTTTAATGAGTCTTACATGGACTAGACTTCCATGAAAAATAAGACTCATAGGGATTCTATCAATTTGTCTTGTCATCATGCCACGTAATTTCTTCTTCAGAAATACTGCATAACTGTGACTCAAAAAAATTTCAAGTTCTTTCCTCTATACCTCCCAAAGGAAGTCTGTTAGTTTTCCTAGTTAAATCCAGGTAATATGAGTATCTCCAGTTTAAAAAGTTATTTAAGTGCCTCTTTTTCACTCTTCAGGAAATTTGGTCCTCTGATCAATTTAGTGCCCAAACAATAAACACTGTGTTTTAGTTAGGAAAAAATCTGACTATACCAAGAATAAGTGTTTGGAATCATTTGCTTAAAGGAATTTTGTTTGGAAATAAGATACAGTTATTTAAGAGTTATATAAATTAACAAACTAAATGACTTAGCTGATTTTACCACCATTTGTACTACTTTTGGAAACAACCCTTTCAAAATGTTAAAGCTCACATAGGTTATAAATTTGGTGAGGGTCAGTCACTTTTCCCAAGTAACAAGCGAAAGGAGATGGCCTCAAGTTGCAACAGGGGGGAAGCAATTTTTTTATTAAGAAAAATTTATTTACTGAAAGGGTTATCAAACACTAGAGCAGGGTGACCAGGGAGGTGGTTGAGTTACCATCCCTGGAATTATTTAAAATTCCAGGCAGGTGGCACTTGAGGACATGGTTTAATGGTAGGCTTGGTAGTGTTTACAGTTGCACCTCATGATTTAAAGGTTCATTCTAACTTAAATGAGTCTATAAATCTATGGTTCTATATTATGAGAGTATAAGCAACTTCATTCTAAAAATACTGATACTCTTTCCCATACAATACTCTGTCTGTGTCTGTGTTGGAGGAGATGAAGTTAAGAAGATGAATGGATTATATTTTAATTTATGAGCGCCTAATATCAAATGATACATGTTCTATTGTATAGACATGCATATATGGCATATTATATGTATAGTGTATATAAATAAACACACATATGTACAGTTGTATACTGTATATACATTCCATGAATAATAATAATTTCAATGTATAATATTAGCTGGAAAAAGAATTAACCCCAAGCATCTTTTTAACCTCAAAGGAAGGGATAATTATCTTTAATGATTCCACATAACAAATATGCCAGTCAGGGGTTACTTACATTAAAGTTCATCAAAAGAGAATCTGGAACCAAAGGGCCTTCACATTAGAAGAAACTAAACAATATAAGTAAGCAAGACTGTGACTTAAATACAAAATTTCCAATCTGTAGTTCAGAAAGTATAATGAGCAAGTTTAATGAGTGAGTTAATGTGCAAGAAGAAGCAATCCCAGGGCAGTTTTTGTCTAAGGGATGATACTTACAGAATTATTATAAATGGCTTTTAAGGTTCATTTTGTGCTGGGACACACCTAAAGTATTGCATAACTACAAAAAATTATTGCTAATACTGAAACATTATAAAGCTTGTTCCACCTTTTATATCAAGATAAAAGACAAAAAGAAAAAAAAAGTCCAGAAAGTGTTGCATTTTAAAATTTGTAATCATACCATACCAGAATGTACAACTTTTGTCTGACATTTATCATGATTTGCATTGGCATGACAACGAGGCCATGGTAAATAGGAATATTAATTCAAAGGAGTAGCACTTCTGAAACAAGATCAACATGTCAAAAATATAAAGATCAGCTTTTCAAACAGGGACTGCATCTGTTAGATATTCATGATTATAAAGTATATTTTTCCTACTTCTAATTATTTGTCTATTTAAATGACTTTAAAGCAAATATACTCTTTCTTGTATTGCTGGCTTCCGGTGTCTGATGATATAAAATGTATCTGTTAACACTTTTCTTTATCAACAAACAAGAGATAACTTTGCTTTTTCTGGACTATCACTATCAATTATTACTTTGACAGCAATGTCTAGTTGCCTCAGAGAATACTGTGTACTTTTTGTTCAAGGCACAAATACACAACATCACATAGCTAATAACAGTCCAGAAAAATCTAAATAGGAATGACAGGAGTCAAGCAGATGCAAACAAGGTGTAAAGGCATCAATCAATCAATGGAAATAAGAAATCTAGCATTGATTTTTTTTTAATAGGAATTTGTAGTCATGGTTCTGCCACCATGTGGTTCTTGGAATCCTGCAAAAATGAGGTATTCCAAAGACTGGTAAACTTCTTGGAACACATAGGTTTCTGTGTCTATTTAAAAAAAAAACCCAAGCAACACCAACTTAAAAAAAACAGGATTTGGTTTTTCTAAGCTGCACAGGCAACTTCTTGGAGATGACTGGCACAAAAAAAGTTGTTAGTATGCATGGAGTGTTTCCTGCATACATCCACTGGCCTGTTCTCTTGCTGAGGTTCTGTTTCTCTGGTTCTCGGCTGAACACAAATATGTGTTGGAATTTAATGACACGAGGCTGTGTCCACTCAAGGTTAGAGAGAAATAAAACAACTTTGCAAAGATCATTAATTTCTCCAGAAGTCTGAAAACAGTGAACTCAGAAATTCTATCCTGTCTGATGATAAGTAAGCCAAAATATACAAAAAGCAAGATCATGGTCATGAAGACAAGAAGAAGCACTAAATATCTCCTGCAAGAGAGGAAATAACATTGTAGAGGAAAAAATCAGGAGAGACATTGTTGTGCAGATCATCTGAACGACACACTGACCACATGGAAGGTTTTCTTCACAGGTATGTTAGAGAAGAGAAGCCATTGATCAGGATATTCTCCAGTCCTTTTTCAGATGGACAGTGCTGTCTGCTGCCACTAGGCATCCAGACTGTCTCTTGCCTGTGAAGATGGCATCTCTGCATGGTGTGGGTTACTAAATAGGCTTCATCCCTGGCAGTGTTCAAGGCCAGGCTGGAGGGAACTCTGAGCAACCTGGTCAAGTGGAAGGTGTCCCTGCCCATGGCAGGGAGTTGGAACAAGATGATCTGACTCTTTAAGGTCCCTTCCAATCCAGGCCATTCTGTGATGATTCTATGAGTACATGGCACTACTGAATGCAAATGTATATGCCAACTAGCTGAACAAAATTATTCATGGTAAACATCAAAGTTTCTGTGCTGTCAAGAATTATCTTAGTAGTCAGTGTAGTCCTGCCATCAGATCACTAAAATGGATTTCTTCTAGAGAGAATAATAAACTAATAGATGAGTGATTCTGACTCATCAGTTATTACCAATATTTGTGGAACAATTTTCTTGTGTAAGCTGCTTGGCCTGAAAAAAGTAGTTATTTTCAAATGGTGAAAATTTCTGTTATGATGCAACAGAATTTCAAGCACATAAAAGCAAATATTTCATATAGGAGGCAATAAGCTATCAAGCAACTCTTCTGTGCTTCTCAGGAAGACAAACAGTGAAAATAGCACTCAGGATCTACATCCATTTGGCCTCTCAAGAAAAATGTACCAAGCAACCCACCCCAGCTCACAGGCCAGATGTTCTTGAAGTTTTAAGGTAAAGTGAGTTTTTGAGCTGCTCATCTCCACCCCCTAATCTGGCATGCTGATGTCTGCCAAGCTGATACAAACTGTCTGGCACCACTGTCCCACAGGTACAGGCCCTGGGGTCTCATTACTTTTACCAGATCTAAGGCCAATTAGCACTCCTTATCCCCCTAGTGCTGTAGGGGACAGACGAAGGTGACATACTGACTCCATGATTCAGAAGGCATAAAAGGCATTTATTAATAGAAATCCACACTTCTTATAGAGACTATCTTGGACCTAAGACCTGATTGGTCTTTAGGAAACTTCTCTTGCACTATTGGTCAAGCAGGAGACAATTCCTTCTTGTAAACACCTTCCACAAACACCTGTGTGCTCTCTCTGCCCCAAATATGATGCAGAAGACTGAAGTTACCAATGGTTACACAGAGTCTGGTGTTTCTTTTTCCAGTCAATAACAAATGTTATTACTTGGAGTTGGGTCAATCTAGTTAGCCATGTACTCAGGGATCTGGGCAGTGCTGTGGGGTAGCTCTCATGTGCCCCTTCTCACTCAGTGTTTACAATGGACTGTATGGAGTAGCACCGCACAGTCCAATGTAAATACTAGCCATGCTGCTGTATTATAGAAACTACTTTATGTCTTCAACAGTGTACCAAAGCAGAGTTTCTGTAACAAATTATTTCAGTTTCCATGCCATTGACATGTTTTTTCAAAGGAGATCTTCTGTTACACAAGTGCTGTAGGGGACAGACGAAGGTGACATATTGACTCCATGATTCAGAAGGCATAAAAGGCATTTATTAATAGAAATCCACACTTCTTATAGAGACCATCTTGGACCTAAGACCTGATTGGTCTTAAGGAAATTTCTCTTGCACTATTGGTCAAGCAGGAGACAATTCTTTCTTGTAAACATCTTTCACAAACACCAGGTGCAGGGGATAATAATTGTTTTAAGTCTTTCTCTAACTTTACCAGGCCAAGTCTGGGAGAAGCTATGTTTCTCTGTTACCAGAGAGTGAGAATATCCACAATCTCCAAACTACTGAAACAATGGCACACCAGGAACATAACAGAATAATATGCCCAGTATAATCAGGAAAAAAAAAAAAATTCATTGCTGTATTTGGCAAATTACAATACTCAGGATTCAGAGCAGAACCCAGCATTTCAAAACTTGATTGCAGAATCTGTTAGTATATCTGTTCATGTTTTTGTAAGTTAAATGCAAAATTTCTTTTTAATAATTTGACAAGCCTTGAATGTTACAAAAGAGCTTGAAGGCATACAAACTACTTTGTGTTGAGTAGAAATAGCACAGTGATATACTCAGCTGCATTCCATTCTGATCACCTTCTTTGTTGTATTTTGTTCTCACAGCCAGGTTTTGGTAGCTGGGGGCTACAGGGGTGACTCCGGTTTGGAGCTGCCAGAACCTTCCCCCATGTCTGACAAAGCCAGTTCCAGAGGGCTTCAAGACAGAGATGCCACCGCCCAAGGCTGAGCTAATCAGTGAAGGTGGTAACAACTCCGAGAAAACGTATTTAAGAAGGAGAAAAAAAAATGCTATTGCACAGCCGTAATTGCAGTCAGAAGAGAGAGAAGTGTGAACATGTGAGAGGAACAGCCCTGTAGACACCAAGATTAGTGGAGAAGGAGGGGCAAGAGTTGCTCCAGAGCTGAGATTCCCCTGCAGCCCATGGCACAGCCCATGGGGATGCAGAGATCTACCTGCAGCCCATGGAAGAGGCACACATCATAGCAGACGGATGCTGAGAGAAGGCTTTAACCCCATGGGAAGCCCATGATGGAACAGGCTCCTGGCAGTGACTTGTGGACCCATGGAGAGAGAGCCCACCTTGGAGCAGGTTTCATGGTAAGACTTGTGGCACTGTTGGGGATCTGTGCTGGAGCAGCCTGTTCCTGAAGGACTGACCCTGTGGGGGTGACCCACGCTGGAGCAGTTTGTGATGAACTGTACCGCATGGAACGGATTCACAGTGGAGAAGTTTCCAGAGGACTCTCCCATGGGAGGTACCTTCATACTGGAGCAGAGGAAGGACTCTGCTCCCCTAGAGGGAAGCAGTGGCAAAAACATCTTGTGATGAACTGACTGTAACCACTCTTCCTCATCTGTATCTGCTACTGGTGGGCAGGAGGTAGCACTTGGGAAGGAGGGAGAGGTAGAGGAGGAAGGAGGTTTTACAGTTTGTTTTAATTCTCATTATCCTGCTCTGATTTTGATTGGTAATAAAATATCCCAAGTCGAGTCTGTTTTACCCATGATGATAATTGATGAGTGACCTCTCCTTATCCTCATCTCAACTCATGACCCTTTCATTACATTTTCTCTCTGCTGTGCAGCTGGGTAGAGGAGGGGTAGAGTGACATCCGTGGGAACCTGACATCCAGCCAGGGCCAACCCATATTTGCCTATTCTCTTCATTTTTTAAAAATTCCTATTCATTTTAACAACAATTCTAAATTTTAAAAAGGAAAACATAATGGTTCCTGCTCTTTGTTGATGTAATATCTTTGTTTTTCAGTACAGAAAAAATGATTATATACTTAGTTTCATGAGGTTATCAAAAAACTTGCAAAGCTTACTTTTAATTCTACTTGAGAGAATTATAAGCAAATTCATACTTGTAATAAAAATGTTATTACCTCAGTTTTGAATTTATGTGTACATGTCTATATAGATATATATGATACAACACTGTTAAAAGACATATAAAGCTCTGGAATAGATGTCACTTGGCTTTTAACAAATTACTTTCCAAGTATTGGTGCATAGTGCATTAAGTGCTGTATTTCAGCACTTAGAAGTAAATTGGTCGTTAATATACAGGATCCATTAGTATTGAAATTGTCAGCAAAAAGCAATAGCTGTGCATATTCAAGGTTATAAAAGAATCTGTTTAGCTATGGAAAAATTGAATTATCAGTATTCATTTGAAATAATTACTACTAACCAATATGATCCTCATTAAAAAAGTGTGCAATTGACCTGGTTAAAAACCACTGCCATTAGGAAATTTCATGCAACTTTCAGTGACTCAACAAAATTACTTTTTGGCCATATTCTAAGGAATTAAATAATTAATTTACAAAAGATAGATTACAATGTTTTTAAGTCCTCTCTAATAAATGGGATGTGCATTGCAGATCATCCCATATCAGTGAGAGTTTTTGTATTAAAGAACATTTCAACAGAATTCCCTCTCCAGTGATTTTCCATGTAAGTTAATCTTCTTTGGTGGTACGCCAAAAGACATGTGATACAATCCTTTGAATATTATGTTTTCCGTCTCTTTTCCACAGATAGTAGATTTTTCATCCCTCTGCCTGCTCAGGTGCTTTTTTTTTTTTTTTTTCCTACTGTAGAAACATTTGAAGGAGAATGGACAAATTCTTTGTCCTTCCTGAAACTAGATGGTGTTGCCTGATAAACTGAGATGTGGAGGTGGTCAAAAGTCAGTTTTGTATCTCCTGCCTATTTGTCATCTGGGGATTGTTGAACGGTTTTGAATAATGCTACAAGAATACATAGATACATATCCAATATGCAATAAAGGAGATGAATAACATAATTTTGCTAAGAGTACTTAAGTGTTCATTCTTTCTTTTTTGCTGTTCCAAACCAATTCTGCTTCTAAAAAGAGCTATGTGTTCTCTCAAAATAACAGAGTTTTGTAGGCAGTTAAATAATAATGCTTTTAAAGGCAGTTAGAATTATTTGACACTTTCTATTACAAACTGTTGTTTTCAGATAATTGCAACTAAACAAAATATAAAGCACTCCAGCTGATGTTTTCCATTTCAGATGTCTGAGATTGATTTAAAAAAAAAAAGAATCAATGTATTAATTATTTTCAAAGCAGGATTAGGAAAAAATCCAATGCTTTGCTCATATCAGTCAATACATAGATCTTATGTATATGATTGAAAATGTTGGATCTTTGTCAATGGCATTTGAACTTTGTGAGAAATCTTGTTGATTTCTTGAGAAAAAAATTTCTTGAGAAATCCAGTCTGTGCTGGAGGGACACAGGCTCGTGCCTGTCTGCAGGGATTACCCTTGTTTTCCCATCTCAGTGGAATGGAATGCATGGAATTCTAATGAATATGGTCTTTTTTAACTTGAAAGTCCAGCAAAAAATAAAGGATGTGAGAGTGTAATTGAAGTATGTGTTATTATGGATATGATCGGGGGTGAATTCCTGTATTAACCAAGCTCCAGGGAGGTGATTCTGCCCCTCTGCCCCGCTCTGCTGAGACCCCACCGGCAGGGCTGCACCCAGCTCTGGGCTCCCAGCGCAGGAAGGACAGGGACCTGCTGGAGCCAGGCCAGAGGAAGCCACCAAGGTGATTAGAGAGATACAACCTCTGCTATGAGGAAAGGCTGAGGGAATTGGGATTTTTCAGCCTAGAACAGAGAAGGCTTTGGGGTGACTTAATTGTGGCCTTCCACTAGGGAGCCAACAAGAAAAATGGAGAGAAACTATTTATAAAGGCCTGGAGTGACAGAACAAGGTGGGGTGGTCTTCAGACTGACAGAGAGTAGGTTTAGATTAGATATTAGGAAAAATTTCTTTGTTGTGAGAGTGGTGAGGCCCTGGCACAGGTTTCCCAGAGGAGCTGTAACTGCCCCATCCCTGGAAGTGTTCAAGGCCGGGCTGGATAGGGTTCTGAGCAACCTGATTGAGTGGAGGATGTCCCTGGCCATGACAGTGGGGTTGAAACTGGGTGATCTTTGAAGTTCCTTCCAACTCAGGCCATTCTATGATTCTTGGAGAATTTTTTAAAATTGTGCTTATTTGTCACCTGAACCTGTAGTAAGAAAGACATGTATTAGATCATGTTTCTTTAAGGAGTATATCCTAGCACAGACACTTTCCCTACAAGAAAAAATGATCCTTGGATATATTAAGATTTATCATTGCTATAGAAAATGCAGTTTGAAAGTATACTGAAAAAAACTTTTGTAACTCCTAAATAAGTTTTATTCACAAATTGAACTTTGAACACGTGATTTCATAAGAAATTCTCTAGCCACCACATTTTGGGAGTTTGTTGTCTTGTAATATTACATATATATGTTTTCATGCCCTGAAAACATGTCAATTCATTGCACATGGCTTCCTGTGCTCTGACTGCCAGTGTTGCAGTGCCTGAATTACAGGAACATGGAAAATAGAAGTAGTAAACTTCATTTCCTACCACAGTGTGAACATGTGAACTCAGGAAATGCTAGCTCCAATGCAGTGCTCTATATGAATGAGCAAATTATTTGCCCTGTTTGAAACCTTACAGGAAAAAAATGCAACAGAAAGGAGTTTATATGTTCTAACTCTCATTAGTAAGCATGGAAAAACACTATTGAATTAAACACTTCTTATAGTTAATATAGCAATAATTCTTTACATGTGTTAAGCACATATAAAGAAGCTTTTAAGTGGGTGCAAATGTCACTTTTCATTAGGTAAAAAGTATATTTTTTCTAAATATTTTATACAGAAGCACAGTCTAATAAATTGTGCTTCCCCACTACAATCACTACAAGCATGTGCCATTAACACATTTTTTGATAATTATTTTAGGTCCTTTTAGCTAGGACCACATCTCTGAATCTCATAAATCATTTGTATCCCTTTAAATAAAATGTTTCAGTGTCCTAACACTAGGGGTTTTTTTTAGAATGTTTCAAATGTTCTTAAGAATTCAGTCATGAATCTTCTGTTGAAGTGTATGTTTTCTACAGTTCTTCTAAAAGAGATGCCTGTACTAGTTTAGCACTGTAGAACAGATTATGATTTTTTCTTTTTTTTTTAATAGAATATAGTATAAAGATCATTTATCTGAGGAAACAAAACATTTTGTAAGTACTCCTTGAGGGAAAGTATTGTACTTAAAGGACCATTTTATTTTCACAATACAATAATATTAATAATGATCAATAAGTCATTCAAAGCTTCCTCTCTGAACCAAAAACTATTCTTCTAAAGGCATTAAATACCACTATTATGGTACCTAGTTTTCAGATTGAATGTCTGCAGTAATCAGTATTTTCTGCCTTGCTTGTCACATTTTTTTCTTTATTGGTGCATTAACTTCCAAAGTAGTTACAAAGTACAAAATTGTCATTTTGCTGAACTGTCTCCAAACAGTAGAATGTCATCAGTCGTCCAAAAATATTTTTACTATTCTGAGAAGATACATATTATTTTTTGTACAATCTAATTTAAAAGAGAATGTATTTTTTGTAGGAAATAGTGCTAAAGATTGACTGAAACAAAACTGTGATAAAAATTATTTATGATCTGTGGTCGGCTGACCCTGGCTGGATGCCAGGTGCCCACCAAAGCCACTCTATCACTCTCCTCCTCAGATGGGCAGGGAAAAGTAAATATAACACTTACGGATCAAGACCGGGGCAGGAAAAGATCACTTACCAGTTACCATCATGGGCAAAACAGATTCAACTGAGAAATTAGTTTATTACCATTCAAATCAGAGTAAATAATGAGAGACAAAACCAAATCTTAAAAATACTTCCTCCCCATCCCTCCCATCTTCCTGGGCTCAATTTCACTGCTGATTTTTTCTACATCCTTCCTGCCAGTGGCACAGTGAGAAAGGGAATGGTGGTTGCACATCACATATCTCTGCTGCTTCCCCCTCGTACTCTTCCCTTGCTCCAGTGTGGTGTCCCTGAAGCAAGAGACGGTTCTCCATGAACCTCTCCAATGTGAATTCTTCCCACAGGCTGCAGTTCTTCACAAACTGCTCCAGAGTAGGTGGCTCCCGTGGGGTCAGTCTTTTAGGAACAGCCTGCTCCAGCATGGGACTCCCACAGGGGTCATAAGTCCTACCAGCAAATCTCCTCCGGTGTGAACTACTCTCTTCACAGGTCCTGCCAGGAGGCTGCTCCAGCATGGGCTTCCCATGGGGTCACAGGCTCCTTTGGGCATCCACCTGCTCCATCATGGGTTACCTCCCACCCTCTCCCAGGTGGGTCTCTGCTCCCCCATGGACCTCCATGAACTTCAGGGGCACAGGTGCCTCACCATGGGCTCACTATGGGCTGCAAGGGAATCTCAGCTCCAGCTTCTGGGGCACCTCCTGCCCCTCCTTCTGCATGGTCAGGTGTCTGCAGGGCTGTTCCCCTCACAGATTCTCACTCCTTTCCCATCTGGCTGCAGTTGTCTAAGTTCTTTTCCCCCATTCTTCAACTACTAGCATTGCTGATGGGCTTGGCCTTGGCCAGCAGTGGGTCCATCCTGGAGCTGATTGACACTGGCTCTGTCAGACATGGGAAAAGTTCCTGATATCTTCTCACAGGAACCACTCCTGTAGCCACTCTACTACCAAAATCTGGCCATGCAAACCCAGAACACTACCATAACTCAAATTCAGTGTACTAAATAGGCCACTATGAGTAGTTGTTAAAAAACCCTCCACACATAATACCTGAATATTTAAATTGCCATATATGACTTATAGTCAACATGTGATTTTTATTGATATTAGTAGAAAAAGTAGTCATTATTCTAAGAATCTAAACAAATACAAGCATCCATCTGGCATTTAGACAGTATAGAATTATTAAACATATTTGGATTTGGTGAGATAGAATGTACTAAAGTAAACTTATGGAATTCTGTCATAGGTAGAACGTTGCACATGAAAATTTCAAGTACAGTCAGATTTTTTCCCTTCAATTTTCTCTTGTTTTGCTTCCAAAATACAAATATAAGTTTTTTGCTTTACAGAGCTATTCAGTGGAAAAAGAACTATTTGTGACAGGATCATTTTCAATATTTGTGGTTTCTTATGGAAGTTTCTATTTTGACACACTGCTTTTTTCTTTCAGTTTCTACTTTTAGTGTAATTGGTCTCTCATTACATTAGAATTCTCTGAATTTCAGTACAAGTTCAGTGAAATTTCTTTGTAACAAAAAAAATCTATATCTATGTAATTAAATTCTCCAAATTATTTTAATGGGTTTCAGACCATTTCCTCCATTTGGAAGTAAAAGAAATAAATTGAAAGGAACCAGTGGCAACTGTATGCAAAGTATTACCCTAAGTAAAGAGTAACTGTACAGTAGCTTTCAGACACTGTTGGATAATTGCACACCAACAGCTACCAACAAAACATACATGTGAAATATAATGACTTAATGAAAGGAAAAAGAAGAAACTCTATTGCAGGTGTGGGTTCAGATGTTTTTTCCACTGAAAAGAAGGAAGAGATTTTGGCTGATAATGATAATTCTGATAATATTGTATTATTATAAGTCAAGACTGTTAATTCAAGCAAAATAGTTTATTCAATCATCCATTCTCTGCATGAACAGACTGACTTTTCTGTTCTACATAGAAGCTTTAGTTCTCAGTGTTTTCAAATGATGTTTCCTCTAGCTATAAAAGAAGTGCCACTACACTGAGATGTTATTAAGCTCCTTTATAACCATTACAAAGTCCATTCAGCACATCTCACATAATAGTGAACATTTAGTGAATAATGACCGTTCATTTTTATCCACAAAATATAATCAGTTGCGCTCATGATGAAGCCAGTGTTGACAGTACAACTATCTAATGTTCAAGAAGACAAACATCTATTAAAAAACATAAATTAAACTCACTGATACCAAAACTTAAGGAAAACCAAAAATCCCTAGTGGATGCATTCGGCTGCATCCAGCTCAAATTGGCTTCACAATATCACAACAGCCAAGGGCTAATATGAGCCATGCGCATACCTAACCCCGGTGCTGGTGAAGGTCTGACTCTAATCATGTTTGGGAGACACTGACAGCTGTAGTCAGGATGCAGGTATGACCATGAGCCCATTTCCTCACTCCATAAATGGTGGAGAGCCCAGGGCACACTCAGCTATCCTGCATGGGATACGTGGCAGGATCTACCCTGGAGCAAGGACATCTTGCTGCTCAAAGGTTGTTGAAGGTTTAGAGATTCCTTATCTAATCAGACACGCAGTAAGCATTTAGTAGCACGATAAGATTTGAAATCTTAGACAAGTGATCCAAAATACAGTAATGCAGACATAAACTATTTAACAAGTCCAGGATTAAGTCTGGATCCTGCTACACTGAAACTCCCCTCTGAGGAGTTTAGCTCATCACTCACCCAAAGTGTCCCCCTGACAGTTTTGTCTGACCCTGTCCTGTTAGCAGTAAGTAATCAAGAGTACTTTGCTATCAGATCTTGTTAAACCATCATCAGATTTAGCAGCAAAAGTCATTGAATCACTGGGTTTTTAATTGTTAGGAATGAAGACAACTCCTGGATTTAAACAAAAAAAGTAATTTATTATAAAAATTATTAATTAAAAANNNNATAAAAATTATTAATTAAAAAATATTTGTAATTAATTTTTAACCAATTTACCAAACCAGTTGGAACCCAGGGATTAAAGACTCTTAGAGCCGATTGGGCTATCTGCCTGAGAGCAGAGATTCTGTTACGGTGGTTTTGTTTATTTTTAATGAAGTCTCTAATTGGAGATATGGCCTTATGATCCAGCGTAGGACGTCAAACCTGGCTAGTCCGAGGAAAAAGCCGACCTTCAGTCGGTGTCTGGGTTTTTAACTCCTCTGGTCCCTCCCATAGCCACCCCCAGTCCAGCCTCCAAGGTTCAGGATGACTGGGGAGAGTGTTAATGATGTCATGTTCTCTTGACAATGGCTTGCTTGCTGCTAGGGGACAGATTTCTGGAGTGACGTTATCTTCTTTAAAGGCGGGAAAGTTCCTCATTAAAATTTTGGTTGCCATGGAGCTCAGTTGCAAACCAATGGTCAGGGGTTAAAAATAGTTTGTGGGGGTTTACTGTCTCCGCTTAAAAAAAAAAAAAAACACACTTAAAAGGGTATTAAACATACAATTAGAACTTGTGGATACTAACTAGGTTAATGAAAAAGTAACAGGGCCAAACATGGCAATTATCAACTTCCTCAACATATATAATAACTTTTTTCTAATTTAATCTTTAATTAATCAAATATGCAAAAGCCAATCTAATAGTCTTTGTGAATAACATAATAAACATACTGCTATCTGTCTGTTACAGGTGAAGTGCAGCTGTCCATCCACAAGACTAATACGCCTTAGAAAAAGCAGAGGTAAAGCTCTATGTTCTGCAGATGACATGGATTCAATCACAAAAAAAAAAAAGCAAACCAACCAAAACACAAAAATTAAAAGAGAAATTAAGCTGTGGAAAGGAAGTATTCTGTGGTTGAAAGGGGGAAGATACATGTACCTCCCCAAAACCAAAATGAATATGTCTATGTTGTCTGCTAAATGAGGTCTTGCCCTTCACTTATGTCTTATTATGTCTTATCAGGGTGAAGTCATGGAAAACTTTTAACCAAAGTTGTTTAGCACTGTGTGGTTGACTGACTAACAATAAAAACTTAATGGAAAATACTGATTTCCACTGAAAATTCCAATTCTTTCTCAAAAAAATTGAATTCATGCTTTAAAATATATTAACTTTTTTCCTGGAAGGCAAAAATATTTTCTGACATTGGAAAATATGCTTCAGTTGCAGCAATGAGAGCAAATAGTTTAGGACAGAAGTGTTTTCAAAGACAGAACCTCCCATTCAATAAGAACTGGATAAATAAGGTGTAAATACAGCATTATATATATATATATATGTATACAAGTGTATCCCAGTGATGAAAAGCCACAATTTCTCAATATGGATTCATTAGATTTTCCTTCAAGTTTCCCAAATCACCCTCTGTGCTTAAACCAAGTCTAGCAAATTTACAGTTCAAAACAAAGTGTTTAAAAAGTTCTGCTGACCTGAACACATAGGCTGTGATGTTTCCTATGTAAATACTGTACACAAAGTGATTATACATAACAAGGAATATACCTTTCCCTGCTCTGAGAAGCAGTCAATGAAAATCAAAGGATTTATTATTTTTTTAACAAGATCATGGCTATGCATTTTGTTGCAGTGCTTTAAGCGCAGAGTGCTTTTATATTAGTGAAAGTAAGTGTACACAGTGTTACGTGTGGATGTGATTAGTATGAACTTTTAGTGCACCCAGAGTTGTTAGGTTTGCTCACGAAGTATATAGCGCATATGGCCCCTGATGTCAGAGCTCTCAGAAAATATGCTACAATAATTTAAGCAGCCTGATGTCTGTAGTACTTCTTTGCATAGACAAAGATAAATAAAATTCAGAGATAGACATGATAGTGAGTAGCTTAAAAGGTAGGGAGATAATACTTTAATTGTACAATAATGAGCCATAACTATGGCAAAAAAAAAAAGGACAAAGAATTATATATATATACTCCACAGATGAAAAAAAAATGGAAAAACTGATTGGTTAAAATACAGATGAAATAATTTTCAGAGACTCAAGTGCTGGGAGACCTCCCAGGTTATGCCTAGGACTAGTCCATGACTAGAATGAACTGTCTGTCAACACAAAAACAGTTTCTTCGTGCCAAATCTGGTCTGTTCAACTCCCCGTCAAGCAGGCAACTTATAAACCTTGCTGTTGGATGGTCTCATCAAGTGGACAGCCCTGGGACGATGCTATGAGGGGGGACACAAGAAATGTGGAAGTTAAAAACTAGTTATGGGTTGTTGAGTCTCCAGAAGATCAGAAGCTAATCAAATTAATTTAAATGTTCTCCAAAGCAATAAATCATAACACTGGTATAAAAGGCACTCATAGCAATTTATTATGTTTACTCCCAATCCCTGGAAAATAAAATTTCCTCTTTATCTAAATAGTTTAGCTACAAGTTACTGTAGATACCATGTACAGATATCATTAATATTATTTACTTGAGAAATCCCCTAAACTAAGGCCAAAAAAAATAGGATAAGATTCTCTGATGATATAATTGGACATTACTTGCTTGATTTCAATGTAGTAATCAGAATTTATAACAAATGAAGAACTGTCAATGGGTATAACACAAACTGTGGTTTTTTTCCCGTGTAGCAGAGGGACAGTGGAGCCACAACCAACACCAAAGAAGGCTTCAAGCATGTGCTCTGACAGAGTAACGTAACATCACCTCAGAAGACTGTAAGTATCTGCTTCTACTCCTTATTGTTCCTCAGTAAAACCTTCTAAATTCTTGATCTTACATGCATTCCACCTGTGTGTCCTCTCTACCCTTTTGTGATTGGTCAGTGCACCTCAGCATTCCATGTCTCTTTACCTTCAATACTAGACACCTGTCTGACACAGCTGTAGCCTATTGGGGATGAGGCTTGGCCACAGCCCCACTCCCCATTACCACAAACTGTGTGCCTACAACATCCCCCTTTGCCTTTGGTCTACACAGCTAAGCACCCATTAAAAGAGAATCACTTCACTGAACAACACCATATAATTACTAAACAAATGCCTGAGGCCAGAAAGTACTTTTCCACTTCCACCAGCTTCATAGTCTCTTTGTCTTTGATTGACACTGAGGAAAAACTGACTTGAATGCTAAGCAAATGGAAAGTGTCACAGTGTCACCGTGTCTAAATTCCCTTGACCTTTTCCTCATATCTGTACAATGATGTAGAGAGAGCTTCAAACTCAAATAAATAAATAGATTGGGGAAAAAAAAAAAGTGAAGTGTTCAGATTTTGGGGGTGTTTTTGGCCTATCCTAACCTCTTTCTTTAGAAATTTTGAGTTGCAGTTAAGAAATGCTTTACTTTTTTTCAATAAGTTCATCTGTATCAGCTTTCACAATTCATATTCAAAATTGCTTCTTATGATATTGGGTTGTTATAGGTACAGTAGATAATTCAGGCTGGTGATTAATCAGTAATATCTAATAAAGTAGTGGTGGATATTAATATATCTCTTTAAGTAATATTGAGACTTCTAAGCACTGAATATACCCGAGGAAAATTCTAACAGCTACAGCGAGCCGACCGCAGAAAGCTCCCATTAGCAAGACAAAGGACTGGAGCCGGTGGATGGATGGAGCTACCCCTCTCCTGATGTCCAGCTACACCCAGATGGATATCTCAAGATGAGGTAACTCTGGGCACCTGGAGAACATTAACGCCAACTCCGGTGGCTAGATGCGATAAGGAGGGGACATTAGCACCTATCACCGGCTCCCGGATAAGATAAGATATCAGTCGAGATGTCCTCATCTTAATTGGGAACTTGGAAAAGTTCTACTCCACCCTCTTCCATATTCATCAGTAACCGGAGGAATCACATTTGCAACAATACCACAGAGATTGAGGACACCGCCTAGGACAATCTCCACGAATCCGGACGTCTTTGTCCAACACTGGACTCTGAAAGGACAGACGTTTGCATTTGAACCACCAACGAGAGAAGAATAGACTTTCTGCCGGCGGCATAATAAACTGTATTTAAACGGGTAGTTCGAGGACTGGGGTGGCGAATCAGTAGAACCCAGAGCGAGAGGGGCTTGGGTCTGCGTTCGCCCGCATTGACTCGGTGCTTTCCTATCGATCGTGGCTATTGCGGCCGAATCTCGGTCACGAAAAATAAATTTTTTTTTTCTTATTATAAATTGGCTCGATTGATTATTAATTCGGCCCGATCACGCTTCCGTTTATAACAGGGTTTTCTTCATAGATTTAGAATCATAGAATCATAAAGATTGGAAAATATCTCTGAAAAGCTATCAATTCCAGCTGTTAATCAGCACTACCATGTTCACCATGCACATGGACATTCATTGTCTAGTTTTTCAGCAAAGCAGCTCCAACAAATAAACACATGTATTTGGAGCATCCCATAATAGAAATGCTCTAAGATTCTCATCAGCGTCCATAGTCTTCTGTGAGAATGAAAATCAGTAACAACTGAATGATCAATACTGGGGGGTTTGCTATTTGTGGGCTTTTGTTCGTTCCTTTTTTTACTTTTTCTGTAGGCAGACTATCAGAGGTAGCTTTGAAGCTGTATACATCACAGCTCTATATGACATGTTGTAGAGGAAGCATGATGCTCATGTTGGATACAGAAAATGGAGGGCTTAAAATGGATTCAGCTCACCTAAGTCCAGACACTTCCATTTGTGAGTTTTCCCTGGGCAGAGATTTCTGTTCCACAGCAAGACTGATCTAAAGCACTTCCATTCTTCTCAAAGGTTCGTTGTTGTCTAGGCACTGCACATCCCACTGCACCAGCACAACAGATCTATTTGTATAGCTGGGCTATGAATCTGATTAGAGAAAAATGGCAGCTTTACAAGAAAGAAAGGAATAACAACAAAAAAAAGTATTTTCATTTTCTCCAGATCATTTCTCAGATGCCGTTGGTAGTGTGTGACAGATTGTATGAAGGAAGAGCAAGACAAAGGGATAGGAATGAGCAGTAAAACTGCTATGAAGGTAATGTTCCAAAACTAGTGTTTTTGCACAGCATTTCATATTATTAAATGTGCCTTCAGTTTCCAGCCTTAAGGTTTCTGAGGAGTCTTAGTTAAATGTGTAACCACACATACCTGACTTGAAAAGGCTAAGGTATCCAACATATATCTTTCAGCGAAATTATCCAATGATCACACAGTCACAGGATTGTTTAGGTTGGAAGTGACCTCCAGTATCATCAAGTCCAGCGTTTGACTGATCACCACCTTGTCAAACAGAGCAGAGCACTGAGTGCCATGTGAAGTACTTTCTTGAAGACTTCTGGGGATGATGATTCCACCACCTCCCTGGGCAGTCCATTCCAATGTCTGACATATCTTTCCATGAAAAAATTCTTCCTGAAATAGTATTGAAGTTTTCATGCCTGTTCATGCCTTCTTTTTATAAGCAGTGCAATGGAATGACTATTAAAAAATGATGATCCCAAAACACAGTGTAAATAGCTGTTTTCACTTAGAAGCACTTTATAAGGAAAAAACCAACCACCTGAATGAACTTGTGGCAAGAATAATGAAATATTATCTTCTGAAGTACACTTCGGTATATACTATTTAAGTTATAATTATAAAGAATATAAAAGATGAAAGAGTAAAGAGTTTTTAATCTCTTGTGCACAGTTGGCTGTCACCCATAGACAAAGTAACCTAATAGTAGAGAGTCAGCTGTAACTCTTAAGCATGCCTTGATGGCATAAGGGAGGATAAATAATCAGCCATAAAGGAAAAGAAAAATGAAGTTTGCTTTATTTTGTAACCTGAAATACATGCTTGTATTAGCTATGGACAATATTTTCATTTGACCTGATTACTTATTAGTGTAGCACCTTTTTCTTCACCAGGTTGGTTTTTTTTTCTTTACAAAATATTCAGTGAAGTCCAAAATTAAAACCAGTGAGCACTGGTGAGAAAAAAAGAAGATTTGTTTTATGATTGAAGAATCTATCCCTTTTAAGAAATAAAACATAAACACTAAATATAAAGCAGGGTGAGAAATGTGACAGAATTAAAACTCTCAAGAAATTGAGTTCTGTGCACAAGGCACAGAGTTGTACTTGCTGAGAAAGACTCATATATGCAAGTATATGCATGAGCAGATTTCCATTTGTTGCTGAGTGCCATTGAGAAACTTAGTTTACTATCTTTAATGTGTATCTCTGTGTCAGAGACTTGGAAATTTAACAGACCTATCAATTCAAGGCAGGAAGAGAGGTTGGAATGAATTTTTTCATGAGAAGGTAAAGATTTAAATAGGATAGTACAGAAGTTCTTGGTTTGAACAAATACCTGAATTCAGGCAAAGGAAAAGTCAGGGTAAAAGCTAAAGATATATGAATACTTGAAATACCCTTTAGGAACATGTACAGAATTAATCTGATTAGTTTTCTGGAGTGTGTTAACTGGGAAGTCCACATAACAAACTAGCTAAACTTTAAACTGATTTGTTTAGAAAGATAATGATTGAGTGAAAATTTAATTTATTCAAAGCACTGAAAACTGATTATAGTGTGGGTAGGAGTATGGTACATGGCAAAGCTGATTATTGATGAAAGAATGAAGATATAGCAAGAAGTAGTTTTGATAAGAACATCTTTTCTGGGAAATGTTGCAGTAAAGCAAATTGTAAAGGAATAAATTTCAGACCTCGCTTCTAAGAAGGCTGGGGACAAATCAGCTAACTCAATGGTTATAATCTGATTTTCTCCCTCTTACTACCATGGCATAGTACAAATACAGTGAGAAAACTCAAGTCCTTCACAAAGATCATCAAACATAAATTAGTAAAAAGGGTATCGTTAAGGCACTGTTATCTTGAGAGAGAGAAATAGATTTATCCAATGGACTATTAACATCCATCACAATTCCATTACAAATAATTTTATAAAAGCTATAATCTATTTAGTTAAAAATTTTACTCCTTTTAGCTACACGTTGACAGAGTCTGGTAATCATCTCCTAACAAATTTGCATTAAGACCAAAATGGCTCTTATAGTTCATTAGAACAGTCTTTTTTGCTCAAAATTTCTCCTGTTTCACAGAATAGCAGTAGGAGGGTTGTTGCTTTGTTAAAGGATACCATTTTTTATTCTAGAAATCAGGCTGGCACAGATTTCATGGGTCAGTTTGTTAAATGGTACAAAGTTTGGAATATTAAGTCTCTGTCAGGAGACAAAAGTTCTTTTTTTTCTAGTCTTTCACAATCTAATTACTTTAGCAGAGAGTTTATATTTCCCAATTTCTCCACCTAAAAGAAGAAACACTCTGGATTCTTTTTTTCCCCCAACATTTTCTTCTAATAAGTAACATTACAGCAGAGACACTTTCAGTTTTTCTATACTGTCCATTAGGCTGAGTCCTGAATATTGAATGGGAATCATTAGTATTATCACGTATTAGGTGTTTTACCAGCAAAGTATTAGCAGTTTTGCATTTTCTTGCACAGGTTTTCTCCTTCCACTGATTTTCTCTTTCCATTTGCATCATATCTTATTGCTAACAAAGCACTTAAATTTCTACTGCTGACCAAATACATACAACTGAAGTATATGCTTGTGGTTCAGTTTCAGCTTTTTAATTTTTTTAATTTGGATTAGTATCACATTTATTTTCTTATTACTGGAATGAAAAATTATGTTTCATTAGGTTCAAAGAAACATCAAGAGAGGTGGCTAAGCAAAACATTTCCTAATGTATATTTCAAGCGTAATTAATAATTTATTTCTTAAAATTATAAATTCTTGGTTTTATGAGAAGTCATATGCCATCCCAGATGCGTTTTGAAAAAATTATTTATATCATTAGAGAGCTACTGTTTTAGACTAACTTGGGATCATACCTTAAGAGTATTCACTAAAATGCAGAATTCCTAGACAACCATCAAGAACTTGGCACTCACCAGAATGATTAACCCAGAGAAGTAAAAGTAGCATTTGGGAATTGATTAAGTGTCCAAATATTTTTCCTGCTTTTTTAAACACTTTTTTGTTTCCTGCAAAGCTCTGTCACATGCATTGGTGTTCCAGGACTGATATAGTCACTGTGTCTTGTGAGTGCCAACAATGCACAGCGTGTGCTTGTGCGCTGTTGTGTCCAGCATTTCCGTTTAAAGGCGTGAATTCAACCTGAATGTTTATTACACAAGTGATAATGATCTAATGTTCAATGAGCAGGTGTTCACATTACAGAAAGGTATTAGTGTTATAAATCTAGGCTGGGGTTTTCTGCATTGCCTTGTACAGTGCACTGCCTCATACTTGCAAGAGAAACCATCTTCTGTATTTCAGTTGTCCTGTGAGTGAAGTTTTTTACATTAAACCAGAAAATACTACATTTTACTTCCCACTAGAATCCACTAATTGGCCTAGGGCAGAAAGGAACAGCACTATTCTCTCACTAGCCATTTCCACTTCTTTTGTGCTCAGTGACAATTTGAAAGCTAAAACCAGCACTTCTTCCCTCACAGAAAATCTGCTCAGAAAATCAGGGTACCCTAATATACCTCTCCTAGGAGAGAGCTGAATTCCAGCTGCCTACATGGACTTACCTGGGGAATTCTAAATTTAATTTCCCTTTTCTTTGAAAATTAAAAGACCAGACAGGCTCTGGGTAATTACAGATAGAAATACATGTGTGCTCTGTAAGGCAAAGAAAGTAATAGCAGGATATATTTAAATCAATGTAGCTGGTGAGATTGTAGGGGCTAGTGTTCTTCTGATACAGATTTCTGGAATGCTGTAATTTGCACAGAAAGAATGCTAATTTTTGCAGAGAGAGACTGAATCAAAAGAAACAAATAAAAAAAATGCATTGGAAAAAAACCAAATACCTTACTTTACATTGAAGATCTATATATCAAAGAAGATTTTTATTTGTGTGTTTGGCTACTATGCTGGAGGTATATTGTTTTCTTTTTACAATTATTTTAATTTTGTTTGTGCTATACATAAGACAATAAATTCTTTTCTTGCCCATAAGGTCCCCCTTTTTAATATGGTTCTTTGTAATACATTTGAAAAATATCCAGTATCTGATAATATACATGGTAATTCCAGCATTATCTTGAAGGCTTCTCTCAACTCCTTTCACAGCTTACATTTCCACTGAAGGTAAATTCAGCTCTGTGAGACTAATCAATACTATGAAGATTTATGGTATGACTCTGGATCATAACTGAGAACAACTTAATGCCATATATTCAGAATATACATATCACTTAGGATAACAAAAGCTAAAGCTCCTCACACTTCAGTAAAAGATAAACATATTTCTTAAAATGTAGCACCAAATATAACACCAATATCCATTTTAGTATCATAAGAAGGATTAGTAAATTGATTTACTAGTGTATATTAATCTATTCTGCTGACAAATTAGTTTTTGAAAATTCTAGGAAGCATATGAGAAGAAAATGCTTCAGTTAATCTAGTTTCTTAGACCATGCAAAGAACCCATTATGAGTTCCTTGGCATTTTTTCCTTGTATAAAATTACCTTAATTCCCATTTTGTATGTTGCACGGGCAATTCTCATTTTATGCTTAACATAGGCACAAGTCAGAGAAAGCAAAACACAATAAACCTGACACATCTTCCTGTACTTTAAGGTTCAAGTTTATGTTAGATGCAGAGAGAGAGAACTGAAGCTGTTAGCTTTAATGCATTCTCTGAATTTGAAAACAGCAAAAATGAAGGGGTAGCTATGAAATTTATATTACAGTTAAGTATATTCCCCATAACTCCATATAGACCTGAAAAAATTTTTAGAAAGGAGGAAAACCACCACAATGATTGTTTGTAAGAAGGTTTGTGGGTCTGGTTTTGAGGATGTTTTGTTTGTTTACTCTTTTGGTTGGGTTTTTTTCCCCTGTGGAAAGAGAACTCAGCAAAGACCAGATTGTGTAGCCCTGCCTCCTGATATCCCAGATGATCACCTTATGTCGTAATGTTCTGAAATCTGCAGTTTAATGTAGCTAAGGATTTGGTCCAATCCCGTGTCACTTTTCACCTGCACTCCTTCAAAGCACCTAGTGAAGTTACAATGCCACAGTCCCCAAAAGCAAAGATGTATGGCAGGGATATCAACACTTTGCATGTGCTGACAGCATTTAGTCATTAAGTGACAGCATGAAAAGTCAAGCCTAAGCTCTCTTCAGAACTGGCAAATGAATCAAGCTGTTTGTCAGGACCAGACAGGGAAAAAAAGCAATGATTTTCTCTGGGAGGGAAAAAAAAAGATTGCAAAAATGCCAAGGTAGATGGCACCAGGATGAACAAAATGGATAGCTTCACTTACCGTGAGATAAGGACAATGACAGATCTAAAGACGTCCAAAGTGAGCCTAAGTGAGGACTGATGTCCTGAGCTATCTGAAGCAGCTCTAGAGGGCTAAAACAATAATTTTTTTGTGCAGACCTCAGACTTCTGAACACAAATTTTTCTTCCCTGATCCCTAGAGAACACATATTTTGAAATGGCTGATAAAGATCATGGGCCTTTGAAACTCAGTGTTCTAAATAATTTACCACATTACCTACCAAAACTACGTCAAAAATATGTCAATCAAAATATGGGGGGCAAGCAGGTTTTCCCAAGTCAGTAAGGAGACAGATTAAATTCTTGTTCATTTAACATTTAACAGATTTGTAAGAGTATCTTTTCCAGACCAGTCAAGCTGAAGAACATAAGCTACCTGGCAGGTCACGAGTGCTAAGTACCTTTGAGTGAAGCACACCATGCTGTACCTGCTGAGGCATCAGGTGCAGTAGAAAGGAGAGTGTAGCTTTTTATATGTGACTGTCTCTTCACACCATCTGTGAAAGAGAAGGAAAAGAAGACTCCAACTGCAAAGCTGCTGTGTAAATTCTCTCGTGGATTTCAACTCTGAATGTGTCAAAAGCAAATGTATACCCATTATTTATTGTGCCTCTTATCTTTTATGAGATGTAACCCATTTCCCTCCATTGTGTTAATCCAGTCTGACACATGAACCATGTCTTCCATATTTTCATTTTACTAGGCTCAAAATGGAAAACTGCTCATGAAAACAAAGGTCCCTAATGTATTTCCAAGCATTTTCAATCTACCATTGACTCCTAGAGGAACAATATTCTGAAGCATTGTCAAGGCTGGGTGGATGATGTTGGTGATTTGGGAAGCCTTTGTACCTGCTGGGCCAGCTCTACTCGTGCATTATAGAGACACCACAGCTACTCCTCATAAGATAATTTTCCCATCTTTTCTGCTATTCTTAGCAGGCCCTATTACTTAAAAAATTAATAAAATCTATTAAAGGCTTCATCGTTTCTACTGTACAGTACATGGGTTTGAATAATTTGATTTTTAAGACAGATCCAAAATTTTAGATGTACACATTAATTGTTTTATGAATACATAAGGCAATAAATTTGCAAATGAAATTTAATGGTGTACTCCATACCTTTTGCATTTCACTTAAACTTTGCTGTATTTACTCACAGAAAAATTATTTCCAGAAAAACTTCATTTTCTTGCATTATTACAAATCTGTGACAATTGAAGCATGAAGTTCCTCATTTGGCATGCTGCTGTCTGAGGGTGGCAATTTAACAAAATTACTAAACATATTATTGAACCTGACACAAAAGCATTTAAATTATTGACAAATGGCACTTGTGACATAACCCCCACTATTCTCTGGATATATGTCTCTTATTTCTATGGAAAATTCATATATTTATGTAGACATTTTTTTTGGGACATGAACAGTGGGATCGAGGAACCCGCAGCAGGTTGTCTGATGACACCAAGCAGTGTGGTGGGGTCAACACACTGGAGAGAAGGGATGGATCCAGGGGAACATGGAAAGGGTTGGGGAAGTGAGTCTGTGTGAACCTCATGAAGTTCAACAAGCCCAAGTGAAAGGTTCTGCACCTGGGTGAGAGCAATCTCAAGCACAAATATAGGCTGGGTAGAAAATGAACTGGGATCAGCCCTGCGGAGAAGTACTTGGGTGTGTTGGCAGACAAACATGAGCTGGTAGTATGTGCTCACAGCCCAGAAAGCCAGTCCTGTCCTGGGCTGCATCCAAAGGACTATGAACAGGAGGTCAAGGGATGGGGTTCTGCTCCTCTACTCAACTCTCATGGGACCCCACCTGGAGTGCTGTGTTCAGGTCTGGGACACCCAACAAAAGAGGACATGGATGGTAAAAGCGTGGGATTGAGTGGTGGTTACAGCTGCCTAGTATCTGATTCCAAGGAGCATCTTCTGTGGAAAAGCTGCTTGGATCAGCATTTAAGGCAAAAGAGTCAAATCCACACACCAACTCACCACAGGTGGTTCAGCGAAGAGAGGTAGAAGGCTCTTCTGTAAGGATTAGTTCCAGCGAAGTTTATTTCAATGCAGGGCAAATGTGAACGGACAGAAAAAGAGAGCAAGACTGTGTGGTCGCACTCCTTAAGTAGAGGAAGGGATGGGGGGCGGAGCCAAGGGCAAGGCAAAGGGGATTGTTCTCCAGGGGAGAGGGGGCAGCCAGCAGGGGTACCTAACCAATGAGGAAACAGGGAAAGGAGAAACCAGGGGTTGGGACATATGGGGAAGGAACTGGGATGGATCTCAGTGTTATGCCAAACTCCAGAAGGGAAGTCTTTTCTGTCTAACTGGGTGGAGTAGGCTCTATGGGAATTTTTTCCATTGCAATGCTTTGGGCAGTTCCCTGAGGGGGAATGATTAATGGGATTCCACAACAGACCTGTTTGGAGTGAGTCAAGAGGAGGCCATAAAAATCATCATCATCAGCTCTTCATGAAGGCAAGCTGAGAGAGTTGGGGCTGTTAAGCCTGGAGAAGAGAAGGCACTGGGGAGACCTTACAGCCCTTTCCATTACCTAAAGGGGACATTAAAAAGAGATATAGAGTGACTTTTTACAAGGGTGTGTAAGACAAGGGGAAATGGCTTCAAATTAAGAGTACTGGTTTAGCTTGGATATTAGGAAGAAATTCTTCCCTGTGAGGGTGGTGGGGCACTGGAACAGGTTTTCCAGAGAAGATTTGAATGGCCCATCCCCTGCACGTGCTCAAGGTCAGTTCTGAGCAACCTGATCTAGTGTAATGTGTCCCTATACATGGAAGGGGGATTGGGACTAGGTAAGGTTCCTTCCAATGTAAATAATTCTATGATTATATAGATTTTTTATGTGTCTCCCAGACCATGTTTACTGCAGAAAGCATTTTCTTCTGTGTCTCAGAGCCTGAATTTTTACATCTTTACTTACATTAATTTTTAGGCACTGAAGTCATCCATTCAGAATCTTATCCTACAAGGTTAAGTCAGGCTTCTTAAGATTATATAGTGATAAAATAGATATTTCTCATTTACCAGACACCTAGAGGTGAAGAAATGCATTTGAAAAGTAGGAGACACAACTGCTGAACAAGATAGATTTGAAGAAAAAAAAAGATCTGAAATACAGTGGCATACTTCCGAAATAAAAAATATCAAACCTATGGTACAGAACCAGATTTATGGTGTATCTAAAAGAAAAAACATTTTCCATCTTTGATATTTGATTGTCCTGGTCAGTTTTATGGTAGGTGGCAAATAGTATAATACAATGCATATTTTATAAAGCAGAGAAAACAAATTATCTTGCTTCTCCCAAAGAATTTCAGAGACATCTAATTTATTATTTCTATCAATTAAAGAAGTATTATGACTAGCTCTATTTTTATAAACATTTCAGATAGCATGATGGGACCAGCATTGGCCTTTCCTAAATGATCTTTTTGCTATGGTCATTTGAACAATTTATTTTCTAGGATTTTGTGCATACCTGAAAACTAAAAATTACCTTTTTTAAAATTAATAATATGTAGTTATGGGAGGAACTGTGTTGCTCACAAGTTTCAATACTTGTTCCTCTTCTCCCTTTGCCCTATCTAAAAACACCCAATTAAAAATGATAAATCTTTTATCTCTTCATAGTGATACCTCTGAAGAGAGAAAGAAATCCAACCAAATGCATATATTAAAGCTACCCTATGTGGTTTTGGTGTTAACCACATTCCACTCAGGCACCTCTGCAACATATCAGCATTTGGCCCTGTGGAGTCTACAGACTTGTTTTACCTTCCTTTTTGAACTTACTGTATGGAACTTAATTTCTTGCAAAACTCTGTGTGGGTTTATTTTATGTACTTACAAAGCAGTATTTATATTATTCTCAAACTCTGGTTTTTGATGTTTATAACATTATGTAGCTGGATGTGTCTGTAATAGTTCATCTGTTCTTTTTGCAGAAGATATTATCACCAATAATTGCATGCAGTAAATACCTGTTACAGTACCTGTAGCATATTGTAACATTCTTTTCATTAAAATTCAATGGATTTTTGGAATTCTTACTTCTTCTATAGTACACATTGGGTTTTTTTCTGCCTTTTGCAGTGATCCCTAGCATATCCTTGTCCTCTTCCATTGTTTTTTCCTACAATGAAGATTAAATATTTTAGGCATGTTTTTCCTCCTCAGCATTCCAGATATGTCTGGAAAGTTTCTGTATTACTGTACAAATAGTGTAAATGTATGGTCTGATATAAAAATGAGATGTTTGGGGTTTTTTTCTCTTGATGCCAGAATGTTACTTTTTCAGAAATATCTTTGCTCATAACAACAATTTACAGAAACTAAACAGAAAAGAAAAAAACACCACACTTCTTTTTTTTTAATAAAAATGTTTTCAGAGCAGCAAAACCATCTGTATTTCCAAATATTTACATAGCTCAAGCTGATGGAGTCCAAACCAAAATATCAAGTCTATTGCTTATTGAAAATCCACTTGTCAGCTAAGCCATGGTGAGTGACTCTGCATGCATTCTTTTTCTTCAAGTATTTAATTTAATCCATCTGTGGTGCCTCACCCACAGGTTTAACCTAATTCCTGCACAGTCCATCTGACTCACAGAGTTTAATTGTTTCAATCAGTGCTCTGCCTCCCTCAAATCTAAAGAAGTAAGGCTGAATTCCAATCAGTTCTCACCATAACACTTGGTGTTATGACAAATGAGAGAAAGATTTGTGCACTGAAATAGAGGGCCCAGCTTTCTGCAGTGCCAGCGAGGTCTGGCTGGGGTGAAGAAGCAGATTCCTTTAACATAACAGAAATTAAGCTTTCACTGGTATGAAATAATCTCTCTAATGAGGAAAACATCCAGGCAGCTACTAAAGGGGAATAAAGAATAGGCAAGAGAAAGCATCTTCTAGAAAGAGTGCATTAGAGTTGAAGAAATGAGACGCTGAGATCTGAATACTTCAGAATTTCTTGAGCTAGAGCTTAAAAAATAGGTGGGCAAAAGGTCCCAAACAGCCTAGAAATAATCAGATCAAAATATGTTTTTCTTATATGAGAAAAACTGAGTTCTAAAACTGAGTCTGACTTTCAATTTTGAAAGGGTAAAAGGAAAAATAAGCTGCACCCAACTGGAGAAGTGGTTTGTGATTTCCAGCTATGAAAGTCCTTGAATTTCAGATAAAGGTAATGGATGCATAATCCAAGTGCATCCAGAAGAAGTGTCCTCCTAAAAACCAACCTATATTATATGGCTTCTGTTTTTCTTTATTTTCTAAATTATTTGTCCAGTCTCCAGCCAATGGAAAGGACTGTTTGAATAAATACTACTTTTGTCTTGTAGTTCTTTGAATGCTGTATTTTGAAAGGAAAACAGGGTTGATCACTAGTGTATGTGCTACACACGTATATCGTAGTGTGCATGTGTGTGTACATGCACACATGTACACTGTTACTTTGTTCCTTTTTGCCAGCAGTGATATTATAGAGCTATTTTTTTTGTAATACAATAGTTTAAAAAGCCATACTCTTGAAGGTCAACCTACTGCATGATTCCTTGTCCTGGGTTGACTTTATGAGGCTCGTTATCCCCATTCATCTGTGTAACTTAGAAAATAAGTTTTTGCACCTTTAANTTCCTAAGCTTAGTAATTATGGAATAATCTTCTCAAAATCCTAAAAATCCATAGTTATTATATGGAGACTTTCTTATTTTTAGGCTGGTTTACTAAGAGTAAAGGTTGCTAGCAATAAAACATCTCATATGAACTTTACCATGGCATTTTATAGAGCAAATTGAAAAGCTCTTAAAGTCATTCTTAGCATGCTTTTATTCACACTGTATGTTTAAAGTAGTGTGTCCCATTTTAGCCTATTAAACTTGAAATTGGATTTTAGGTGAGAGTGCAAGTGTTATTTCAGCTAATATTACTTTCCCATTGGTAATACTTTGTAGTTTTTGAAGTGAAAATCATTTGCAAATGTAGAATCAATGTAAAGAAACACTAATCTTTGTGAAGGAACCTTATGTTTCCTTCATATTTCTTAATTACTTTGGCTGCTATATACACCTATGGTTATAAAGGCTTCTTCTAAATCTAGCCCTTCCCTCTACCTTGTAATGAATTGTATAAGGATATGACCATGTGTAAATCACAGTTCTTTGAAATACAGTGTGGCAGGTTCATTGCCAAATCAGATTCTTTGTTACCTACTAAAACAGTAATTCTGCAGACAGGACATATGGTTTTCTTTCCTCTTGGGAAATGTCTATGAATATCTGCACATATGACATTAAAACCCTTATTTTACAAAAATAAGAGGTAAGATTTCCTGGCAAGATTATCCTTATCTCATTCTAGATACAGACTAGAATAAGATAAGGATAATCTCACAAAAAGTTTCTTGTCTCTTAGGAATCCCCCAGTTCACAAATGATCCAGCTTTTCTGTCTCCAGTGAGGCATCATATCCATCACTGTCCGAAGCACAGCAGGCAAAACATCTCCCAAGTGTGGACCAGCTGCAGCTCATTTTTTTTACTCAGTCTTTAAGTACCCTACTTACAAGGTATAACCAAAACAACTATTATTTTTTTTTTATATTTGTGAATATTCAGTTCCTGTACATGCTGGAAACTGTTAATTCTGGTTCAATTCTACTGAACCTAAAGCAACAGTCAATTCACAGGCTGCTTTTTATGCTTTCTTTTCTGAAGCACAGCCCTGCTTCCAAGGTTTCCACTGCCACAGACAACTGGAGCTGTCACTCCGCCTAAAAGACCCAAGAAGGGAGCTCCTACATGCCTAAGCAGGGAAAATGGGGGAACTGCAAAAAGGCTCAGAGATAGCCATTTCTCATCTGATCTTAGCAGGCAGTTTCTGGCTGCCTTTGCACTGCTCCATCTCAAACATGGAAATTATGGCAAAAGGGAAACTGAGGGGAGAGGAAGTCTCATGCCCTCTTATCTTGCCTCTAAGCCAGTTGTTAATCATTGGGTAACTCAGTTTCCTCTACTTGTTGAGTCATTTATATGCCTATTGGTTGGCAGGTAGACTCAAGACACTGATGACTACAATGATTTTTTTAACCAAGCACACAGAAAATAGCTCTATTCTGTACAAATAACCACATTGATATGCAAATTGAGATATTTGCTATTTATAAATACTTATTCTCATTTCAAATGTTTCAGGAAATTGAGAAGCATGACCACCTGATTTTGGCACATCAGATACAAAAGAAATGAAGTAATAAATGAATAAACAGACAAACTATATTTGTAAGTAGGTTTGTTTCAAGCCATTATGTATAGTAGTTGCATTCATTGGAATAATTTTGATCAGAAGGAGGAAAGTGAATGAAAAACTAGTTCTTCAAAAGGGCTAGCTAGCTCTAGTTTACAGGAAAGATTTGAGTTATTATTTGATAAAACTTTGATCCCATTTACTGAAAAGGATTTCATATCACTTATGTTTGCTTGAACCGTAAGATTTTCAGCTACCTCTGATTTGCCTTACAATTTCTCTCCTAATTTGATTATTTATGATTATCCTTAAAAACAGTTAATACCTTAAGTTCAGGACACTATCATACACCAGTGTAAACGATTTGCAATCTATACTCCTATTGAAGTTTCTATACAATTAGTTTCTTTTCTTTCTTTAGCACAGTGTGAAGACACTCTTCACAACTATTTATTTAATTCAAATTGAAAAATCAGTACAAACTAATAATTTTCAGGTATATATGAAACATAATTATAGGTAAGTCTTTAAAATATCATCCTTTTTTGACCTTTCATCATTTTACAAATTTCACACTTTTTCTATTCTAATTTGCAACAATAAATATTTTGAATACCCACTTTAGTTAATATCAGTGTCAGTGAGCTCATCTAGCTGGTTAAAAACAACTGTTCAAAGATAAATTTGTTTATAGTTTACCATGTAGTTCTATACACTTTATAACTTTTCACAAATGTATCATTAAGTGCTTTTTCTCAATGTTGGAATAATTTTTATACAAGAGGTGAGAACATCTTCTTGGGCTGCAATCTGTCTTCGTGCTCTGTGGCTTTTTTATGGCTCTCTGTGAATAAATACACTAACACAGATCAGATAGCCTTTCTATGGGGAAAGGAAAACATAATACCCTATTATGTTCATAGTAAAATCTGACATTAAAAGGGTAATTGAAACACTTAATGTTGTTTAAAATAAATTAAAAATATGGTAGGAGGCCTAGAGCACGTTCCTGGTGTGTGGAGGTTAAGCATGTTGGGTTGACAAAGAAGAGATTCAAGACTGACTTAAGAACAGTCTTTTCCTCCTGAAGGGAGTCACAGAGTTGATGGAATAAAATCTTTCTTCCAAGTGACATCCCATAAAACAAGGGGAAATTTTTATTTTACGGCTCGGGTGTGGGGTCTGTCGGACCCCGGATTGCCGCAATAAGCCGGATAGCAGGGTCTCTTCTCCAGGGCTTCAGGCAATCTCCCAAGCAGTAGGTCACCTTAGCAAGCGGTATCAGCTCTTTAGTGAAATTCAGCTCTTAGTGATTATCAGGTCTTTAGTGGTTCCAGTTCTTTGCTTGCTAGGGTGCCTTCAGCAGACGCAGGGAGAAGAGATGAGAGGAGTCATGTGAGTTCCGCAGCTGTCTTTATTGCACGAGGTCTCTGCGAAGGGGTCAGTGACGGCTCCTCTGCTTTTTCTGTGCATAAGTGTCTGTTTATAAAGGCTAAGGAGGTTTTGGAAACTGTCCAATGGTAGAGGTCGAGGCAAATGTGACCTATGATCCTACAGAGAGTTATCAGGGGTACAGAAGGAAGAGGGGTTTTCATTTAGATTTGCTTCTTCATGGCTTAGCATTTTCTTATCTTAAGCTGACCTCCAGGGTGACCTCACAGCCTCCATGGAGGCCTCACAGCCTCTGTGGCTGCTACAGGAAATGGCCATTAATTCAACTGGAAGAGGTGCAGATGGGATTGGGCAAAGCTTCTTCAACCAACCTTTCTATGATTTTAACTTTCTAAGACTACCAATGGGAGATGGCCAGGCTGCAACAGAAACTTTGGCTAAACCTCCTAATGGACCATGTTTCACAGGAGCTTTTGTATTTCAAGATGCTGGAGGACACAGACATGAGATCTAGCTATATTATACTGAAGAATAATTCCTTGCATCATACAAATGTGTGTCTGTAGAACCATAGAGATTTTTCCCTAAAAGACAGCAAGACCAAAGTTCTCTCCAGTGGCTCAGGGAATAAGCGCCAGATACAAATTCAATTAACATACCTTAAATGCACTCGTTTATGCAGAATAATTGTAATTTATAAATTAAAATAATTAAATTGATAGAGTTCTGTCATTTCTGTAATATTTCAAAGCATAGGGTAAAACTTATATACTACTTGTCTCTCTCAAAACTTCACTATTTATTCTCCCCAGGCAAAATATAAAAGAGGTAAGAGGTTTTTACAAAATTTTACCAAAAGAATATTCAGTTCTAGACAAAGAATTGAAAAAGTACATTGCTGTAGTCTCTCATTTCAGTTCTGTACTTGGTGCTGCACTTCAGGGAAACAGTTGCCTGACTTTGAGCTAAATTTTGATATACAGATTTACTATAAGTGAAATCCAGTATACATATTTCTACTTATAAGTTCATCTTTTTTAGTGTGCTGAAGTCTCACTGTAATTTGCCCAAAGGAAATGGATCTGATTTCTCTTTAGACTAGCACGAAGCATATAGTACTTAAATCATTTGTCCTGATGTGTGGGGTTTTGTGGTTTTTTTTTTCTTTAATGGAGTGAAGTCCCTCCATAATGTCCCAAATCAGCATTCAAATACCTTGGCACATGAATATACAAATGTACAGACATGTCCCTACTGAGACATATCCCCAGTAGTGTCACATATGTGATATCTGCTAGCTATTGAATTATTCTGACTAAAAGTTGGAATATATTTTTCAATCAGTGTCCATCATTTAAATTAAGCAAGTGGATGGAACAATCTGAGTAGGTAAATGCACTCTTTTGAAGGAATGTACTGCGCTTAATGTGGTAGATGTGCAAGAAGGCATAAAGCAATATTCAAAGAATGACATTTTTTCTTCAAGATTACAGAAACGTTCATGAGAAATACATTAATATCTCTATAAATAAATGTTCTGGAAGTTCCTAGAACTGTAGAATATCTTGAGTTGGAAGACATCCACAAGAATCATCAAAGTCCAATTCCTGGCCCTGCACAGGACACTTCAAGAATTCCACCATGTCCTTGAGAGAGTTGTACCAACACTTCTTGAACTGCCAGGCTGGTGCTGTAACTGCCCCGGGGAGCCTGTTCCAGTGCTCAGCCACCCTCTGGGTGAAGAAGCTTGTTCTAATATCCAACCTAAACCTCCCCTGACAGCTCCCAATGTTCCCTCAGGCCACAGACAGCAGAGATCGGTGCACCCCCAAAGTGAGCTACAGACAAATTCAAGACATAGAAGAGAGACATGAAAAATAAAAGAATTTGAATAAATGTGTTGGAGCTATGTAAATAAAAACACTAGAATGACTGCACAATACAATATTTAGATTAACATATAGTCATAAAAATATTAATTATACTTGAATATAATTTTTCTGAATTGTAGTAAATTCTTCAACAATTAAGCCAAAAAGCATGCATTGTCACTGTTCCAAGATGCTGATGATTTTTTTTTCTTAATCTTAAATTTAGATGAAAAGTCTGTGGTTTTATCTACTCCATCCTAGGTTTATAAAGTAGTAATTTTAAAAGAATCCTGATGTTACAGAAAAATCATAGTCTGATATTCTCACTCACACAAATTTGGGATTGGCAATCCTCTAGCCAGAGCATTTCTTAATCTTCTCACTACACTTGTCCCCTATCCCAAGATAGTTGTACTTGGACAGTGCCTCGAGAAGATCCACAAGCATTCTTCAGTGATAGGACAAGTGAGCTGAGAAAAGAAGATATTTTTATATATTTTAATTAATAGTATTTGTCATGTAAACCGAAGTAAACCACAAAAGATTACTGAAAATAATTGCAGCCATTGGCAGAGCCTAAGCCACAACAGATACCCATAGAGAACCTCACAGTGGACTAGGTGGTTATTCCTTGAAGGAAGCTTCCCTGGAGGAGAGCCCACACTGGAGCAACTCTTGAAGAACTGTAGACCCTGAGAAGAAACCACAGTGAAGGAGGTTTATCCTGAAGGATTGCAGCCTGTGGAAGGACCTCTGCAGGCACAGGGGAAAGGTGCGAAGAGAAAGGAGCAGCAGAGTGGAACTGACATGGATTGATCACAACCCCCAAACCCACCATCCTGCACAGCTACAGACAGAGTGAGGAGGTGAAGCAGCCAGGAATGAAAGAGTTGAGTCCAGGAAAAAAGAGAAGAGGGAAGAGGCAGGCACTTTCAGTTTTGTATTTGTTTGTCACTATCATGACTCTATTTTTAATTAGAAAAAACAAATCAATTTCCCCAAGTCAAATCTGTTTTGTCTGTTATGGTAATAACAAGGAAGGGACTTCCTTGTCTCTATGTTGACTCACAAGTTTTTCACTTTATTTTCTTCCCCTGTCTAGTCAAGGAAAAAGAGAAAGAGAAGGAAAACAACTGACTGGGCAGCTGGCAGCCAGCAAATGTCAAAGTTATCACACATTTTTAGATTAAACTGGACAATTACTTCTGAGAAATCACTAGCTCTTAACATAGAAAAGAAGGTGGACATAAGAACAGAAGACTTTAGACATTACAAGATGAGGTTCCAAACAATTGCTCTTCACACAGTGAAGGTTGAACCAAGTAAACTCAACTTTTCCCTATGTCAACCTAGTGACATCTAGGGACCAGTGACATCTGGTCCCTAGATGTCACTAGGGACCAGAAATATATCAGGAAAATTCGTACAATAGTATGCTTATGCTATTTAGGTATTACATGAAGATTGCTGAAATTTCAAGCTCATTGCTACATTTTATATCCTTAACAGGACTTGTTTAAATGTTCAAAAACTGAATTTAGAAACAAGTTTGAAAAGAACTAAAACTATGCCAAATAAATAAATTAATCCATTTCATTCTCTATCTTTCACAGGTTTACTACAGACTTCTGTGCAAAGATGAGCACTGATAGAAAACTGAAGATGCTCAGAAGCCCTCGGTGATGTAAATTTGTATTCTGCATTCTTCATGGCGTAGTGCAGAAGGTGTTCTGTTCTTCAGAAATACACCAGGCAAGCTACATTACGGTGAACTATATTTCATGTTAATATTCAACTGGCATTGCCATCCTGCAGTAGAGGAAGATACAGGGTTCATATTATTTGTTTGGCTGGTTCTTTCTGTTCTGTTCCTGTTGGTACATGAACACATCGCTGGATAAGAGGGATAAACTCTGGCTTAAAAAAATTTGGCTAGCTCACACCAAGGTTATTTTCAACTCAATAGTTCCTTTATGAGAAGACTAACCTTGATTAGCTTGAAATTGTGGTGATTCCTGATTGCACTTTTCCCTCTCCAGGTCATATTTCAGTCTATTACTAACTCTGCTCTGAAGAGCAGAACACGTTTACCACATTAATGACAATACCTTTAGTCTGCCTGAATCAGCAGTGTGGAATTAAGGGCCAGGAAGCAGGATGGCTCCCTCTTGTTGCACCAGCCACTATATCAAAAATGGCTACAAATGCATCAGTGTCAGCACTAAAGGTACAAAATTATAGCTGCAGCAAATCCTTTATCACTGCAGCCTTCCAGTACCTGAAGGGAACCCACAAGAAAGATGGAGAGAGACTATTTACAAGGGCTTGTAGTGACAGAATGAGGGGTAATGGCTTCAAACTGACAGATAGTAGGGTTAGATTGGATATTAGGAAAAAAATTTACAAAGAGGGGGGTGAGGCCCCAGAAGAGGTTTCCCAGAGAAGTTGTGGATGTCCTATCCCTGGAAGTGTTCAAGGCCAGGTTGGATGGAGTTCTTAGCAACATGGTCAAGTGGAAAGTGTCCCTGACCATGGCAGTGTGCTTGGGACAAAATGATCTTTAAGGTCCCTTTCAACCAAACCCAAACCATTCTATTATTCTAAGATTTAGAGTATTGCAACAATCATGGAAACAGGTTATGCTAATTAAAACTACTTTTCTCATGTTATTTTTCTGTCTTCCTTCCATTCATTCTTTTGTCATATGTAGTCTCAATTTTATGATGTCATTTCACCAGTTATTTTCACTCAAAGGATGAGCCTTTCTTTCAATTAGTGCATTGAATGACCACACACTCCAGACTTTGATCTACTACATAAGGGAACATAGAAGCATCTCTTTCCATTCTCCACAAGGACCTTGTATGCCGTGGTGGCTTGGGCCACTGTATCATTTGTGGAGATGTTTTAGTGCTTTCCTTTTTCTCCTTAATGAAATTTGGGGGTTCTCTGCAGCCCAGAAGCAGCCGCAGTACTGCCAAGAAATTCACTACCAGTTACCACTGAAGAGGAGAAGGGAGATGAGGCATGCTCAGTATCTCCTCCCTCTCAACAGTAAATTCAATTTAATACTCCATTCTCAATTGAAAGCTTTTTTTCTTCATCCAGCTACTTTTGGTTTTTATGTTATATTAATTTTTGTAGCTGTACTTAAGAGTGCCAAAGTGTAAAAGAACACATTCAGTGTGAAATATGGTACATAAAATTCTTTTAATTGGAGGTAATATGCAAAAAATACTTTATTGCTGTCTCACAGGTAAGAGACTTGTTTGAATTAGTTGATTACTGATTTAATATTTCATTGTCAGAACATATTTTACATGTGTCTTTGTCAAAAGACAAAATTACTTACGATATAGAAGAACCTTACATATGTATTTTAAACACCTAACAATAAGAAATGGGTCATTTGTTTTGAGCTTGTGCCATCAGATAGCCTAAGAGCATTAAAGGGTAACTGGAAGTGTCTAATTTACTCATTAACTGGCACTAGGAGTAAGAAATAAGTCTCATGCACTGAACAGAATTAATGTTCTGTGCAGTCATCACCACAGAAAATTAAAAGCCAAATGAGCAGCAGCATCACGTAAGTACAGAAACAGTATTCACAATTAATTACCATGAAAACTGAGACACATCTGAGAAATGAGAAAAAAAAACAGGTGGCAACTTGCCAAATAGACAGAACTTATGAATAGAACTCCTAGTCAGCTACTTTTTTTTTCTTTAGAGAAAACGTGCTACCCCAAAAAATATTTGCCTCCTTCAAGGCTCTGAGAAAAAAAGAAAAAATTAAAAACTAGAAAGAAAAGCATAAATATTTTGAAGCAGAGAGAACTAGTAGCAATGATTCAAAAGTGACTTCTATATTAAAGGCGTTTATTGAAATATTGTCTATAATGGGCTTTTGGAACACCTCCTCAAAAATTGAAAACCTCAGAAGTCACACTTGTAGAACAGCAAGGGAAAAACAGGAAGAAACAGGTGCCAATAAATTGATAAACTCAACAAAGACTAGCTTCTTAAAAGCAGCAAAGTCCAATGATAAGGCATCAGAAAGATTAGTTCAAAGACAATAGTCTTCAGTTTCTGATAGTTCAATTATAGCACTCTGAATAGATTGAAGAAGGAAAAATAAACTTGTCACAGATATATACTACAGAGATAGTCCTTAAATCACCAAGACACCCAAATTTTCATTCATTTCCAGAAGTTGCTTCCTAGAGGGAATGTCAAAGCAGAAAATATTTGAAATAACCAGTCTGATATAATAGAAGACACTTTACAATAAACTAGAACTGTATTTATAACCTTCAGTATGTGTGTCAGGGAATATTCCTTACATATCTACCTGTCCTCAGAAATAGATCCTGGAATATACCTTGCTTCCTTACTACTTGGTGAACTATAAGGAAAATGTCTTTTTTTATCCTCTTTTACATAGATTTGGATAACATGAGGGCTCCAATCTCAACTCACATGACAAATGGAAAAAAATATTTCTTCTTTCAATGTATTGTGCTTGTTAACATAATCATAGAATGGTTTGTCTTGGAAGAGACCTTAAAGATCATTTAGTTCCAACACTGCAATGATCAGGAGCATCTTCAACCAGATCAGGTTCCTCAGAGCCCGATCCAACCTGACCTTGAATGTTTGCAGGAATCTGGCATTCACCACCACTCTGGGCAACCTTCTCCAGTGTCTCACCACGCTCTTTGTAAATAATTTCTTCCTAATGTCCAATCTAAATCAACCCTCTTTTGGTTTAAAGCCATTACCCCTTGCCCTGTCAATCTGATCACCTGGCCTTGCACAAGCCCTGGTGAAAAGTCACTCTCTGACTTTCCTGTAGCTCTTTCAGGTAATGGAAGGGGCTCTAAGGTTTCCCTGGAGCCTTGTCTTCTCTACTCTGAACAGCCTCAACTCTCTCACCATGTCTTCACAGCAGAGCTGCTCCATCCCTCTGATCACCTTGGTGCCTCCTCTGGCCTGGCTCCAGCAGGTCCCTGTCCTTCCTGTGCTGGGACCCCAGAGCTGGGTGCAGCCCTGCAGGTGGGGTCTCAGCAGAGCGGGGCAGAGGGGCAGAATCCCCTCCCTGCCCTGCTGCCCACAGGGAGAGGGGTTCTGAGCTGCAATTGCACTTTGACAGCTTATGTCCAGCTTTTCATCCATCATGATCTTTTGATCTAATATAAAATGAAGCAAAAGCTTCCAGTTCATTCTTTCTTGCCACGACCACAGGAACACATACAGCATTATATTTTATTTTCCCTCTTTTTTTTACTATTTGCCCACTGGCATTCCCCCTCATTCCTCCAATTTACATGCACGTCTTCCACTCTGTATGATTGGAGGCTGCTGTGTAATGTAAAATGTGGAATAAGCAAGATTTTCTCATGGTAACTGATTGAACCGTGTTATTTTTCAAGAACAGAGCATCAGGACTAGAAAAAAAAAAGACAAAAAAGATAAAATTCTTATAATGTTTCTGAAATACATTAATTGTCAATATCTATTTTTCTCCCTTTATGTTGACCATCTTTCATCTGTTTTTTGTTTTCTAGCTGCCATAAATGTGTTCCTCTGAGGACTAACTCAGAGTTGTGATACTTTTCAAGTATCATAGTGGATTGAGATACTTTTTAAAATCACTTTCTTGGATTATTTTGTCTGAGTTTACTACTGCTTTTCTGTACTGCACCTTTCCATCTGTTCATACTGTTCCAAAATGAGATTGGAATGTTTTTGAAGGAAAAATTGAAATTTTAAAAAAAATTACGTGTGATGTAAGCCAAAGGCAGCATGTAGACTGAAGAGTTGACTCTGTTTGAACTTCCAGAAGCATGACTGGTTATTAGCTCTACAAACAAGGAGACAAGATGCATTCCTCTTGTCTCAGAGGAATATAAACAGAGGAAACAGAGGAAAAGTAAACAGAAGAGTTTACTTTTACTTGAAATCCCCACAAAGAGGCATTGAAAAAATTACAAACAGTAGGAACAATGAACTGTATTTCTTCTGCTGCTTTGCAAAGCAGTGCCATTAACTTACCTTTTCTTTTCTGCTGAATATTTTTTTTGTTTTTACTTCATGCTAAGCAAAAACATTGTATTGTCCCATTGCACATTACCAACTAAGTTGGTAAAAAATTTAGACCATCTGAGTTGGTGGGTAAGTTGGTAATATACTAATCCTTTTTCTTGTGGATTCCTCTCCAAAGATCTGAGATGCCCCAGCAGTAAGGTACAGCAATTTTCCATATCCTCATGGCCTTTGAAAATAGGAAAGTCTTCAAAATGTAATTGTGAGTTATTACGTGTACCCTCTACATTTGTCATAGAAATTGATCTTGCAGAGAAAAATCTATGATCTTTCATCTAGGACTCTGTATATAAATTAATATCACTCCATCTTCAGGCCTTCAAGTTCATGCAGAAGACCCAGAGACGCAGCCTGCAAGACCTCAGTAAAATAAAAGTCTTTTTCTACTCAAGAAACACAGTTTTATGGTGTGTTGTTATGTCTGTCATCTGACTTCCAAAGGTAAACTAATATTGCCAGAACATCCCGTTTTTTCCCCTTGAGAATCTATCTTCATATAAAGCTTTCCTTCTTTGGTAGTACATACCATATGTTGTGTTCATCACCCAAATTAAACTTATTGTGGGCTTTTTTTCCAGTTTGTTAGTAAGGTATCAAATTCTATTTTTCATGGTAATACTATCTCTTTCTGGAATTCTGAAAATAAATTTGCACTGCATTTCAAGCACAGATGCAGTTGAACACGGGGATGGCAACTGCCCACACTTGAAGCCAGTTGGAAGCCAGCCAGTTCCAAATCAGAAACAAAGTAGATACACTAGGTAACATCAAAGCTGAGCTAATAAGCCCCTATGAGAAACAATGTACATTAGCTAAGGTTCATTGTTTGACACACACAGATTCCAGGCAGGTTAGCAAACAGGCAGAACAAATTCACATCTGCCTGTAAAACACATCTTTCATTAGAGCAGATAATAGAGGTCCCATTACAAGAGGCTAGATTAGACACAAGATCCTATTCCCCAGTGTAGCTGTCCCTTCACACAGAGCCTGATCCAGTGGGAATTCAGCCAATACTGAATCCTGTTGTCTTCAGCTGATATTTTCTAGTTCATTAAGCTTGTCTTCCTGTTTTTCTCTCCTACAGTACTATCCTGTTCAAGAAATTCATTGGGGTGTTTCATGTATTAGTGGGGGTTTTTATTCTACTACAAAAACCAAAAACATGAGGAACTCTATATAAACTTGTCATTTTTGAAAATAAGCTTCTGTAAAAGAACATAATTTACTTGGCAAAGTTATGAATATTAAATCAGCAGATGTGTTTCTCCATCAATAAATTGCAAATTCCATGCCTAACTTTTTTTTTTTTTCCCCCCAACCTGTCTTGTTTGAGCAGGTGTGCCCTGGTCTCTCTTGGGTGGTTTGGCAAACTACCTCATGTCTGTAAATTTTCAACAGGTGTCTAAGCTTTGAAACATATGTATTATATAGTCTATATGGTCTATAGACTGAGTGAAATAAAATTATTAGGATGTAGCCCAAGTTATGGAGTGACTTCCTAAGATTTTTACTATTGCAAAATCCATTACTGCTTCTCTGCTATTGGACATTCTGCTACATCTATATTATAAGTGACACATAAAAGGATAGCACTCATGTGTTGTTGCTTTTTCTGTAGGTACAGGTACATATTTACTAACAATGGCAATGTACTGGCAGACAGAACCCAAATTTATCTTTATGAGAGTTAACTGAACAATCCTGGTCAAACAAAGGTACATCCCTCCCACTCCTTGAAATGACTTGTAAAACATGTTTTGTTGCAGTAAATTGGAAGATGCCGCAATTTTTTTCCACTTTGTTCAAAGTTTTGTGTCTTGGTTCTGTCATGACCCAGCTATGACGGGATGCAAGACACCGAAATGCCACAGATAATTCTCACAGTATTTTCTGTGCAGATTTTCAGGCCCAGAAGTTTGACTAGTAGTCAAAGATTCTGAGATTTACCCACCACTAGTTTAATGTGTATTTTGTGTCTCATTGTTTGATATGGACAGTGACTATACAACAAATTTGACCCCAAGATCAAATAATTAATTTTAAATGTCTTAAAAAATGTTTATCTCCAAAGTGTACATATCAAGGTTATTTATCTTCAGTTTAAAAGACTGGGGAACTATACAATTAACAGCTGCATACATAATATTTTAACACAAATACAATATGCATATTTTAATAATATTTTATTATAGATACTATTTCCTTTAAGCCACACATATAACACTTGGATTTTCTTTACATTCAAAATGTTAAATATACCTTTCAATATAACTTTAGACTGCAGCCTTATTACATGTTGTTCCCTCCAAAAATCTAGTCCCTTGCCCCTTTCTGCTAATTAAATATGTACTTGTTGACAAATATTAAATGGGAAGAAGCTATCTAACAGTTAATGCATTAAATACAGTTCTCCCATCTCATTCAGTGGGCATATCAGTTCTGGCCAAAGCTCAATTTCATAATATGTCAATTTTTCACTGTCAAAATTCAATTTAGTAGGAAAAGGACAAAACATTTAGAAACAAGCTACTCTTATCATTTCTTACAATAGTGCTCCCTATTAATGGATTTTATCATTGCTTATCACTGTGTGAGGGAAGAAAACTACTATGCCAAAGAGAGAAAACAAACCCTAGTATATACTTCAGGCTAGAACACTATCACACACATTTTAACTTCCAACCAAGTTATCTGAATTACTGATTATAGCAAGAGATGAGGTACTTTCAAATGCATTAAATCACTGAGAGCACCAACGTGCTCTATATACCTTCCCAGCCAGCTTGTGAAGAAAATATAGAACTTACTGTCAGAACTCCACATGTACAGAAAGCAAGGAGGATGTTTAATAGGGACTCACCTTCTCATTGCAGACCTTTCCTGGGCTCCAGGGAGGTTGTTTTTGGCTGGCTGACCATTGCCTGGAGGAGTTTAGGCACAGCATTCCCACCTTGCACTCAAGGCACAGCTCCTGAGTCCAGCCAGCAAATCTCGTCCCACAGCTGATTTTGATTTTGCTCATTTGAGATGGGGCTGCACAACAAATTCCACCTGTCCAGCTCCCAAGGGATGACAGATGAAGCTGGCAATACTTAAATCACACAGTGTCTGGGTTATGAACTGCTGAATTTCATATTTTTCATTCAGCATCTATATGATATCTGATTATGAGAGAGAATCTAAGAATCAGTGTAGAATCACATTTTGTCAATTTGTCAAATCTACTCTGCCCACAAACCCCATTTAGCATGTGTTCATTTTTCTGTGAAGTACTGCGCTGGAGAGGTGACATGGAATAGTATTTGAGTGTACCTTAAAATTTATTAGATTTTAACTTTTGTTAACAATAAGTCTTGTCCACTTTTCATATCTAGGGAAAGTCAGGATTAACTTCAGTTGCATGAGTAAGGAATAATGTTAAAACATTTGGCCTGCTTCCTCAGTAGCAGAGGAATTTTTTTTTTTTTCAAAGTGATTTGTTCATGACTATCCAATTGCAGCAGTGGAGACACCTTTTTTTCCCTGAAAATATGATTTCACAGAGTGTACCTGCTTTACCTTGAATGAAGGTTAAGACCTAAGAATTGTTCCAGAAGCAATGGTAATATTGGAAAAATCTTTCCTGTAACCAATCAAATTGCTCTCATTGAATTTTGTAGTATTCAAAATAGTAGGAGGACATCAAACTATATTAAGCCAGGCTAGGTCATACGAACAGAGGTTCAATGAAATAATTTGATGCATAAAAGTTTCTATTTACTCTAAAATGACACTATTAAGCATACAATTCAAAGACCAGGATAAAGTACTTAGCATAGTTAAAATCTGCTTCAAACCTACAAAAGTAATTCTTGTAAATTTTCTGTATGATTGGAGATGTTTGGATTATTATACCTATTATGAATGTATTTGAAGAATTATATAGGTGGTGCATTCAGTTTACTGACACACCCTTACATGAAATATAACATCCTATGGAATTTACAGTCTAATTTTTTTTTTTACATAGATGTAAAATAAAAATGTTTTTAGGTACAGAGAAACTGTAAAATGTTTCCCTGGGATCTCAGAACAAATTAAAGAATCCAGCTGAGCACAACTGAGCTCCCTGAGCAGAAAGATTCCCATTGACCTGAATAAGATTTGGGATTAATAGATAACCTTGTACACAGTGTCTCACAGCAACAAAGCTATAGACCACTGTGACCCATTTTACAGTAGAGAAACAGTAGAAGTTTTCGCTACAGGTAACACTTAGGTCTCCACAAAGTAATGATGTAACTCTCTGCACCACAGTTTCACTGCTCATTGTAAAGGAAGAATGCAGTGACATGTGCCAAGCCATGTCACCGGCTGGGGGCCATGTGTGGTCTCTGTGAGTAGACTGAGAGTAGTTGGAAATTCCTGCTAAAGGAGAGGTAAGAGTGCTGCAGAATTCATCAGTGCAGGTTCAGAAATTAATAACTTCCCAATAGTTTGTCTACAAATTCTTGGTGAAATGTCTGGAATAGAAGACAGCCTTCCTTCTTTCTCAGGCATTTTGTGTCTGAAATACAAATGAGTTCACCCAAGGTCTGCTGATAATCATCTATGCTTAGCACCTGTGATGACACCTGTGGTGTTCTGCTAGCTGAACAAACGCCCTGAAAGGAACATGTTTTGACACTCTGTGATACAAGATAGCCAATGAAGTTTGTGCTGTATTTAGAATTCCAAAGCAGCAAACAAGAAATGTAGTGTGTTTAGCTACATATATCCCTAAAGGCCCAGAGAAACTGATCTCCTTAAGGGGAAGTCCTCACAGGTAACTTAAAAGGGAAAACCTTGTATTAGCTCATATAATCCCACACTTTGGAATCCCAGCCCATCTGTTGTGACCAGCCTCTGAGTAATGTCAGGAGGGTCTTTACTAAAGGATTCTCTGGAGTGGATTAAAGCGAAACAACACTAAATAACCAATATACCAACAGCAATAGTTTTTATATTAATGACTCTGGGATTGTTGGGAAAAGGGGTGTATAGCTGGGTTGGGGTTTGAAAGAAGAGATTAGAGATTAAGAAAGGAGAGATAGTAAGGGAAAGATAGGGAAAGAGATTATAGAGATCAACTCCCCTGGCTCCAGTGATCTGTGGATGATCGTGGTCAGTGAGTGTGGTTGTTGTAGTTTGAAAGGGTTGGAATAGGAAGTGAGGGGTTTTTTTGGACACGCCCCTGCTAAAGCACCCATGTTAAACTGGGCACAGGGGAATGCAGCCCTCTTTTTCCGGTGGTCAGAAAGTCAGGCAGGTCAGGTAGGGTGGACTCCGTCTCCCGGCCTCAGGCCGGGGGGCCTGCGGGGTCTTCCCTTCCCCTTCCCCTTTCCCCTCCCCGGCACATTCCAGCATTTCTGCCGCGGACTGGAGCCGAGCGGCGGGCCGGGCCGGCTTTGCTCTGGAAACCGAGGCCAGAGA
>VXAX01006294.1:62438-94196 GCA_013399835.1 Leptocoma aspasia
GGGGGGGGAACCCCCCAACCCCCAGACGGGGGCTTAGCCGACCTTTTCCCCACACCCCCCCCCCCCCCTTCCTCCCTTCGGGAAAAAAGCTCAGGAGGGGAGAAAAGCTAAGCCTGGAGCCTTCAATCAGCACTTGTGCCGAGATCATGTAACATCNTGTATAGCTGGGCTGGGGTTTGAAAGAAGAGATTAGAGATTAAGAAAGGAGAGATAGTAAGAGAAAGATAGGGATTATAGAGATCAACTCCCCTGGCTCCAGTGATCTGTGGATGATCGTGGTCAGTGAGTGTGGTTGTTGTAGTTTGAAAGGGTTGGAATAGGAAGTGAGGGGTTTTTTTGGACACGCCCCTGCTAAAGCACCCATGTTAAACTGGGCACAGGGGAATGCAGCCCTCTTTTTCCGGTGGTCAGAAAGTCAGGCAGGTCAGGTAGGGTGGACTCCGTCTCCCGGCCTCAGGCCGGGGGNAGAGCAAGGAGCAGAAGGCTCCAAGATTTGGAGCCTGCAGATGATAAGCAACTAAGAGAAGCTGTAATCCCGTGAGAAGCTAGAACAAAGAAGGGGAGAGCAGATCACGAGTTTCAGGTGCCTGAGGATGAGAGGATGGAAGACAGAAGAACCACCCTCTGAGAAGACCCATGAAAATCTTTACTCTGTTGAGCTGTCATTTTTGAAATAAGACCCCACGGTTTGAAAATGGCCCATAGACAGCTCTGAGAAAGTTGTGGAATGGGAAAAAAGCTTCCATGCAAAGTTCCTGGGGGGGGTTGCATTTGAGAAGCTAATTGAGAACCACAAAGAACTGGTTTTTCCCCTTGTAGAGAAGTTCTCCATGAAAAGCAGAAAGAGGCTCCTACTCCTGGGAGAGATGAGGACAGACTATTTTATAAGTATTAAACTGACTAAAATGTTTTAGTTTTGTTCCTCTGCATTGATAGTAGGAAAGAAATTATTTGTTAGAAGGAAGATGTGGGAGATGTGTCCTGAAGAATTTTTTCTTTTCATTTTAGTTATTCTTAATAAAGTTTCTTTTTTGCTTTTCTTAAAATTTAAGCCTGTTTGCCTTCTCTTGATGCTATCTCACAGCAAAAAAAATGAGTGAACAAATTCGCCAGCACTAAACCCACCACAGTGGTGTAACAATTTACAGCCCTGGTCTGTCAGGGGTAGGGACCTGCACACACAGCAAAAAAGAGAGTTTATCAAGGAACACCACAGTACCTCTTCCAGGAGGAGTTCTGCTGGGGCATGCATGATCTTTCCTTGGAAAGGTCTAGAGAGGGACTCTTGTGTACAGGGTATAAGTTTGCAGCTGTGCAGTGGTGCCTTGCTGTACAGGAAGGAGTGGCACGGTGAAAAACACTATTCTCCCTCCGCAGAATCTGCTGCTTACTGGCTGCTTCTCCTTATTTGGTCCAAACCCATCTCTTTTAAGACAAAGTTTAACCACAGGGCCCAAGAAGTTGACCATATCATCCTAAACTGGCTGCTGTTGACCCTGCTCTTTCTCTGAGGGAAAGCTGCGTTGCTAATCTCCTCCAAAGCTGAATGCACTGAGAGAAAGTGGATAAACAGAAAAAGTTCATAAAATTTATGGTGTAAAAGATGCTATTGAGAAGAAAAAACATGTTCTAATACTTTAAAACTGTCTAGAAAACAAAGCTTTCATATTGAAACTCAAAATCTTATTATTGAGAAGGCCAAACAGCTGACATTGGCGTCAGAATCATACGAGATGTTTATATGTTTGTTCAATGTTGCTCCTTCCTGTGAATTGTTTTCACTGTAAGGATGGTGAAAGGCACTTTCAAAATCCTTCTTGATAATCCTAAAAAGAAAAAAAAAATATTAAATTCCTCTGTGAGGAATGCCAGATAAAGTACTGAAAGGTGTCCTTCATAAAGTTGTCATTTATCTTTCCATTATGCTCTGCAAATGAAAGTACCTCACAATACATGTAAGATAGTGTATCAGTAATAGCATAATACTGATTTATTGTCAATTACATGTCAAAATTCTTCATGAGACATTAGTGAAGACAATGCTTTCTCCTTATAACCTTTCCATTACTGTAGGCAAACATAAAGTTATATTTCTAAAGTGACCATTTACTGTTTGAAATTATGAAGATAACTCTATTTTAGACATATCTTTTAACAACCTATTGATGAAAAAAAAAAACCAAAACAAGTAGAAGCTACTTCTTATCATGAGTCTTATCAATAATATATTTTCCGTGCAAAATATGTCAGTACATGTGAAGAGTTGCTGTGCAAATTCATGATAGATTATAATAGGGTGATAGATAAAACATTTTGTTTAATTGACAAAACATTTTTACCAGAAATTCCTAAAACAATACAATCTTCTACTTAAAAGTATTTGTTTTCTATCAATGCCATTGCTGTCACTAGTTCCCAGCATACCCTGAGTTTGTTACCAATGGGTTTTTCAAAATCAGAGAACAAAATGGGTACCTTGTAGGCAAGAATGACACATGTAGGGGATTATTAAAGCAATAAGTGAGATTTAATCTCTCATAATCTCAAAAGATACACTAGAATCTATTTACAAGCCATGTATCAGAAAGAAGGGATATAAATTAACATTATTCACCAAACTCTCCATTTATATGTGCAAGTGTTTCAACACTTGCACGCATATTTAATTACCTGAAGAGGAAACATTTGCAGAAAAGCAAACAAAAAATCCCCTGATAAACAAACCCCTCACTTACACCCACATAGTGTGTAAGATTTCTTTCCTCTGTGAGTGCCCATCTGCCCCATACATGTTTTTTATACCATACACTTCAGCACTTGGTTGATTCATTCTTGCCTGGGCGACATAATCATTCTTATAGACACACTTCCAGTGCAATACCATTTTTATGTTCAGAAATGTTTTGATGCTGTCTTGCAAATAGATGGCACTAATTGACTTACCATCCATCTACCAAATGCTGAAGTTGTGTTCCCAAAGTGTTGCCCTTTGCAGCTTTTTCTGCCTTTAGGTTGAGATTTAATTGCAGCAGCAGGAACAACAGCAGATCTTCAAACTGTAATCATATTTTTCTAGCAGTGTGCATCACTTATTAACTTTCATTTGATTTCCCTCTGGCACCCACTGCTCCAACAAATGTTATCTTCTTGTTCAGTTTTGTCAGAATCACAAACCTGGTGGTAAATGCTGTAGCTGAGACTCTCACTAAATAAACAAACCCTTGAACTGTGCTGTAGCTGCTAAGGTGCAACAAGTGTCCTGTACTCTTAGAACTCCAAGCTCAGAAACTGTGGCTGAAAGAACTTGCTCTGCTGGTTGCCAGCCACTCAAATTAGTAAAAGGAATTATTAATCCATGAATCACAAAAACTTTTGCATATATACTACACCTCTTGATCCATGTTACAAAAGTGAAAGTTTGCCTTTCTTCTAGGACAACAAGGAGCTTTATTTGACATCTTCTAGTGTTTGTTCCTTGCATTTTGTTTTGCATAAGAAACACACTATCTGGTGTTAAAGCAATTGTATTGGCTTGGAAATATTTTATTTCTTCTTGGATAATGTCCAAAATATATTAATTACTTGCCTTTTGTTTTTCTCATTAGTGTACAAGAATGAAAGACAGATTGATAACCTGGAAAGACAGGTAAGACTTGCAAATGCAACTAATATTTGATTACCTAAATTTCTGGCTATATTATAGAAAATGAAAATGAACTTACTTTCAGGGGATAAAAGTTTTTCAGATGGATCCACCTAAAATCAAGTAATTCTTAGAAATTCTGGTTTTCCAAGGAAATTGAATAAACAAAGAAATACTTCATTCAATTCATCTGGCTTGTTTCTCTACTCAGAAAATGCCTCAGAAAATGTATGTCTTTCATTAAAACTTCTTTCTTAATTACATTGTGTATTTCTTGTTAGCTCTTTTAAATCTATGGATGGACTTAGGAGCAGTTAAATATTAATATTATCTATTAAAGTAATGTAATTAAAATTATTGAATAGTTTCGTATAAATCTTTTGAAGAGCATGGCATACTTTATTTCCAGTTATAGGATGGATCCTTTACCCAGCTACTGGTCCATAATAATGTTTAGAATTTAAAATCTTATAAAGAAAAGGACTAAAGAAGTACCAAGACTGTCACACCTTTTCCTCTTTAAGCTACATAGAAATTAGCTGGTGCATAGATTATGAGTGACATAAAAACTATAAATTTGAGAAGATTTGGATGGAAACACATACAAAAATAATGTTCTGAATAACAGAAACTCTTCCTACAGATGTTCCAAAAGGACTCATATGATTTTTTTTTTTATATAGTGATTCCTTAAGTGGTTTGAAGACATAGCACTTTCAAATACTTTTCCATAAATACAGATTGCAAGCAACCAGGATTTGGTTGTCTTTTTTTGCAATATAAATTACAAACTTCATATTATTGTTTTCATATGCATTGTTGCTTCCCTCTCCCCTCCTCCTCCCTTCCCCTTAAAAAAATTGGAAGCTAATATACTTTATTGGATAAAAGAAGTGAGTTTCAGGTTCCATTTGGTTTGCCATGAGTAAGATTTCAGAAACAACACAAAAATCCAAACGAGTTATTTTAGAACTCTGTCATCTTTTGTAAATATATTCTTCCCATACTTTCTACATATAACAGACTGAAAAACACCAAAACCCTCAAGGATTCAAATGTACTAAAAGACAATCACGTCTTGAACCTCAGATTAAAATACACTAAAACAGATACCTGTTGCATGTTTTTGGGGTTTTTAAACTAATTTTTGTTTTGTTCCAGTCTAAAATTAAAATATAGAGCAAAACATGACAAAATATAAATTATAACATGATGCAGAAGCTGCAGCTGACTTTTTCTCACTGAAAGCTGAAGGTTTAGATTAAAGAAGGAATGTCTGACAGCAAGTCAAATTCTTTATATCAGCTTTGAAACTGTGTCTTGTATTGCGGTTTGCACATTGCAATATCACATATTCCAAATACTCAAGAACAGCATGTGACTGAAAAAGCATGATGCAGATTTTCTCAAATTTTGAATCAATATCTACTAACTAACAGGATCTACTAACAGGAGTAGCTTCTAACCTAAAATACTTGCATGACACTTGCGAACTCTGAATATCTTGTATTCAAACAATTTGAATTTATCACACCTGTTGAGGAAGATGGTCATTGCCTGTAATCTGAAGTGAGAAATGCCTTCCAAGGCTGCACCACAGGGAACATATAAGGCCATTAATAAATAAAGAATAACATAACTAGGCAGCAAGTAATTTTTAAGTTCCAGTCCAGGAGTGTCTGAGCATGGAATGAGGAGATTGGAGACTATCTTTTAAGCCAAAGTCTTCTGTGACTGAATAAATAACAAAAGAGCTAACTGCAGAAGGGTCAGTCTGGTTTTTCTGTCAAAGAACTTATGTATGTCTTTTCCAATTCTGGTAAGGGATGCACACAAAACATCACATTTTCTTTGCAGTTTTAAGGCAATTAAGAAATCAATGATTGCATTAGAAAGTCTTCTACCATAGAATTAACCTCACAGCTGCACTAAACTTTCAAAAGAGATTCAAAGCAACCATGTCTAAAGGAGGCTTTGTCTAAGTTCTCTCTGTTCTTAAAAATAGATCTGAGGTACTGCATCTTCTGTGTTCCAGCACTGAGGCCAAGAAAAAAGCAAAGAGCACCTTAGTAATATAAGACTTCTCTATGCCTCTTTTCTTCTCTGTCTGCCCTTTTTCATCTTTAGCTGTTATAGGAATGAAGCCAAAAAATCATAAGCACAAGGAATGGGTTTTTTATACACCTTTTGGAAAATATATCCTTTAAACTGGTGATAAATACATGAGGTGTACCCACAGTTATCAACAAGACTCTAATTTTTAAAATATTTTTTTACCTGTTTGATTTAGATGGGACTAAAACTGATTATAAAACTACAGTTGTAGGACAAATTTTAATTTAAGAATATCTATAAGATTACTGCCTATTTAGGCCTAAGGTTGGCTGCATATAGAGGAAAGTTTTAAAAAGCAGATGCTCGTACTTGCACTTCCACACCTCCAAAAGAAAACACACAAAGTCCATAACTACTGTATTGATTCAGCCTGGCTAATGAAGGAAAGGGACCTTCTCTGAAATAGGGTGAGCTGTTTTCAGTAGCAATTGTAGCTAGTAACCATACCCCATTCCAGACATTCAGAGGACTGTGGTGTCTGATAGATGGCAAGATCACCCCACCTTCAATAGGCAAAGAAAAAGCAAAATCAGAAAATAAGTTAAAAATTTCCACTTTATATTTCTCTCAAGAAAATGACCAACTCTCTCCTGAACAACCAGAGAAAGCAGTAAAATAACATAATAAAGTTCAGCACTTTTTATCTGTCTGGTGATTATTTCTAAATATTTTCCTAAGGCAAGTCAATTTGTTCTGCTTGTGGTGCTGTTCTACCTATACCTGAAATAGAGCAATCTGATTGAAGTGAAAACTCACTCTAGAGGAAAGCAGTGTATAAATGACATGTCCCATGTTATGGTGGAGGGTCTGGTTTAAACCTGAATCATGTTCACACTCAGAAAAGGGCAACCCAGAGGAAAAATCATGCTGCAGATGTGACAGAGAGGGGAGAGTGACCTGCTTGAGCATGTATGATTTCTGCAAGCACCTGATAAAAGCAATAGATTGCTTCCTGCTCAAAATTTAGGGTGCTGATCTCACCTTCAACTCAAAAGCAGACTCTGGGTGAGGTCAGTAGTGCAGGCTGAAGCCTGAGCTCTCATGGGTCAGGAATAAAGTTGTGTGTAATAGGGAGGGCAGGGTGTCTCAGCAGGATGTGCTGCTCGAGGGAAGTGTGGAGACAATTAATGCAAATGTGTGGGCTAAGGCAGGTACTTCATTTGAATATATAAGTGTTTCAGGCTCACACTGAGGTACAGATGGCAAAGGAAACATAGTCCATGGTTTTAATCGCTGTGCTACAGATGCCAGAACAGGCACCTAAAAATAGTACCTCTGTGATTCACTAGGAATTGATTAGACTGTTTTCACATGCAGAAAAAGGAACAACAACCTACTCTCTTAGTTTTAACTTCCTTGAAGAAGAGTATTCCCTACTATTCTGCTAGTAAGGGAAGTAAATATCTATGGAAAAACTCTTTGCTTGACATGTTTTTATTCCAGCTGAAAATATTTGGTTTCTTATGAAAGGAGACTTGCCCATATAACACCTTGCTGTGCATTTTGAGGAATCACTGTGTGTGAACACTGTATTTCATTCTTTCCAGACAAATAATATCCTACAAATACTTTTTAATTTCATTTTTACTGCTACTACTTTGTGTTTTGATACTGAAAGCACTGCTGCTTTCTTTCCTTGAGTTTAATGATTTTTGTAGCAGTTCAAGTTTCCTGGACACAGGTATCTGAGGAGAAAAAACTGATCATTTGTAAGCCTTGTCTATTTCTATACTGTTGGCCCAAAGGCAGTATGACCTTACTTTCTTAATGTTTCCTTTTCCCCTGTATTTGAGGTAGTCACTCCTAAGCAATGCAGCTACATTTTGTGCATCTATAAAACTCCTTGTGTGTTGATATACACATTGTCCATGGCAAAAACAGCAACTATGGCTTCTCAAAAAAGTTTTTTTGCAACTGTCACAGAAACAATTCTTTATCTTACTGTTTATTGAAAAGAAGACCAAGACAACAAGTTTTATTGTGAAACCTAGCACCACTTCTTTTTCAGATTATATGGAATAAGAACCTGCTTGTTTTGTGGCTTTACAAATGTTGTATGTGATGTCTTTGGGCTGTTGTTGGCTAGAATGACACCTACTGACTCAGGACAGATGACAACTGTTGCTATATCGGAAATCTGAAATGCTACCCAGTATTTTCCCAGAGTATCATTATTAGCAGTACTATCAGTATCAGACTGGTTCTTTGGACATCCAGCATCTAATCAGCCACAGCAGATATTTTATTTACCTAATCAATCAGTGAAAGTCTCCAATTCAGGTTTCCAGAATAGTCATATTTCTTAAAATCTATTCCATTTTGGATTTTCACATGGAAAGAGATCTTGACAAAAAATTTGGTCAGTCAGCCATGTACTATATATACTTAAAGGAAGTTATTCCACATAAACTTATTTTCTCTACTTGGTATTTCCAGCTTCTCAGTTTATTTAAAGAAGCCTTTGCTCACTATCCTCAAAGGGTACTTTAGTCTGGTAAAGTTTTCTAGTTCTACACAGGAATTTCACATCTGCTAAATGTTTTATAAGCCATACTGTAAGTATTACATAAAAGTTTATAAAATATCCCTTATATCTGTGTTTAAAGTACAATGTATGTTCTTTATCTGGAATTCTTAAAAAAAAAAAAAAAAAAGAGCAGACCAAACTTTAAAGCTTTAGCTTAAAAAGAAAGTTAAGTTTGTTCTTCTTTATATACAAATCATATAATAGTCTTCATATGAAACATTCCTCAGATAAAACACTCTATAGCCTTTTAGACATGTACCAGGAACACCTTGTTTCCTGATCCATCTGCTTTTTCCAGAAAAAGAATGCATTCATCACTTTCTTTATGTCATCCATCAGAGTATCAGTAGTAACTGTTTGTTCAATATCAAATTGCCTCTGAAAAAGTTACCATAGACAAAAATAGGGCTGTCAGTACTACTTTACCAAGTTTAGACTAGACATGTTTACACTTAGTCTGATTTTCTCCATTTAATTAAACAAGTGCAAGGAACAAGCAATAAATTTCTGTGTTCTGTGAAAGTACATCTAATTTATCCTATACAAGGAACCACCCAGCGAGCAGAATATTCAAATGAAATAGAATGGGTTTTAACCTGATTAGGTGAATTTCACTTTGACATTCTACACCAGAAGTATGAAAGGTGTGACATAATCTTGATTTTTATATAGGATTTGAAAATTATTTCCATCAGTTGACTAATCCTAAAGATGAACCTGCTGTTTATTTGCCAGGTAGGCAAAGAAACCTAGGAATGCTTTCAGCATTGGGATTACACTTTCAGAAATCCCTAAAGTAGCATTCTATGTGATATATTTATGGTTTTTTTCCTACTTTCAGAAACAAATATTTCTATGCATGGGGGTTGAAGACTTCTTCTTCAATTACAACCAGTATATTGTTTTATTCTCATGCAATTGGTTCAATAGTTCCAGTGGAGCACAAAAGTAACCACTGTCAGTATAGAAGCAGTGTTCAATTCATAGCTAATTATTAGATATTGAATTACAGGAATAAATTTAAATTGATTATTATAATAAATATAAGCATTATATGCTAGGGTTCCAAACAAAATGCAAGTTAACAAACATTCTGACAATCCAGCACAGCTGCTTAAACTCTCCTAAGTCAGGATATCTTTGCAGAAAATAATAAACACAGTTTCCACTAACATTGATTTTACTCCTGACTTTATATTAACTACTGTATCTTTCATTAATCCAATTCACTATCTTCACTAAAGCCTGAAATGAGCAAAGCCACTAAGAATGTACCTTAAGTTTGAAATGTATTATTTCTAACAAGAACATTTTCCCAGTGTTCTCATTTACAGGGATTTTATCTGACATTCACATCAACGAAAAGTGAGCTTTTCCTTGAGATACCTTATGTTGGGTTACTCCAAGTGATTTTCATTGAGTCAAGGGGTTGAGCTAGGAATGTGACTAGGATAGTGAAGATCTTAAATTAATTAAGGGGTTAAGTTAGAAATGTAGCTAGCAAGGACCAGGTGGGGACAACTGAACCAAAGCTAAGAATGACAGGGGATATGTGAAGTATTGTAAAAGAGCACAAATCATAAATACAAATAGCTTCTAAGAACAATCGAACTATGAGGGGAGGCTTGGACTGTGACCAGCAGATCAAAAAGTCCTGCCAGCTGGACATGGGTGGAGAGTTTACATCTTACTTCCTCCCCTCATCAGCCCACTGACTAATTTCAAAGCCCATCGACCCAATTAAAGAAGACGATTGGGCAGCTGTAATGGATATTTAGCTAAATATAATACAAAGCAGGGCAGATAATTATTATGTATTAGGCATCTTGGATACCGTATGAATATGTAAAACCTTTTTAGATAAATAGAGAGCTGGAGCCTGTGACTCCTTGCACATGCTTTTGGAAAAGGATTCCACATGTGTCCACCACTGTAATAAATATACCCTCTTTTCAGCTTTAATTAGTTGAAGAGTCATTTGTCTGTGCTACATCATTATAAAAAAAATGTCCTAAGTGAGAGAGAGCTACAGACACAGAAGTTGTTGTTTGTGGTTTTTTTTTAATTGTGTCTCAGAGCTGCCAACCAATATCTCTTCTTTGGAAATGGAACAGAGTACTTCATAGATAGCTCTGTTAAAAGACAAATACAAGGATTACTCTTTTTTTTCCATTCAAGAAAGCAAAGTAAAACGAACTACAGCTCCAGTAAGACCATTTTACTTGGAAGTTAATACACCCAGTCTTCAACACAAGGACAGTTTTAAGTTCCCAAGGAAAAATTGGGTGCTATTTGAAAAAATCCTTCCTTCTTATCCCTAAAAACCAGAGAAGGAGAGGAAAAGCTTTGAACTGAATATAACAAAAGTTGAGTTTTAACACTGATTATGCGAAACAGATAATAATTTTTAAGCCAGTCATTTGTGTAGAGAAACCTTTCTGAAAGTTAAAATATTGACTATAAAGTCAACTTGATGCAGAACAAATATCTATTCATTAATTCATGCTTTTCACAGAAAAAAGTACACAAAGAACATGCTTTGGTATGATTAAGTCATCCCTGAAATTGAAATATTGTGCTGGTAGATAAACACATACATCTGTATATCTTGGAAAGACAATCATAAAAGACATTTTTAGTGTCAGAGCAACCAAAAAGTGTCATAACTTGAATTTTAGGCTCACGTGTACCTTTTATTTTTTCTAAGGTATGAAGCAGATTTGAGGAAATCAAAGTGAACAAAAGGAAAAAGCTAAAATCTGATAGGACAGTAAAATAAGATTATCCAAAGTGATGTTTTGGTGTAAACAGGAAACAAATTTTTAGTATTAAAAGTACTGCTACATTCTGAGTTCCAGAGAAAAATAAGAAAAAATTGTTTTGAATAAATACCTTCCAGTCTTTATATTGATAACTGCAATTTAATCTGCAAATATATTAATGAAAGATATTAAACTGAAGATTACTAAAGCAGAGAAGGAAAAAACTATTATTAATGTTGCAACAATTAGGTTTAAAAGGTTACCATTTTCTTCCTTTCTCCTTGTTTACAGATGAAATTGCAACATTTCTTCATATGGTCTCTATGGTTTGAAGCTAAGTGCAAAAAGTGGTGTTATTCTTTATTTCTATATATCCAGTCCAAAATTTGAATACTTTAAAATTAAGAAGGATTCTCCAATTACATTTACTGGAACCCTGCTCTTGTGTTCGTATCTCTCAGTCTCTGGTCTCTGTGCCACTTCCATCAACATTAGCAGTAAAATGCTTTGATACTCCATGAACATTGACCTGAACTGCTTAGCTTTGAACGTGGCACATTGATCCTTGTGTTCATAAAAGCACATTCTTGTAAACAGAGAGCTCTTACATTTCTTTCTGTCTGCTCACATGGCTTTCAGATTCTGTCAACACTTTGAAATTTTCTTCAGAGGTGAGGTTTGAAGACGAGTATAAAAAATAACATATAACACTACAAAGTACAGCAATTAATTTCAAAAGTGTTCTCTGAGAACTGCAATATGTTCAGGGAAAAACTGAATTTTCAATTGGTTTTCACATGACAAAAATATGAATATCCAAAACTTCTCAAGTTGGAAAGAAAGGATTTAGATAAAAATCATAACTTGCTACAAAATTGGGAAGCAGTAAAATAGTCCACTGTTCACTGCCTCTCCCAATAAAAGAAGACCATGAAAAAAGATAATACATATTTTTAAACAAATCCTTTTTTTTTTTTTTCGACGGGATACCTGACATCACTCTTGGGGAACGTGCTAAAATGTATCATAGGAGAAACTGTAGATGCAGACACATCATCCGTTTTCACACTTTTCTAAGTGCGTGCTGATGGCCTCAGCTGGAGGCAGGACACCGGACTAGATGAAGTCTCATCTAGAACCAGGGATATGCTCTTGTGTTGAGTTTGAGGAAAGAAGCCTGAAAAAAAAATTTAATCTGAGAGTACAACAAATCACGTTTATGTCTAACTACTCCAGTCCACCAGAGTGTTTCTCAAATGTTTACTGTGAGCATCAGTTAGAAATTACCATAGCAAACTAAGTGAAGGGAAACCAAACTTTCTGAATATTTAGTTTGACCATTTAGGTAATATTGCACCAAATACTTATGTGAGAGTTTATTTATTCCTTTAAGGCAATGCATTCAAATCAAGAATGATTTTGACACTTACTCTTGACTTCAGCAATATAAATGCTGGGCTAATATTCCATGTAAAGATAAAATGCTAAATTTCTCTGCATTGCATTGCTAGTCATGACAATAATGTCTTCTTTCAGGATATAGTGATTTTTTTTGAGGACAATGCTAATGAGGAGAGGCTGAGCTCTCTTGCCCTGTTGAGTTTGGAGAAGAGAAGGCTGAGGAGTGACTTTTTCACAGTCTCTAACTCCCTCCAGGTCAGCAGTGGCTAGGGAGGTGCTGATCTCCTTTCTGAAGTGATAGGATAGGATCACTGACCAATGATAGGATATGGGGAAATGGAATGAAACTGCATCAGGGGAAGTTCTGGTTGGACATTAGGAAAAAGTCGTTCACCCAGAGGGTGGTTGGTCACTGTAACAGGCTCCCTGTGGAAGTGGTCATGGCAGCAAGACTGCCAGAGTTCGAGGAGTGTCTGGACAATGCCCTTAGTCATATGATTAAGCTTTAGGCAGTCCTGTGAAGAGCAGGTAGCTGGATTCAATGATTCTTATGGGTCCCTTCCAACTTGACATATTCTATAATTCTAGAGTTACTGTGCCAAGACAAACACTCAGAAATTAGATATATGCATTAGTACAATCTTAAGTTGACAGTCTTGCAATTAGTCTTTGTTAGGGTTTAATTTTCTTAACTGTAACAAGAAATAAGAAGTAATTTATAATAATTAACAATTAATGTCAGGGATTAGCTACACAGTACAAGCCACCTGTCAACTAGACCTAATGGTATTCATCGTAGGTGGCACATTTCTGAGCTGATAAATTTTGCCATATAAGATGTATCTTGACTGTTCCACATGGGTTTGCTGCAGGCATATAGCATTTATGGTCTTAAAGTCTGTTTCAGTGGACTTTAATTTATTTGGACATTTTGGGGGATTATTTTTTAGCTTTTATTTGATTGGTTTAGTATGGTGACTTTTGGTTTTGTTTTGGTTTTATTTGTTTGTTCATTTTGTTACATTTTTTGTTTGCTGGGGTTTTTTTGGGAAGTGGGAGGATATTTTTTGCGTTTTGGTAGCTGGAAAAAAACTGTACTTCCCTTTAGGCTGAACTTCTCTCACTCTTTTTCCATCTTATCACCTCCTTCTGGTTATTCCTTCCAGGATCAACTCCTACAAGATCTTTTTTGTAGTATTAATATTTCTATTCCTAATTCTCATTGCTCTTCTGCCTCGTTCAGTGTGTCTGCTACTATCCATCCTAACTTCCAGTAATTTCCTAACATAGACTCTGTCCAGACACTGAAATTATTGCCCTCCAAAAGACTAAATTGGGCAGAGCAAAGCTAGTAAAAAATACCTGACCACTTTCCAACTAAATCACAAGTTCCCTCTTCAAAATGCAGAGGTTAAGAATTCTCAGTGAAACGGACAGAAAAATGTTAACAGAGACAAACCAGCTTATGTCCCTGTAGTCTGATTCCTGGAAAGAGTTAGTGTTTTCTTCTTTTTTTGTAATTAGTCTTTTAAAAAAAATTCAAGCTATAACCAACATCAAATGTGATATTAATCTAAAGACACGAAAAATGAAGCTAAAGAATTATGATTTGGCTAAATGTAAGAACTGAAAACAGAGTCAAATAATAAAAAATGTTAAATGGCCTTTGTTATTGGAAGAATATGGCTTCTCCCTATATCAAGAGTTGTATTTAGCTCTGAAGGTAATTTTATATTATGGATAATTTTAATTTCAAATAAATTAATATTTTTAGATTAAGATAGTAGAGTCACTATCCCTGCATTTAAAACACATGTGGATGTGACACTTGGGGACATGGTTTAGTGGTGGCTAGGCAGCGTTAATTTACAATTGGACTTGGTGTTCTTAAGGGTCTTTTTCATGCTAAATTATTCCATGATACTATGATTCTAAGAAATACCTTGCATGCTTACATATAAAATAATGCTGAAAACAAAACTAGATTTTGGCAAAAAAGGTAACATATCTTTTTAACAACTTTTACTGTCAGTAACATTGTAATATCTTTTTTCTTATGTTACTTTGTAACTTATTCAATAAGATGTTTCATTTGAAATTAAGCTTTTCACTAGCAGATAATAATCAATGTGAATAAAATATAAGAACATAGCCCTTCACCAGAGAATGAAGACATCAGAAAACTTCATCAAGCTAGGCAGTAAAATGCATTTTCACTTCAGAATGTTATGACAGGATAAAAACATATGTAGTAATTACTATTTCATGACTCTCAGGAGAATTTATTTCTAAAGTAACTTAAAAAGAAATTGCACTTGAGAAGAGTTTGCTTATTTAAATCAGAACTATTTGTATTTGACATGGAGAGCACTTCTTTAATATATAGCTAGAAAATACTAATTTTTAAGTTTCATTAATTCATGAAATCTTTAGTCGCTGTCAGTTTAAACTGTCAGTTAATACATCCTGAGTTTCTTGAATACCAAGCAGCACTCTTCAGCAAAAGTTAACGACAAAAAGATGAGAAAGCCTCTTGCCCTAATAATTTTTAATGTCCCCAAACTTTATAATAAGAATTTATACAGTAATGTGTGGAATCCTCTGAATCCTTTCCCCTCAGGGAAACCCCAAGGGTATTGGCCTTGGAGAGATTTACCATGAAGTCTATCCCCACCTGGGTGGACAGAAAAGACTTCCCCTCTGGAGTCTTGCATAACACCTGTCCATCCCAGTTCCTTTCCTCACATGTCCCAACTTCCCCTGGTTTCTCCTTTCCCTGTTTCCTCATTGGTTGTGGTACCCCTGGTGGCCAGCCCATCTTCCCTGAAGGCCAATGCCCTTTGCCCTGCCCTTGCACCGCCCCTGTGCCCTCCCATACTTCAGCTTGTCCAGACCACATGGTCTCATCTTTGTCCCTGATCCCCTCCGTGTCGTGGCTGCAGTAAACCTTCACTGGAATACATCATACAGAGACCCTTCCTGTCCTTCCTGTGCTGAGCTATCTGTGGGGTGTGTGTGTGCATGGACTTGAAATGACCATTCCCATGGCCTCACCCAGAGCGGCTTCTGAAGGAGACACTTGGAGGAAGGTTGCAGCATTTCCACCATCCTGCCATGCTGCAACAGTAATGTTCAGAAAGATAAAAAAAGGTATCAATTTAACACCAACTGCTGAAACTTGAACAATCCAGTATTTTACAGATAGAAATATAACTGCAAAACATGTGAAAGCTTTTATTTAAGAATCATAAATGATTTACAGTAAGCTTACTTTATAAATTCTAATGTTTCATTTTATAATTTCCTAAAACAACATTGAAATAATAAATAGCTATAGCATGATAACATTAGATGCAATGTTACATACTTCTTCAGTTCTTGTGTTAAGGTGACACAATTTTCCACTCCCATGCAGCACCCAAAATTTTATAGCAGTTAGTTGTTATACAAATTGCTGTATATTTTAGAGGAACAAATTGACTATTTTATAAACACTGGAACACATTTTTGCCATGCCCCCCTCCAAACTTCTTTGACATCTCTAGATGCAATGAAGAACTGAGCAGAAACTATGTTCAATAAATGAGAAAATGCTCTAGATAATCCAGGCTTCCATCTCTACTGGAAATCAGTCAGAAAACAAACAAGGCATCAGTGAGAACTTTGTGAAATAAAATCAGTTCATTGTCATCCTACCTTTTTCAGCTACCGTATCAGTAATTTGTGTATATTAAATAGTAAATTTAAAAGATAGCTTAATTTAAATGGGAAAGCAATGGTAAAGTTTCCTCTCTGCATGCAGACTTTCCAAGGCTGATTTCTACATATATAAACATGCTACATACAAAGTGATGTATCTCTAACTACCACTCCAACTCCTTCCCTTAAGCTGGTCCCCTTTCTCCCCTGGATATATCTGACCTTATATATCATCAAAAAAAATATATTTTCTTACAAAACACAAATGCAAGTAATGCCTTTACTACATCCCTTAAAGAGGTAGGATTTACTGTGAGTCACAGTCACGTTTTTACATGAAGTTCTGTAAGTAGTATCAAACCATGCTATTTTCCATGAACACAGAAGCTCTGAGGTGACTCTGAAGACTCACAGAATATCCTGAATTGGAAGGGATCCATCAGGATCATCAAGACCAACTCTTGGCCCTGTGCAGGACACCCAAACAATCCCACCACATGCCCCAGAGCATTGCCCAAATGATTCTCTGTCAGGCTTGATGCTGTGATCACACCCCTGGGGAGCCGGTTCCAGTGCCCAGCCACCCTCTGGGGGAAGAACCTTTTCCTGATATCCTACCTAAACTTCCCCTGACACAATTTCTGGCTGTTGCCTCTTCTGGCAGGCCCTGTCACTGGTCACCAGAGAGCGGGGAGTAGCACTGTCCCTTCACTGACCCTTGTGGGGAAGTTGCAAACAGAGATGAGCTGTGTCCTCAGTCTCCTCTTCTTCAGGTTGAACAGATCAAGTGACCTCAGCTGTTCCTCACATGACTTCCCCTCCAGATCCTTCATCATACTCATGGAGTCCTTTGGAAAGCTTAATGCCTTTTTTATATTGTGGTACCCAAAATTGCCCCCAGAACTCGAGGTAAGGCTGCACCAGTGAAGAGCAAAGCTCAGCTGGAGATGCTGTGGGACATCCTGCTAAAGCTGCAGCCACATGTCCTGTCACCCTTCGCACCAGCTGCCAAGTAATGTGGTACTTGTCTGCATCTCTGTCTTTCAGTCATAGAATTCCAAGGTAATGAAAGGAAGAAACATTTTTGACAATTATTCTCTTGTGCCAGAAAAATTTGTCTAAGCTCTATTTACTCCTCATGCTGATGTAGAACCTGTTAATTTTCCAAAATGAATCACATATCATTCAATCTTCAATGTTCAGTTGGTACATTAGCCAGAGATTTGAAATGAGTTTAACTAGGTCCTAAAATGCCTTTCAGCTGTAAAGTCAGTTTTATTGGACAATCAGCTTTGGCCTAAACATGTGAACCAATTTTTAATGGAAATTTTTTTATAATATAAAAGATATTTTTAAGAAATAAAGCTGTACCTTCTATATACTCACAAAGAGATGTATTTTTTTCAAGATTGTTTTCAACCTATCATCTCAATTACTTGCTAAGTGGTTGAAAACTTTACATAGTCCCTGTTTTTCTCCGGAAAATATCATATTTCTATTTCCCTGATGAGCTGCCTGTATATCTGTTTCCTGCTGTCTTCAGCATTCTCTGTTCCTATATGTGATACATCAAGACAATAAAAGTAGGGCTTGGTTAGGTAGAAGTGACATGCAGACAAAACTGTTGCAATAAAAAATAGAATTATGATAATACAACTGAACATGATGCTCTGAACAAGAAAGAACTTAAATACAAAGTGGTTGATGTAATAGCAGCATGCAGTAACCCTTTGAAAACAGTTTCTACTACAAGAGATAAGAAGTTTCCAAATACTGCCCTTTTTTTAAGGGCTTTTTGGAAAATTTAGACAGCTAGGTGGCCCATGCAGCAACTCTGTATGTTTTCTTCTTCCTGACCAAAATAAGTGAAATAGAATGGAAAAAGTTAACCTGGAAAAGAAAGATACATTGACCCTGCTCAGTACCCTTGCTCTAAAGGAAAACAGTATTGCAAATGTCCTAAAATGCTGAATGTACTGAGAAAAAGTGGATAAAGCAGAAGTACAAGATACTATTGAAGAGCTTAAAAGTTTAATGGTTTGAATGGTTTGTAATGGTTTGTAATAGTCTAGAAAAAAAAGCTAGGACTTAATATTGAGAGTCTAACAATAAAAATAATAATAACAGTAATGCCCATGATATTTGTTTACAGATTCATAAGATATGATAATTTTTATTCAATGTTGGTCCTTTCTGTGAATTGGTTTCAAGGTAAGGAGGGTGAAAGGCACTTTCAAGATCCTTCTTGACAATCTTAAAAGCAAAAAAATAATTATTAAATTCTTCTGTTAGGAATGCCAGATAATGTATGTATGGTGTCCTTCATTATAAAGCAAAAGCACCACTGCATTACTTGAGATAGCATCTGATAAACATTCATTGCAGAATTAAATGCACAAAGCTGTCATCTGATTGTCACTAGCACTGGTTTTATATATTTATTATATATAATATTTATGAGTTGCAACATTTTATTGTACTTGATCATGTGATGTAAAAGTTCAGTAACATAAAAAGGCAAAAAACATTTTTCATCTCTCTGGGTAGTGTATGGGTAGAACAAAGAAAGAATCAAATCCAACTGGGGAATAAGCCAGGCCACAACAGCAACGAGTGTTCCTCATCTGCCTCCCAAGGTGAGAACCAGAAGACCAAGCACTTCAAAGTGTCTATGGCTGTAGTGAACCCTCTCACACCCCTCCTCACACACCTGTGTGCTTGATTCCTCTCACAGCATGGGGAACACACGGGAAGAATTAGAGAACTGGGTGCACTTGCAGCAACATGATCTCATTGCAATTTTATGTCACTTTAGTCTTCAAGAAGGGCAAGTAGAAGGACCTTACTAGCATGTAGAGGACTACAAGCCAGTCAGCTTCACCTCAGTCCCTGGGAAGCTGATGGAACAGCTCATCCTGGATGTCATATTTAAGCATATGGAGGAAAAGAAGTTTGTCAGTTAGACAATATGGATTCACCAATACTTGACCAATCCAATTGCCTCTGTGATAGCAGGACTGGCTGGGTAGAGGAAAAGAATGGATGTTGTTTCTTGACTTCATCAAGTGCTTTGACACTGTCTCCCATAACCTCCTCACAGGAAAGCTCAGGAAGTGTGGGTTGGATGAGTGAAGAGGGAAGTTTTGATTGGGAACTGTCTGGATGTCAGAGCTCAGAGAGCTATGATCAGCAACACTGTCTGGTTGGAGGCCTGTAGCCAGTGGTGTTCCTCAGGGGTTATACCGGGACCGGTCTTCTTCAATTTGTTTGTCCATGACCTGGATGAAGGGACAGAGTTTGCTGAGGATACACAGCTGGGAGGAGCAGCTGATGCACCAGAAATCTGGTGCCATTCAGCCACAGTGGGCCAGGCTGGAGAAGGGAGCAGGGAGGAACCTCATGGAGTTCAAAAAACTCAAGTGCAGTGTCCTGCACCTGGGGAGGAACAACCCCAGGCATCAGTATAGGCTGGGGACTGACCTGCTGGAGAACAGCTCTGGGGAGAAGTACCTGGGGGTGTCCATGAGCCAGCAGTGCCCTTGTGGCCAAGGAGGCCAACGGGATCCTGGGGTGTATGGCAAGACTGTGGACAGCAGATTGAAGGAGGTTATCCTTCCCCTCTACTAAGCCCAAGTGAGGCCACATCTGAAGTGCTGTGTCCAGTTCTGGCTCCTCAGAGCAAGAGACACAAGAAACTATCAGAGAAGGTCCAGGGAGGGCTATGGAGGTGATTAAGAAACTGGGGCATCTCTCTTATGAAGAAAGGATGAAGGGTCTGGGCCTATTTAGCGTGGAGAAGAGTGGATTGAGAGGAGATCTTACCAATGCATGCAAATATCTTAAGGATGGGTATCAAGAGAGTGGTGCCAGACTTTTCAGTCATGCCCAGGGACAGGACAAGGAACAATGGGCACAAAATAAACCACAGAAAATTCCAGCTTAACATGATGAAAATTTTTACTGTGAGGGTGACAGAGCACTGGAACTGGCTGCCCAGTGAGGCTATGGAGTCTCCTTCTCTGGAGATATTCCAAATATCCCTGGACACAATCCTATGCAACCTGTTGTAGGTGATTCTGATTTAGCAGAGGGGTTGGACTAGATGACCTTGCGAGGTCCCTTCCAAGCCAAACTATTCTGAAATTCTGAGATTCTATGATTCATAGTTCACACTTATTTAATTAGTCTGAGTGAAACCTGTGTACACAAACTCACAGTTTTCTTGGCAATGTCAGATCATCTTTTTCCTCATACCTAAACACATGATATTGGAAAGGGACTCTTTTCAATGAGTCCAAAGTGCTATTTGCACTCAGTTTGAAGTACCTAAATTACTGTTTTCATTAGAAGTCCAATGTCAAAACCCTGTCTAAATTACAGAGCAATTGAAACAGGAATTCAAAATGCAACTGCTGATGGACACAAAGTCTTTGCACCATCACTTCAAAAAATCCACCTGTAATGCACAGCAGACACAGACACAGTATTTATCACTTCAATTTGTACTTCTGCTAAGCAAATTATAGCAAGAGGGAAAAAACCAAATCTCACTTAAACTAAGGAAAATTAATTTGTTAGGAAAATAAGGAAATCCTGCTCCATTTCAATTATTTAAAATTTATTTTTGTTTGTATTTTTGTTTCACATTACTGTGCATATCTCCTTGCCTTGTTTTTTTGCTTTCCAAGCTCTGCGCACTATATTTTTTTGCCCTAGTAGAATGCAAGAAAATCTTCCAGGAGTTTAAAAGGCCAGTAAGGCAACCTGTCAATGCTGTTCAACTTTTTAAACTCTTTAATCCGTGTAAGAATTTTCCTTGAGAAATATTTACAAGATAAAGTCAGCGGCAATTACTTTCCAAAGGGTTCCCCTTTCCAAGTGGCCCACATCACACTTATCCTGCTGAAATTGATTAGGTGCATCTTACTGGAAAATCTCTAAGTCTTGACATTTCCATGTTTAGGGCATAAATTTTTCTAAGGCAAGCTGGGTTTTTTTTTAAAGGGGAAAAATCAGGAAGAAAATACTTATTTTAAAAGAAAATCTCTTTTCTAATAGGACATTTTATAGAATCACAGAATGGTTTGGGTTGGAAGGGACCTTAAATATCTAGTTCAAATATCCCTGCCATGGGCAGGCACACCTTTGGGTAGACCAGGTTGCTCAGAGCCCCTGGCCTTAAACACTTCAAAGGATGGGGCAGTATTAGGGTCCAGTTTTTAAAGTTATTAGAAATGCCTCTGCCCTAAGTAAGGTGCAAATGAGACCATATGCCAAAGTCAATAGTATGTGTTTTATTTGATAGTAAATATGAGAGAGAGAGACAGAAAGGAAGATAAAGAAATAGAAAAAGGTGGGGAAACAGAGAGAGAATGAACAGGGACAGATTAAAGAAAAATCTCATACTCCATGGATGCCACCAGTGTCAGGATGATCCTTTCCAGCTGGTCTTCTTGGTGGTCAAGCTCCCCCCCAAGAAGCATAGAATCCATTGGATCCATTGCTCAGGCCAGGTGGGAGTGCCCAGGTATCTCCCCCCAGGGCGAGGGCGCAGTTTGACACAGTCTCTTGCATCAGACTCTGGATCTGTTGCGTCACTTGGCGTCACACGCAATGCTGTGGTGCAAGGCCTCAGGAATGAGTCTGGGGAGCACTTTGGGGGGTCACTGATGGATTACAACACTCCCTCAGTTGCCTCCCATGTGAGTGTTCCATGGATGTGGCCTGGGTTTCACAGCTGGGCCAGTTTGTGTAAAGGAGGATGGGTGTTCGCTGCCTCTGACCGGAGGTTACACCATGCACCTGAAACCTTCTCCTTCTCCCCTGAGTCGTGGGGGAGTCTGTGTAAACCTGCCCTCTGTGGGCTGTGGACTCTCCCATGCAGCCAGGGGTGATTCTCTGCTGTGTTTGCTTTTCTTGTGGATGCATTCCTTTCCTCTTAGCCTCCTTAGTTTCTCCCTAGACCTGAGATGATTAACAGTAGTTTCCCCTTTATCTTATCTAGCCAGCTTAACTCACAGACCAAGGTTCTAGTCAGGAATCTTCAAGGAGGGGGTGGGCTTCTGAGGTTATATCTTCTTTATACAGATTTTGCTATAATGGGCAAAACTCCTTCATAACAGTGTTTAAGCCACAAACCATTTCAGTCTCTGACAGGCAGCCACTGCTTTTCTGGGAAACTTGTTCCAGTGCCCCAACACCCTCACAGGGAAGAATTTCTTCCTGATTTTCCCAATTTACAGCTGATTGTTCCTGCTGAGAGATTTAAAATGTCTCAGTAAATCTTTATATGATTAGTAACTTTTGGATGATGTTATCAAAAGAAAATACTATGTTTTTCTATAATCCTTATCTCCATTGTATGAGGTAGGTTTTTAGAATAGATGAATGTGCATATACTGTAATATGAAGGGCCTTGCAAGAATTTGAGACTTTAAAAAATGCATACAGGACTGAAAATAAAAACTTTCCATTCAAACAGGTGTTCAGACATTCCCAGTAAACTGGAATTAGAATACATTTAATAATTCTTACTTTTGCTTGTATCAGAAAGAATGCTTAGGAACTGAAGCTGAAGTCTCACCCACTGGGATTCCCACTGAGATCATACACATGCAATCAGAAAAATACATATGCATTTCTAGATAAATTATACATGAATCTGAACAACCAATTAACATCTTGATTTGATTTGCTCAATTTAAGGATCAAAAATATTGGAGCACAACTTATGACACAGGAAAATCAGTGCTGTGTTTCTAGGGAGAGAGGGAGAAGGGAAAAGTAGAAAAGATACAGAAGAATGGAAGTTCCTGCAACAGTTCCTTTGGTGAGGTGATTTTTCACAGTCATACTCTAATACAGGGAAAAAATCATAAGCTTTAAGTCTTAAGATGCATTGTAAACTAACTAAACACTGATTTATATAAGGCATTTAAAAGACCAAACAAGGAAGTGCAAAACATTTTCTCCGATGTCTTCTCTCACATATGTTCTTCAGCCAAGTCAAACATTCTAGAATAGAGAATTTATATTCCTTCATTTCATCTTCACTTTCATTTTATATACACAAGCCTCTGAACATCAACATTACCAGTCATATCCCTGGGCCAATTTATAGTTCTCTAGAATAAAATAAATATAATGACCTTTACCTTATGTGAGTATATATGTATTTATGTACTTTATGTATATAAAAATAAATACCAAAAACAACCAAACTATTCAGATGACAAACCTTTTGTTCTACTTCTATTGGAAAACTTCAGCTAACCTTTAAGTTTTTTTATTCTGTCTATACAGTGCAAAGCTTGAGCCTTTTTCATGTGACATTAACTACCAAGTGGCTTACAAAAGCATCCAAACCAGTAATAAAATTGTGTTAATGAACAGCAAAATAGCATTTAGGACAGACAACTACTACTTGTAGTTGTCACTACTTCTGGTTCAAAGAAGAGTCACACTAAACTCTGGGATATAATATATTAAAAGATTTAATTCAAGAAAATATTTCCCACACAAATTCATTTGCCTCGGTGGTCAAACATTTCCAAGATCTCTTCTGTTCTATAGTAATACAGAGATTAAAAAAGAAATCACAGATGAAAAAATCTAAATAACTCTTCTCCTCATGCTATAGTCTTAATGTCCTAGTCAATTCCTTGCATGTTGTAAAATACTGATAACTTATCTAGTTAGGTGTCCTTTACAGAAAAGAGAAGACAGTAAAATTGCTATTTTAATTCAAAGCCAAGTTCAAAGATGACATCATTAAATGTATTTCAGCATTACATGGAGCTTTTCCTCTCTAACTTGTGTTGTCAGGCACTGGAACAGGCTGTCCAGTGAAGCAGCTCAGTGTGCATCCCTGGAGGTATTTAAAAGGTGTGTAGAGGTATCATTTAGGGACATGGTTTAGTGGTGGACCTGACAGTGTTTCTGGTTGGAATCAATTATCTAAAAGGTTGTTTCCAACCTAAATGATTCTGTGACTCCTTTGGGATATTTCCGTTCTCAGTGGGGCAAGAAGTAGGTCATTATCTCTGAACCTTTCTCCTTAACAATACATCTGCTTTCCCCTCTTTTTAAATAACATATCCACCCTTATTTTTTCTGATCATCTATGAAGTAGATAGAATATAAAAAATGTCTTGGCTTTATATTAGTAGCTAGGAAGTTAGTAAACTAGAGACTCTTCAGTCACTTGAGCATTAATCTATGTTCATAGATCAACTATTTTGATGACTGATGCATCATTCCAATCACGGTTTCCTTCCTTTTAAGTGGCTGGTGTAATGTTGATCTTCATAAGAAATAAATTATTTCAAGTTTCATAACAGAGTGTCCAAAACTGATGACCCTGGAGAGAAATCACTCTTAGAATATTTTTGAAAAGCTTGTAGAGAAAAAAGAGAAGAAATTGTAGTGAAAGGGCAGAATAACACTGTATTTTGATTTAGCTGGTAGCTGGACAATATTGTAATCGATATTTTCTCATGTGAGAAACTATTCATTCAGTTTAATCCTCTAGAAATTTGTGAAGAATGGAATTTTCAAGGGAAAGTATTTGGGGTATCTTTAGGCTTTTATTTTGCCAGTTATATTACAGGCTGCATTACAAATCAAGAAAACTGCTTTGAAAGTAATATTAAAGATACCTCTAGCCATTTATATTAAAACAGAAAAAATAAGACTTTAGAAAACTAGTATATTCACACAAGGGTGGGGGGATTGGGGTTTTCTTCCTGGTTTGGTTTTTTTTAATATCCACAACCTGTGATTTTTTTAAATCATTCAGAAAAAAATATTGAAAAAAATCTCTATAGAACTTAGTATTTTTTAAATCAATCATTCTTGGTGCATTACCTGCATAATGTAAGATAGAAATATGACTGGTTGTTGTTGTGCACAGGGTTACCAATTCTCTTGGTTGTTTCTCTAGTGCATAAAGGCTTTGACTCCATGTATCAGAAGGCTTAAGATAGTTTTATTATGATGGCTCCAGGTACAGTGCTTCTTTACAAAGCTTTGGTGCAATCCTCATTGCTTTCTTCTCCGTGCTTTGTACAGGAATTGCCCTCTGTTTATTGCAAGAATGTTCTGTCTCTGATACTAAAGTGAGGAACTGATACTAAGACCAGCTTCCTCTTACCATTGGTTAGATAGAGAAAACTATCTCTGTATGTTTTTGGAACAGGGCAGAGAAACATCAGCTGTGGCCCTGAGAACAGAGCACAGCTTAGATTGTTTACAGAAATCTGCTGGTGGGAAAAGTAATCTTTTCCCTTACAAAGAAGACCTTAGCAGGCATCCTGCTAGGAAATTCATAAAACCCAAAATCATAATTACCACATATTGTTAGTGTAAGGTAGGAAACACATAATCCAGCATAGCTTGATTATATGTAGGTGCTTTATTGAGAGAGATCTCCAGGGAGTCCAGGGTACGCAGACCACAGAACTCCGACAGGGGTTCGAAATCAGACATATTTTATACCTTTCCATTATATAACTATACGTTAATGATTAAACTTACATTGTTCTATTGTATCTGTTGTTTTCACCCAAGTGTGAATTCCAGAGCCCACTGGGACATAATTTTCAATGATTCATATGTATAAATAATAATTATGTTCAATTCTAACAATCTTATTACTTCTATGACCTAGTACGTATGACCCAGACCTTATCCCATGATCTAGTACAGGTACATTTTCTCAGGCCTAACCACCCTTTTTCCAAACAGTATACCCATAATTTTAGAAACATTTTAACCCTATACTATCAATATGACAAAGCTGTTAGAGCTTCACAGATTTTTTTAACAGAATAAACATCCTAGGAGTCCAAAGTAATATTTATTTTATCATCCACAGTACTTTTAAACAATATATTGAGAATGTAATATCACATTTTTAGCAAAAGGGTTTTTTGTTTACATTTTTCATAACTGGGAGCAAATGATGCCTACCCATATATTCTGGAAAAATTTGAAAGTGGAGCTGGAGAACTTCCAGCCAACTATGACTACTCTGCACAGTACCAGAAATCATTGCTAGCCTGCCTTCATAATGTGCAACTAGACAAGAGAAATTCTATAGGATACTTGGATACACTATGGGATGTCTATACAGTAGGATCCTATAGAGTATTCTGGTAACTGCAGGGTGTTGAATTTTCATCTCTTCTAGGATGGAAAGGCTTGCAACCAGGAAAACCAGGAAATATGTTCCCTGAGGCTGTGGAGAAAGTCTGTTAGGAAAGTGACAGTGGGGCTTTTGTAATGGAAATCTTGGCTCACCAGCTCACTGGTATCATGGGAACTGTCAATAATCATGTAGATAAGGAGAATCAGGCAGATATAAAACCCTTGACATAGTTCCAGACTAAAAATCAACAGGAAACTGAGGTATATGAATTGGAGAAGTTTCTCGCTTTGTAGGAGATGTATTTCTTTTACACAGATAAAAATTCTTGAAGAATGTGAAGAAAAGTCCTAGAGATCAAATATTATAATAGGGAAAAATCAGAGGTTGGGTCACTGGTGGATCAGTTTTGAACCTGTTTTTATCTAATACCTTTGTAAAAAGGCTTTTATACAGATTATTAAGGCATTCCAGGTAGCCAAGTGCCAAATTAATAGCAAGAAATAGCACAGGATCTCAGAGAACATGAGAGCAGAAAACTGGCACATGAGCTATAGTATAGATGAAAGTAAGGCAACACATGTAACAAAAATAATCCAAACTATGTCTATGTAATGCTGAACTTGGAACTGACAGTCTCAGATCTGAAAAATTATCTGTCATTTTTCTGAAATAATCTGCTCTGTGTTCAGTGGCAGCAAAAAGAGACAACAAAATATTGGGTACCATCAAGAACGGTATTGAGGGTGAAACAGATGGTGTCATTTTTCTGCTATATAAAGCCTTGGTACACTGATTTCTTGAACACTGCATACAGCTCTGGCCCTGTTACTCACAGTCTTGTAATTACCAAAAGGGAACACGGCATGTATACAGAGCCAAGAATGCTTGTTCAAGCATTGTTTTAACAGTCTAAATGTTCAAATTACCTAATTAATGCAGGAAAGCCTCAGTAGCAGCATAAAACTGTTAGATAAAAATCCTTTTCTATAGTGTAATGCTTACTCTTTCAATGAGTTTTGGTTGCTAATTTGAAGAGTTTCAGTCTTGTTTTAGAACAATGGAGTGGAGAAAGTCTACATCAAGTCATCAGCTTCCTGAGTTCTTCAGTGAGAGACGTGATTTTCCTAGGGGATGGTTCTTCATCCTCTGAATTGGATCTCCTTGGGGTACTTTGAATGTGAGGCCTGCTTCTTATCCCTGTGTGTCTGGCCATGTGCCTGATAAAAACCAAGAGGGCAGTCCAGAAAGCCATTTTTTCAGTCCGGTAATCTGAAACAATCTTTGTTTTCACAGGATGCTTGGAAGCAGGTAGCTCTCTTATATACTCAATTAATATGGTTGGAACTACTAAAGCTAGGATTATATGTCAAATGTCCTAATCCTTGTTTGAGACAGGAGGACCAAAGCAACATTTATTTTAAATTATTTAATGAGTCATTTTATAATTGCTTTAAGGTAATTACTTCTAATTTAAAGGTATTATGACCCAAATAAGCCTGACCCTTAACTTAAAACACAACATATTTTCAGCTGGGTACATGTAAGACATGTGCCAATCCGATCACATATTTAATTTTTACTGTACTGTGAGATGCTAGTTTTTTTGAATTTCTTCCTTTTATTGGGCTAGTGAAATTGGGATTGTTTTGCATTATGTAGCAGTGAATCCAAATTTAGATATATTTCCTAAGCTACAAAAAATAAAAGGACATGCCTGGAAATGAAAAACTGAAAACAATGTGGCACATCAAATGACAGTAGTGTTAGAGTCTAACATAGGAGCTCATAAATGCCCCAAACTGGGACCTTGATGCCTAGGTAAGTACTACTACCTATTTTTATTATAAAATAAAAAGTTTAAAAAGGAGGAAAATGACAAAATACAACCAAATCCTATTTAATATGATGGTTCCAGTTTCATATACTTTCTGTGCTCAGATTCATCACTTTATATGGAATCGCGTCCAGCTGGAACTTTTGCTTCAGTAGCATTTCCAGAGGGCATCAACCTCAGGCCATGGGAAACAGGATACTGAATGGGGGGCGGTCCTAGCCAGGTCACGGTGGGAAGAGTGGGGTTATGGGAGTCAGTATGCTAATAGAACTGTCCTGTATTTGGTCAGCTTTCTGGTTCTTGTTTTCAGCTGGTTCGGCACCCGGTACAAATAAGGTCATGTTCCAAGTTTGCGTTCATGATTGGACCTTTGCCCTCTGATACCCCTATACCTGGCTGCATTTGCCACACCCATGGGTCTTTGGATCCTGCCCGCCATACTCTGCAGTTTCCAGGTTTGTTATTGGAGTTATTAAAGTTTTTATTTTCCAGGCAGAACCATTGCTCCTGTCCCTTATTTCACCAGCTCCCTCCAGCCAAGTCGAATAAAGGGGTCACAGCGAGCTCCAGACTGTGATAACTTTACATGTAAATTCTGCATGCATATATGAGCTTTTTAACACTATTCCAAGTATACATAAGTGTTGCTATGAACATATTATAAGTTTCTCTGTGTGTAAGCCTCTGATCTATTTTCCCATGGGAGAACATCCTTTTGCTGTTCCTTTACTCTGTATAGGCTTTCTGTAAACAAGATATCTGGTATTCTTCAAGGGCATTTTACAATTCCTCGGCTCTCCTCCTTGAGAGTGGGAGAAGGAGCTGAAAGACTGTAATCTTTCTGATATTGTGAGCATTTGGGACATTCCCTGGACGAAGCAGCAGCAGGAGCATGGAGAATGCTCTCTGCTGAGCAGATACAGAAAAATACTAGAATTATGGAGTCATTTTAATAAATTATATTAGCCTTCTGATATTATTGTCAAGAGTCCTTTCTTCAATGCATGGACCACGATGATACATAAGCAGTGCCTTTAATGCAGGAGTGCAGTAGTCCCTGAGTAAACTGCACAACAGTACATAGCTGGGGTAGCTCAGAGAAGGTTAGAAAATGGCCTTGATCCTGCAGCTTGCAGTTCTAGGTTGGAAAGATCAAGATCAATGGCACCTTGTTATAGTGTAACTTCAACAGCCTCAGCACTGCTATTAAACATCTGTTTCATTTCAGCCCATTTTTAGGGGCTTACTTCACTCCCTTCTTGATCACCTTTCTAAAGGCGAAGGGGAAACCAGTTGGGATTGGCAATGTTTATTCAGTGTTTCATGTTGTATTTCACTAATTTGTTCTATAAAACACAAAATTAAACTTGCTCATCAGTAATTGAGAGGGATCAAATGATAAGGAAAACAAATTGATCCAAGAATCTGATTCATCACTCTGCTATTGCAGAGGTTACAATGTGCACTTAGCCAGCCAGCCAGCCAGTCTGTGAGAACATAAAACTTTCAAAGAAAAACCTTAGGGCTGGACAAACAGCAAACAACCTGGCTACTTATTCAATTTTGTCAACATCTTTCCTTCATCTTTTTCTAAAGATGTAGCAAGCATTCTATTAAAAGTAAGTGCTGTGTGTAAAATTTTCAGATTGGTAAGATTTGAAATAGAGAATGCCATCCTGTCGCAATATCACATTATCAGAATTAATTTATTTAGGCTTACAAGGACCTCAATCTCTCAAAGACGTTAGGATGCTCCAAGTTTTATACCCATGAGAAGATTCAATTTTAACACTTTAATGAGTATATAAAGTGAAAAAGCTGTGGTTACATTTCTGTTATAAGAAAAAGCCAGACAGTGATAAGGAGATTTAAGCTGTGTGAATGTTTAAAGGTAAAATGACACAGACCATAGCATGGTGATAAATAGTTAAAATGATGCTTTTTATAACAATAACATATTGAATATCATCTGTCAACAGTTAGAATTCTTTATATTGTATATTTATAAACATATACACACCCTAAAAGAAACTTCATTAAATGACTGAAGATAGAGGTAAAGTTTATCAGAGTTCTTCCGCAAGTCAAGCAGTTTCATAAGCACCAGAAATAATGAAGCCTCATTTCCTATAGATTTGTGTCTCAGAATTGATTTGTGAGCCCTGACTGATGAGTTCCTTGCAGCAGAGACACATTAAAGAGCTCTGCTGGAGTGGATTGTTTCTAGTCTAAGAAAATGTGAACTCCTGCCATAAGTTCTGCCTTAGTTGGGCAAATAAGTGAAAACACACATGAATACATGATTATCTGTCTTGTGCCACTTACAGACCCAAAACTTGTGAAATATTTATATCAGTGAGGCCTCTACATTTTTCTGACAGCTTGCTTGAAATAAATTTTGGTGTTTAAGAATTACGTGGTGCAGAGTGGATAAAGATAGCTGCTTTTCCACACCTGAACATGAATATATTGTAACCAAACCAAGAAAACACATTTCAACACCTTCCTTTGTTTTTCTTTCAAGATATACTTATGCCAGATAAATTAATTAACAATGTGCACTGTTCTCCTAAGTTTAATGTGCTCCTTTTTTTCTAGTTAGGCAAAAGAAATATATTGGCTGCTCCTGTGGTGTAACCACATGAGATCATTTAGGTTTCATTGTATCATACATTTCTCTAAAAATTTGAAATAGATACTCTTACTCATATAAAAAAAGAATCCAAACTGTTTTACCAGGTGAAGTAGGTATGTTCAAAAGTACAAAAAAAAATTAAAATGCTGTCTGGCACTTACCAATTCTGTTTTTGAAAAATCACCTCTTCAGAGGACGGTGTTCACCTATTAGTGGTGGGGGGAAAGTGAAAATGTTGTGCAACTTTACATGTTTGTGAAAGTACATGATTTTAGCATATGGAAAGGCTGTGTTCATTATTTATTGCCCACATGTTGAAATACAAAGGAAAAATAATATATTTTTTCTTTACTCCTTGGGAGGGACAGAGTGTTAATGAAAGATATGTTTATTCTTGGCCTAAAAATTAATTCATAAAACAAAGCAGAAATCCACCTGGAGAATGGATGTCTTGAAATCTTTATACCAAAAGCTGTATTTTCCCATTTTTTCCTTTAAATTCTACAAACACTGTAGAGATGATTCTGTGTCTGTCTGCCAATTCCCCACCTCACTTCCTAATACAGGTGACTTTCTAACTGATTTCTGTTTGGCCCTTGTTCAGGCACTGATACCTGACCTGCACAGATTTCCAGTCACAATTATAGCTAAAAATAACTTGTTTAAAAGGTGACTGGACACTTGAAGAATTCACAAAATTAGATTTATTTGGTTTCTTGTATATGTGACAAAAATCAGACTACATTCTATTCACATTCTGTTTCCTTTGTAGAGATAATGGTGATTTTTCCATAGTCTACAAAATGCAACAATAATTTGCTGCATGAGAGACACTTTGGAATCTCACAAACAGAACTCCATAGAGAGAAGAAAAAGCCTATAATTGGTTTCTATTTTTGATCTGTTACACACTTCAGGAATGAGAAAATATCACCCTATCATCAATTTAAGCAATAGCATTGTGTAATTCTACAAAAAAAAAAAAAAAAAAAAAA
>VXAX01006294.1:94245-159826 GCA_013399835.1 Leptocoma aspasia
AACAAAGCAAACCCAGAAGGTACAAAATACAACTTACACAAAATGAATGTATCTTTGACCCCATGAGGGAAAATAGTGGTTTTTAAAGGCTCTCTATAGCTCCAAAATGTTTTTCTCTCCTAAAGTGCTGGTCAGATTAATACAGATCTGCACAGATTTGATAATGAAGTGCATTTTTTTTCTTTTCCTCAGTGACATTCAACTGTTGAATAGTAATTTGTAATATATTTTCTTGTTTTTCTGGGTTTGATTAACTTATTTCATTCTAGCATGAGGTTTACTGGGAACAATTACATATGAACCAGGGGGTGTGGTTTTAATTTTCATGCTCCAGGCTTGTAAAATGTTTTTATTATGGTTTATTCTAATTGAATCAGAAGCCATAAATCTATTTTCAAAGGAATCACAGTCTTTGCAGATTGATAATTATAACTATTGTCTGTCAGATTTATCTTCCCATCTAAATGACACCATAAAAATGCAAACCAAATCATTTCCTAAGAAGCTTAGCCTTCATGTTTATAGTTCTGAAATGTTCAAAACCTTCACTTCAACTGAAGGAAACAGTAAAATTAGGAAAAAACTCGCAGGTTTTTAAACACTGTAAACTCCATTTGCTATCCAAGATACAACTACTACAGATATAAAAAAAGTATCACACAGAAAGCAAAGTCAGCTGTAACATTTTATATTAGCTTTAGCTACAGATTTTGTATAGAATGGTTTGAGGTGGATTTTATTATACTCATTTGCCAGTGCAGTAACCCACTCTACTCTGGGTAATCCCATCTGTCCAAACAGAGGTCAACTTTTAGCTTTTATTTTGGAGACATTCAATTACAGACTGACTGTTTTACATAGTTTCACATTCAACAAACCTATTCATATACAGGTTTTACTTCCATTAAAATTATTTCTGGAAGGCATTTTCCCTCTATTTTTCAGGAGGAAGCATCAAAGGTGAGGATCAGTGAATTCAAACAACCTGTGGAATTCTTCCCATGCCTTGAGGAAATTCTATCTGAATATGAATCAGTAGTGTTAATTAGATGGATAGGCAGATTGTTGAGTATTTTAAACTCTGAATGTGTAAAACTGTTATTTCAGTGTTTTGTTGTCCTCACAGAAATTGCTTCTTGGAATTATCATACAATGTTTGTGGGGAGATAGTGGAGTTAATTACAGCTTTCCTGTCTTATATTAATATTCTTTCCATTTCTTCAGTTTACAAATTTTCTGGCTTGGATTTGTTTGGGTTTTTAAATGTCAGTAAACATAGGTATTACCTTTCAAGTTAAAAATAGTGGAGACATACTGCTATAAAAACCTAGGATAATTTCTAGAATAGGTTTTCTCAGACATTCAGGATATCTAAGCAAACATACATGCATAGTATTATTGCACTAAGGTGATTTTTTTCTTCCTTTCTAACTTTTTGTGAATGAGACTGCTTATGCAAATCTGCAAATAGGGGTGTTTGGGAGAGATAATAGAATGAATGCTCATGTTCAGCAGGTGATGATTCTTTTTGCCAGAGTTGCTGATTGGTCGTTTACATAAAGCAAGGAATTGCAGAACAGAAAGCCCTGAGTTGTCCCCTAGCAAACATCCACATTGGTTTCACACAGCCACACTTGCCATTCTAGCACTGGCTCAAGGGATGTTAGCTAGGAAGTCACTGCTTCAGTGTTGAAGGAAACTCAAAACAACTTCACTGTGGAAGTTTGTATGGGAGAGAGAAAGAGGTTGCATGTCTTCCCACTTCTGCATCACACAGCTAGGAACAGGAGCTGACCTTGGCAATGTTAACAGGGATGAAGAAGGATAATTCTGCTAGTCCCCTGAGAACCAAAGGGAATGTCTGTCTAGTGCTCTATTAGACATGAGACTGCCCTTACATATATCATTTCTCTTTTCACTTTACCAGAACACAAGCCCTGACAATACTGAGAAGTGAACACCAGTTAGTCTCATCTGCTTTGCATCAAGAGATATTGCTACTGACAGAAAAAGGAAACAAAAGTTAGGTGGGGAAAAGCAAAAACAACACTGAACAAACAAAATATGACACTTCAGATCATAAATCGAGCAGTAGGTATGATCATATTTCTATTACTTTTACTAAACAAACAACATTTTCCCCTTGTTGGAAGCTCTTAAGAGGGAGGGCCGATATGCGCCAACCGCATTAGAGGCTTGACTGCCTGCGGAAGTTCTTCAGCAGTCAAAGTAGCTTGCTCTGCGGGCTTTTTGTAAAGTGCCAGATGGTGGTCTCGCTACAACCTCACTTGTTAACATAAGACAGGAAGTTGATGAACCTTTTATTAAGTTTCTAGATAAGTTAAAAGCCACCCTAGGTAAGCAAATAGAAAATGCCACCATGCGAGAAATATTACTGAAGCAGTTAGCAGTGGAGAATGCAAACCCTGACTATCAAAAGGTTTTACAGCCCCTGCAAGCCCCCACTGTCGTAGAAATGCTTAAGGCTTGTCAGGGAATTGGCACTGCTGGTCATAACAAGACTTTGCTTTTGGAGGCTCTCGCTACAATAAGCGTTCCTTCCAGGTCGAGTGTTTGTTTTTCATGCAGGAAGCTGGGTAACATGAGACATGAATGCACCTGGAACAAAAGAGGTTCTGGGGACTCAGGCATATGTGCACGTTGCCGGAAGGGACAGCATCATGTGAAAAAATGCTGGTCTAGATATAATAAAGAAGGGGGGCCACTCCCAGCTACATCTATGGGCCCTCCAGGAAACCACCAGCTGAGCGCAGGGGGGTGCTGCACATGGATAGCAAACCAAGCCCTACTGCACTCATCCCCGCAAACGCCTTGTGAGCCCGAGCAGCAGGCGGCACTGCCATGGACCTGGCCTCCGCCATCACCGTAACTCTTAAGGAGAGTGATGTGCACTGTTTGCCTTCAGATGTCCAGGGACTAATGTGCTGGGAGTTCAGTGCACTTGTGATTGGTCGAGTGTCAACCACAAAGCAGAGATTTTTTTGTTCTGCCTAAATTTATAGATGGAGATTTTACTTAGGAGATTCAGATAATGGTTTGGATCCCTATACCCCTATGTCAAATTTCTGAAAGGTAACAAATTGCTCAACTTATTTATTTCCATGTTAACCCTCCTGGTAGTTTTCCAAGAGTTAGAGGTAACACTGGCTTTGATTTCACTAGGCAGTCACAGATCTTCTGGGCAGAATCACTTTCCAGTCATAGACCCACTCTCAAATGTGCTCTTTGGCATCAAAACAAGAAGCTACAAATTGCTGGTATACTTCATCGTGGTGCTGATTGTACAGCTTTCTCACCGTGGCTGAGTCATTGGCCCCTGACTTAAGCTGCTAAAGGTCTAGCTGGGGTTAGAGGCCTCTCTATTCCAAAGCAGTGTCAATTTTGTCACAATAGAAGACCCTGAAGGTCACACTGCCACTGTGAAACTTTATGTACTATCACTCCGTGTTACTTTGTGGGGATGAGACTGCCTTAGCCAATGAGGCCTCATGTTGGGAACAAAATCATCATAAGGACCACTGCTGAGCAGCATGTCCTGGTCCTCTCCTGGACAACAGGTGATTGTCCTGTGTGGTTGGACCAGTAGCCCTTATTTTAAGAAAAGCTGTAACATTTGCACTAGCTTGTACAAGAGCAGCTGCAAGGTGGCCATAGCATTCCCACAACCAGCCCGTGGAAGTCTCCTGGGTTTTTTTATTCAGAAAAAGAGTGGAATATGGTGATTGCTGCACGATCTTAGAAAAATCAATAACGTTATTGTACGTATGGGAACCTTACAGCCAGAGCTACCGTCTCCTGCAATGTTGCCACAATCCTGGACCCTGATAGTGATTGATTTAAAAGATTGTTTTTTTACTGTACCACTTTGCGAATCCAGTGGCCCCCCTCTTTGAATTTTCTGTGCCTTCTATTAAAGCTGCTGAACCCTATCAAACTGTTTGGTCTTTGCAGCTGCAATTGATATCTCAAGTGTCCACCCTCAATGATTTGCAAAAGCTCTCAGGAACAAGTAATTCCTTGTTCAAGGAACAAGGGAGAGGTTCACCCTTTATTGGGTATTACAACCGAACAACTCTATGGTGCCCCTGTCAATTTTTATCTTAATTTTATTCAAACAAAGTAGTTTATGGTTCTTCTAAACTAGTAGAATTAGAAGCTGTGGTTAAGGCTTTTGAAAAATTTCAGGATGAGTTTAGCATTGTTACTGACTCTGCTTATGTTGCAAGTATTGTGACAAGAATAGAAGAAGCTTATATCAAAAAAGTAACTAACCCATTGCTCTTTTCTTTATCACTACGTTTATGTTTTCCAGTGCACTTTTGTGCAAAAAGGTATTATATCCCACATGTATGTTCCCATGCTAATCTTCCTGGCCCCATCTGTGAAAGCAGTGTCCGTGCAGACCAGTTAGCTGGGGCGGGGATGTTTTTTCTCAGGCACATCTGTCACATGGGTCTTTTCACTAGAGTGCAGCAGTTCTTTGAAAACAATTTCAGCTTACACACGAGCAAGCACGGCAAGTTGTGCAAGCCTGTGCCAACCATCAACAGGTAGCACCCTTGCCTGCCCTTAGAGTTAATCCCTGGGGACTTCAAACTCTAGAAATCTGATAGACTGGTGTTACATGTATCCTTGAATTTGATAAGTTAAAATGCCTTCATGTTACAATTAATAACTCTTTGACATGTATTTTTGCCTCTGCACATAAAAGTGAATGTGCAAAAGATGTCCAGCATCCTTTTTTGTCCACTTTTGCAGCCCTTGGAGTACCTGTATCCATAAAGACAGATAATGGGCCAGCCTATGCATCCAAACGGATAGCTGACTTTTTTCATTTGTGGGGGGTGCACCATGTCATGGTTATTCCACATTCCCATACAGGTCAAGCCATTGTTGAATGGGCCCATAGCACTCTCAAGTTCATGTTGTTAAAACAAAAAAGAAGGAGTGCAGGAATGCGAGATACCTCCCACGAAAGAATGGAGAAAGCCCTGAATGTTCTTAATTTTTAAAATCACATTCAGAATGACCAAACCCCCATCCAATGACATTTTGGTGAATCACAGGCTCATTTAGAAAAAGCTAAGGTACTAGTTAGGAATCTTGAGTGTGGAAAATGGGAAGGCCCCTTTCTGTTGATAACCTGGGGGCAAGGATATGCCTGTGTTTCCACAATTCCGGTCCAAGATAGGCATCTGCAAGAATGGTCCAACCATATGGAATGGTCCAAGCTGATTATGAAGCTGGATACTCCAGCTTCATAATCAGCTTGGGGGGAAGATAAACTCTTCCGAAGTCATGTTCCTAACTGATACTAATAAAGTCTTTAGGCAATTTTGTAGGTATTTTAGGGAAACCTTCTCAGTCAAGGCTTGAGGCTCTGGCCAAGCCCTAGCTCTGCCTGACAAGGGATTATACCATCAGACCCAGGTGCTTCTGCTGTGGCAAGTAAAAGTGTAATCAAGGCACTTTGACTGACCGATTTGATCTTTAAAAAAGCTGAACCCTCTTTTGAGGTAAACTTGGAAGTCTTTCCTGAGAAAGGTTCTCCAAGTCTTCATTGTGAAATGGGACTCTCCAGCACTTGCAGACTCTGGGTGATGGTAAAGGTTTTAGACCGTTTAAAGTTTTTTCTCAAGGTTCTATCTGTTTAATCACTGTCTCCATTCATGGAAAGGAGATGTGTGTGGTTACCAGTTATTGGGTGTTTTGATGTATTCCCCCGTTCATAGGAAATATACTGCTTTTGTGAGGAATGGAGCTTGTTTGGTTCTGGCAGTAAGCCAAACGTTCTAATGTTAGAAGTGTTTTGTTTCATGATTCTTGTTTGTATAGAACAAAGAAGAGGGAGTTGTGGGAAGAGATGGGATATAGTTGAGCTGCGGGCTGTGAGACCCACCTACAGAAGCACATGGCAGCATAGAGAAGCACATGGCAGCACAGAGAGGCTTGTGTCCACCTGACCCTGGGCGGAGGAGGTGTCACATGGCAGACCCCTACAGGAGAGGAGCCTGCCAGAAGCTGACAGATGGGTGAACAGTGTGTGATCACCCCATAGAAGGACATTTAGAAAGCATGTTGCTGATGTGGTAACATGGGATAGGTCACTTAATGAGACTTACCATGTGAGGATACACTGTGCCTTGAAAAAGTGTATAAAACCAGCTCATTTCTTTTGAATAAACAATTCAGATTCCCTGTCGGTCTGGGTCCATATCATGGTCACTCAGAAAAACGACATGGAACACACAAGAAAAATTAGAAATCAGTGAAAACTGCAGGACCATAATCCCCTTGGTTTCACAGAGACATAGTGGGTTAGTCCACACAATTAGGGTTGTGCCATGGATGGATATAGCTTGTTTAGGAAGGTAGGCAGAGAGGGCAAGTTGCAAGCGAAAGAGGAGCAGGATCTCAGAGAATTCTGCCTTGGGATGGGTGATAAGATATTTGAGAGGTGATGGATCAGGATTAGAAGTCAGATCAATGTGGGTGATGCCATGGTGGCTGTTTGCTACAAATTGCCTGTTATGCTCTGATTAGTGAGAGATGCCTCTGCCTGAATTAAGGTGCAAATGAGAACATATGCCAAAGTCAATAATATAGATTTTATTCAACAGTAAATATGAGGTAGAGAGATTGAAAGAAGTTAGAAGAGCTGGGGGAGGGAAGGAGAAGACAGAGAGAGAGGGAGAGATCAAGCAAAAGGTAGTCACCATCTGTGGATCCAGTGGCTTCATGTTGGTCCTTCTTCACCCAGGGCTTCTCAATAGTGGGGGTCCCAGAGTCTTCCTTCTGAGGTTACCACCTTTATACAGCCCAAGTTCTGGGTATCCACAGGGCAGTCGCAGATGCATTTCCCAAAACTTGGGGTGATATGCATGAGTTGCTTCCTTTCCCACAGTTTGCCACAGTGGGAATTTTTTCCAGATATAGGAAGTAGGATGTGGTAAACCAGGTCTCACCTTACCAGTCTTGGAATTAGCACCTTCCTGTTGCAATTTCTAATCTCAAGTTCCCACTGTCATGGTTGATCTTGTGGCAAGTTCCTTCTGTGGTTTTGACAGTGGTTTGAGACATGCAACCATGCCCTTTACGTCCTTACCCTGCCTGTTCAGGGGGAAGCAGCAGATGAGGTCTCTTTAGACACCAAGAAGAAACCACATGTTGTGCAGGTTTTTCACCCCATAGGTGATTTGAATTACCCCGACATCTGCTGGAGGAGCAGCACAAAAAGGAACAAGGAATTTGTGAGGTTTTGGGAGCACATTGATAAGAACTTCCTGTCAAAGGAAGCTAACAAATTCCTGACAGAGGAGTCAGCAAGGCCTCACAGCCTGCACAGCTGGGCCTCATGCTTACAAAAAAAGGAAGGGCTTGTTGGGGCTGTGAAGGTCAAAAGCAGCCATGGTGGCAATACCACGAGATGTAGGAATGCAAGATCCTGAAAGTAGGGAGCAAGGCTAAAAGCAAGATCATATGCCTGGACTTCATGAGACAATTTTGGCCTCTTTCATGATCTGCTTGAAAAAGCCCCATCAAATAAAGCCCTAGAGGGAATAGGAATCAAAGAAAACTGCATTATATTCTGGGATCATTTCTTTCAAGCTCAAGAATTGTCCGTTCCAAAACATAGGAAATGCAAAAATGCCAGGAGGCCTGCATGTATGAAGAATGCACTCCTGGCAACTTTAATAGGTGAGAAGGAAGCATACAGAGTATGGAAAGCAGGGACAGCAACCTGTGATACATTGTCCAAGCATGCAAAAACACAGTTAGGAAAGCCAAGGTTCACCTAGGGCTGAATCTGGTAGGGGAGGTCAAAGGCAAAGGAAGAACTTGTGTAAGCACTCGGGTAACAAGAAGACTAGGGAAAATGCAAATCCACTGCTGAATGAGGCCTGGGAACTGGTGATGGAGGCATGGAAAAGGCTGAAGCATTTAATTACTACTTCACATCAGTCTTTTTTAGCTGGATCAGCCTTCAAAAATCCCGGGCCAGAGGGAAAATCTGGAGCAAGGAAAATGCACTATTTGTGGAAGACAATCATGTCAGGAAATACTTAAGAACACTAGGTGCACCTGCTTTAACATGGGATGGGACTAGATGGTGCCACGCTCAGCATATAAAGCTGGGGGTTAGAATATGAAAGCGCGGGGACATTTGAAGTGATGATGTTTGTCTTCCTAAATCGTTGTTACCTGTGATGGAGCCCTGCTCTCAAGGTGACAGAGCACCTGTCTGCCTGTAGAAAGCAGTAAATTAATTCCTTGTTCTGCTTTGTATGAATGTGTAGCTTTTGTTTTATCTACTAAACTACTGTTAATCTCAATCCATGAGTTTTCTCACGTTTACCCTTCCAGTTTTCTTTCCCATCCCACCAGGGAGAATGTGAACGAATGGCTGTGTGGGGCTTAGTTATCTTACCAGATGAAACGATGACAACTCCCTATTTAAAGCACCGTCACTGCTGGCACTTATGATGTCCCACTACATTCTGTATTTACAAGTACAGTTTAACTAACAAAGTGAAACCCCAAAGTTTTGTAGTACTGTGAAAAAATTTAAAGGGTTTCTGATCACAGTCACAGAAGAAAACAAATAATGGAAATAAATTGAAATAATGGAGAACGACATATGTTTCTGCTTAATAAAATATGGCACACAAAATAAGTAGGTGAAAACAAACCAGTAGAGAGACAAAAGCAAATTAGCCCTATTTCTTCACTGGTTGTGCTATGAAACTGTTGAAGAAGGCTGACATAGGATAAGGGGGAAAAATGGGATTATGTTTCCCAGAATACGGGACAGCATCAGGTCAAATCTCTAAAAAGAAGTTATATCCTAAAGGTTACTTGCATAAAAGTAGAAACCTTTTCATGTGCAACAATAGATAAAGATAGCATTTATGAGTTAATTTCCTGATTTTTTGAGGGAAGTAAAAATATTTCTGAAGTTCCATTTGATTTTATTACAAATCAATAGACAAATATCACAAAACATGGAAATGTTTTAGTTTGGTTTCATTTAAACATTTAAAAAATGAATATTTTTTGATGTTGTATTGATTTTGCACAGCCTAGTTTTTGGTAGCGGGGGCCACAGAGGTGGCTTCTGTGCCACTCTGCTGCTAGAAGCTTCCACCATGTCTGGCAGAGCCAATCCCTGATGGCTCTGAAGATGGAGATGCTGCTGGCCAAGCCTGGGCCAGTCAGAGAAGTTGGTAACACCTCTGTGATAACATATTTAAGAAGAAAATCACAACAAAGTGGGCACAGTTTTATTCTTCTAGTCAGAGAAGAGGAGGAGGTGAGAACATATGAGGGAAAACAGCATGGAGACAACAAGGTCACTGGAGAAGGAGGCGGAGGAGATGCTCCAGGTGCCAGAGCCGAGTCCGCTCTGCAGGCCATGGTGAAAACCACAATGAAGCAACTGTACCCCTGCAGGCCATGGGGATCCACATGGGATGCAGAGATCTGTCCATGGGAGAGGTGTCAATGCCAGAGCAGGTGGATGCCTGGAGGAGGCTCTGATCCAGTGAGAGACCTGATGCAGAGAGGGGGCCCCTGCTTCTAGTCTGGAGCAGCCTGTCCTTGGAGGACTGCACCCCATGGGTGAGTGACCCACACTGCAGCAGTTTTGGGGTGACTGTGTGCCTGTGGAAGGGACTCACATTGCAGCAATTTTTGGAGGACTGCTGTTCATGAGAGTGACCCCACACCAGGGAAGTTCACAGAGAACTATCGCTTGTGGGAGGCACTCCATGGCACAGCAGGAGAAGGACTCCTCTTCTGGAGCAGTGGAAGAAAATCCTCAGCTGAGGAACTGACCAAAATCCCCATGCCCTGTCCCTCTGCACTGTCGGTGGGAATGAGGGAGGGGTTAGGGGAAAAAAGGGGTTTTAAGGGCTCATTTCACTGCTCATTATCCTCCTCTGACTCCACTCAATAAAGTGGATAAATCCACTTTTTACCTCTAAGTTGAGCCTGTTTTGCCCTTGGAGTGTTTTCTCCCAGTCCTTATCTCAACTCATGAACCCTTAAGTTTTTTCTCTCCTCTGCCCAGATGTGGCAGGGGAGGGTGAGTGATCACCTATCATGGGTGCCTGGCATTTGGCCTGTGTCAAACCACTACAGATGTCTACTAGAAACCTTACAATAATTGCAGGATGAAAAAAAGGTATTTGACTTACCTGTTTGTCAGTGCTACAATTCATCCTGTTCAATACAAATTTACTAACATATAATTTTAGATAGAAAAATAACCTGTTTAATGCTATGTAGGTTTTGGAGGTAATGACTTCAAAGTTTCTCTCAAAAATCCATCTGGACCAACAGTTTTACTCTCTGCTGTGTCTTTAAAATCATTAATTATTTCTCCTACAGTTATTATGTTGTTGTTTTAAACATCACCATGCTCTGACTCCAATTTAGCTAATTTTAGATGTTAAGCTGTTCCTGTGCTTAATTGTTATTAAGAAGCTGATATCTATGTAATGATTTGAATTAGAAAATTAATTCCAATTAGTTTCCTTTATATTCTCTAAAATAATGTCACTAAGTGTTTAACTTCATTTTTCCCAGTCTCCAGCATCAAAATATACTTTTTTTTATTCCATAATTCTCATAGCAATAGATGCAGCTCAATTCTCCATTGTTCCTTATATGTCATGTATATTGATTTACTTTCCCAATTCTACAGCATTTTAGATAATGTTCCTCACCTATTGTTTTTAATAGTGTTTCTATAAATTCTGAATTTTATTTTGAGAAAGAGCATATGATATTATTTGATGTGTTGTGTTTGTAAAGGTGTAAATTTGCCTTTGGATGTTCTTTATATTTGAAAATAATTACAAAAATTTCTGTATTTCAGTGTTTTGTATGTAAAATTTGAAAAAATATAACTTGTGTGGAAGTGCAACCAACCTTTTCAATCAACATCTGGTGCATGAACTTTCAAAATGGACTGAAACATAATTTAATGTGAGAATATCAGAAAAAAGTGGTAACTAAAAGTCTCTCTTACTATGACTTCTCCCAAATTTATTGTTGGAAACATCCTCTATATTATTCTTTATGTACCTGTTCACCAATTATAATTAATTTGCTGAAATAGAACAATTTTAGTGACTTTTTTCTTCAAGAAGGCTTGAAGAACTTAGCATCATCATGTTGCATATCTGCTTTTAAAAATATTTAGAATATTTTTGGTCAGAAATAAGTATATTACTATGGCCATAAAGGTAATAGGGATATTTGGATTGTCAATTCAGAGAAAAACCTATTCCAAAACTGCAAACTCCATCAAAATATTCAAGAATTGCAATTTTTTCTTTGTAATATGTTAGTGTATGGCATGAAAGTCCATTTGAATTCTGAGAAAAGTGCTTATATTTTATCCATCAAGTAGATGGTCTTTGTATTATAATCCTCTGGCTTGTAAAAATAGATTGAATAATTGCAACAGTAAAGTAGAGAGTTTGATGCACATGAAAATGAGTACAACTTAAACATTGCAGACCAAAAAGAAAAACCGAAGTACCAAAATGAGTGTAAATCAGAGGACATATGACTTGTAGCAGCAAGTGTAACTAAATGTCGTTTTTGGTGGAACCGACAAGAGTGGGAACCCACCTCCTGGGCCCTTTGGAGGGGTTTCCCCTGTGAGTTCTGTGCCAAGGATGAAAAACGAGCAGGACTCTTGATTTCTCGGTCATCAGGCTGTTGTTAATTTTATCCTATCTTAAGTTCAGTACGCCGTCTACACACCAGACTTAGCGTACAAGAAGCAAGGCACAAAATGGAGAGCAAACACCCAAATTCAAGGTCTTTTAAAGCTGTTTAGTCCAATTACCTTCTAACACGTACTTTGTCTCTACTTTTCTACCAATAACTTCTATTAATCTATTCACCTAACACCTATGCCACTGCTTTCTCTAACCAATAACTTCTTGCCACTAATACTACAGAAAATGGAGCTGAAGAAGAACAAGGAGATGAGACAACACCCAAAATCCTCCATCTTGTCTCCTATTCACTCTCATATTAAAATCCTAAGACCCTAAATTTCTTGCCCTGTGATAAATTACTACTACTACGTACTACTATCTAGCTCACACCTGTGGACTCCAACTCATCCCAAAGCCTTGGTAATTTTTTCAATGGATGAAGGTTAAAAGCAGTGTTCTGCTGAGGATCAGGGCTTCCTAAACAGGCAGAGAAACATTCTCTGTGCCCTGGATTCCAATACTAATATTTTTGATGTGGATGAAAAAGGGTAGATCTAGTGAAATTTAAGATACAGTAGAGTACCCACTAAGATAATAAATTCAGAGTTGGAAGACAACAAAAATGAGAAGACAGCAAATGAGCACATTTAAAGAGGACAAAATTTTTAAAGGCAGCATAAATTTTCCAGTATTTTGCCTGAAGCTGAGTAATCCTGAGAATATATTATGGCTTACACCAAGCTTGGAGAAAGAGCTATCATTTAACCCCCTAAAGTAGACCTAATAATTCAAATAGTCACAAGGATGCAAATCAAGCCATTGCCTATGTTTGCATGAAACCCAGCACCTTGTGAAGTCAATTATAAGAGACTTCAGCGAGGGAATTATTACCCATTTTATAACCTGTAAGTACATGCTGATGTAGATGTAAACAAAAACATTAGAGGAAAACCACCCTTCCTGATCAGCAAATTAGATTTGCTGGAAATGGCATACTACACATGAATATGTTAACATTAAAGTTGGAGGACTGGATTTTTGTCTTTTCCCTTGAAATTAAATATTGAAAAAAAAAAAGTTGTTTTAGAAATCAAAAAAGTATTTGTTGATTATTCTAAATAATGGGCCTAGGTTTGGGTTTTTCCTATAGATCAACCCTGTATCTCAGTTCCATGGAAGATGTCCTAATTATAAAATTAACAAGACATTAGAAACAAATAATTCCCTATGGAGTGGGCAGCAGAAAGCACAAAAAAAGTGCACAGCTCTGTAACCTGTTACACTCCTCTGAATGATCATAAACCTGGATCCAAAAATGGCTTTTATTCTGTGACTTCTTGATGCAAAGTACATAAGTAACCATTATTCTAGCTAACCCTCTGTAACTTAGTTTACACATATGAAATGAAGATGATTAGTGCTTCCTAGTGTTATAGTTGTTTTGAAAATAAACTATAAATTATAAATACTTGTCTAAATTAAAACAGTTTCTTCATATTAAGCTGCAACATTTGCACTCAAGGCTGTCAAACCCCATTTTCACAGTGTTGAATAGACCATATTCTTCATTGACTACTGGAAGAAATATATTATAAATGTCATAGGAAGGGCAGGGTAAATAAATAAATATCTAAAAGGAAGAAATGCACAGGTTTTACTATAAATTTCCTTATTCTAAACATCTTAGAATGATAAATACATTTTTCCAGATTATCTGCAAAGGTATATTCAGACCACTATCTTACCACTCCTGTGATGAAGTTGTTCACAAACCTTTCATAGTGATGGATGTAATAACTATAAAAAACTACTTTCCTCACAACAGCCTTATCAGATTTACCCTACATACAGTATTTTGTTTTAATTGAACTATGAAAAGGTTATAGTCTGCTTGTTTTAGGAGTTTGCATGACATTTTGAAGACAAATGCATGGCACAGTGACAAATAATGTGGTAACCACTTAAAATTGACTCAACATATGGATATAGAATTAATGTGAGTTGTGGCACACTTGCTCACCAACTTACTGAGGTTAAACTACTTAGTAGCATGAAAAACTTCGAATATATCACCCTGTCAGGATGCAGAATTGGTGAGCAGAATTTTAGACATGCAGTTCAATCTTGACTCTGATGAAGACAGACTTTCTCTACTCCAGTGTAAAGCATCCTCAGGTCAGGCTTGTTTTACCTCACTTTCACCATGCAGAGGAGTGCCGAACATGCATCAGCAAACTATTTCAAATATATCATGTCTGCAGACACCACAACTGTTCCTACATCAGCTCATTTCCTTCGTGTCTCTCTGATGGAAAATTGTGGCAGTGTGTCATGGTGCCTTAGAAATTACCTATCACTCTGAGAACACTTCCTTCTCAGCTTTTAGAGGCAAATGTCTCAAGTATTTAGGATACAATAGATATGTACAGAGACAAGTATGCTATAAGGAATTCATAAATTGTCTGTGATGTAAGCACATTTGTGCAGAGAAAGTGCATGAAAATATTAATAAATATACCGTCTCACCACTGCAGGGGAATGTGGTTTGTACAGTCATAGAATCATAGAATAATAGAATCACAGAATCATTAAAGGTGTTTTCCAAGACCTCCAAGATCATTGAGTCCCACCTTTGACCAAACACCAACTTGTCAACTAGACTAAAGCTGCAAAAAGACAACTCTCAAAAAGCCCAAGCCAAAAAGCCCAAAGCCAAAAAGCCCAACTAGCTAGCCAAAGCAAAAACCACAAGACTCAAAAGCCCCACAGCTTGTGTCGCAGTTACTTTTGGAGTAACTGGCTCTTCCCAAAGTCTGCCTGCTGACAGGAGACCATTGGCCCAGTCCAACCTTCCACTGCAGTCTGTTGCTGGAGACCTTTCACCATCCGACTGGAGAAACCTCTGGGGAGTGCAGTGTCCTTGGTGGTCTCCTGCTGACTGCCTGTCCCATGTGAGGTGTGAAATGGTTACCAGGCAAAGTCCCCCAGAGACAAGGCTTCCCTCCATCTTCTCCTAGCTGCCTCCGGCAAGTGGCACTTGTGAACCCTCTCCCCCACGTGCCTCTGACCACCAGTATTGAGACAGAAGTCAAGATTAAATTGGCTCCTCACCAAGACCAATCCATTTTACAATTTCTTCAGACATCACAGTGTATCCTTAGCTGCAAGAGGAAATTTTGTTGCCATAAGCATGTCTTGATATCTCTATAGAGAACATCTGTAAATCAGAAGATTTTCTGATCTTCAAAGCAGGCAGTTTCATCCTACCTCCACATTCTGTGGGTTCCTGACCATCAGGCTGAAGTTATAAGTAAATGAAACGGTTTCAGGCTTTTCACAATTAAAAAGATAAACGGACAAACACAACAACAATAAGAAAGAAACAAACAAAACACCACACAAAAAACCCCAAAACAACAAACCAGAATGAAAATAGAACAACTGGTGAAATAGGAAATAGCCACTCTCCTAATTTTAGGGATAACCACACATATCCCTTTAGCATCTCCAGTGATGCAACAAACTTGAAAAAGAACAAATTTTAAGTGTTCTGCTAATATTTCCCTTTTAATTAACAGATTTGGGACAGAATTATTGCTATCTGTTCTGTATGTCTGTCAATATTCCAGTCATTTTTTATCAGCAAATTGTTACCTAATGTCTCAAAACAAGTAAAATACGTGCAAGAAAAACTATAAATGGCGGGTGTAGGGGAGGCAATTTTTCATTCATGCAGCTTCAATATTAACAATGTAGGCAGAAAAGTGATAGCATGAATTAATGGAAGTAGAAATGTGGCCAAGAACATAGAGTACACCAAAAAACAGTTAATGTAGCTGGAAACATACTGTTTTATCATGAAAGTTATTACAGTATTTGCCTTTTGCTAGCACCTTAAAATACCTTATTTATCCTTTTCACCCTCAGAAGATGGCATTCCAAAAAATTCAGCCAGGTGCTGCAGAAAATTCTTTTAAAATGTTTGGCTGATATGAAGATTAAGAAAGCAAACTCTAGTGTGGATTCAAAATCTTTAATGTCAGTAGTTATATGTAGATGCTCCATTTTTTAGGAATGAAATCTAGATTAAAATATGTTTGACCCTAGATAAAACTCTTGGAGCAAGAATTATGTATCATTAATAAGCCAGACTTATACTTGCAAATGTTATTTATAAAATACTTAACTCTTATTTGCATAGTACATACATGTCCCAGGAGATGTAATTAATGATAAATTCAACTTTCACTATCTGGATGATTCAGTTTTTTACCCTCTTCTTATCATCATCCTCAAACATGCTTTGAAATAAATAAATAGGGGTCAACCTGTAATTTCTGAGAAAATTTTAAATGAAACTGTGAAGCTGCAAGCTAGGATGAATGTGTAAATTGCTCTTCCAGCTTCCCCTCAACAAAAATGTAGAAGTAGAGATTCAATATTTTCCATTCATTAAAAGCTTTATATCTTTTCAAATGTTTGGACTTATTAAAGTAATTTATAACAAGCTAAATGCATTCTGTTGATAATTGCAAATATTTTTTCATTAATGCCATAGATCAAAGATATTGCTAAGTCTAATTAGGTGAAGCCATATCAGCTTTGATAGTTGTGGCCAAGTAAATATGGTTGCATTTGCTGGGGGAAGGTGTTGGGCTGTTTCAGATCCTAGGGGTGGCTGAGAAACCTATTGCCTGAGCAAGGCTGAGCTGGATCCACCAGGGCACCCCAAATTAGGGGTGGTCTCTTATAGTGATGCATAGCAAAATGGAACTTCGCTTCCGAACGTATAAGAGGTGAAATCTCATTTACTCATTATTGTTATACAAAGGATTTAAGTGCCTGATATTTTCTAGTCTTCTCCAGGATGGGATCTGGATAAGATTGAGAAGTGGCCCATGGGAGTCTCATGAGGTTTAACACAAATAAATCCAAGGTGCTGCACCTGAGTCAGGCAACCTTCAATATCAGTCCAGGCTGGGGGATGAAGAGACCCACAGTAGCCCTACAAGGAGGACTTGGGGTGCTGGTGGGTGAGAGGCTGGACATGCTCCGGCCATGTGCTCTGGGGGCCCAGAAATCCCCCGTGTGCTGGGCTGCACCCAAAGCCCTGTGGGCAGCAGGGCAGGGAGGGGATTCTGCCCCTCTGCCCCGCTCTGCTGAGACCCCACCTGCAGGGCTGCACCCAGCTCTGGGGTCCCAGCACAGGAAGGACAGGGACCTGCTGGAGCCAGGCCAGAGGAGGCACCAAGGTGCAGAGGGATGGAGCAGCTCTGCTATGAGGAAAGGCTGAGAAAATTGGGATTGTTCAGCCTAGAAAAGAGAAGGTTTTGGGGTGACCTAATTGCATCCTTCCAGTTAATGAAGAAAGCCCATGATTTACAAGGGCCTGGAGTGACAGGACAATGGGAAATGGCTTCTGTTGGAGTCCAGGGCACAGAGAATGTTTCTCTGCCTGTTTTGAGGTGCCCTGATCCTCAGCAGAGCATTGCTTTTAACCTTTGTCCCTGGAGAAAACTTCCAAGACTTTGGGATTAATTAGAATCTACAAGTGTGTGAATTAGATAGTGGTAGATAGTAATAGAGTTTATCACAGGGTGAAAAATTTAGAGTTTTGGGATTTTAGTATGGAAGTAAATAGAAGACAAGATGGAGGATTTTGGGCATTGTCTCATCTCCTTCTTGTTCTTCATCTACTCCATTTCCTGCAGCGTTGGTGGTACAAAATAATTGGTTAGAGAAAGCCACAGTTTAGGTGTTGCATGAACAGACAAATAACTAGTTATTGGTAGAAAGGTAGAAACAAAGTATGTTTTAAGAGTTAATTGGGTGAAATAGCTTTAAAAGACCTTGAATCTGTGTGTCTTGTGACTTTTGGTGCCTTGCTTCTTGTATGCTAAGTCTGGTGTGCAGATGGCTTACTGAACTTCTGATAAGAGAAAGATAAACAACAGACTGAAGACTGAAAAACCTAGAGTTCCATCCCCCTCTCATTCCTGGCACAGAACCCGCAAGGGGAACCCCCCTCAGAGGGCCTACAAGGGGGTTCCACACGCCGTTGTCAGTGCCTCAAAATCCAACAGGCTTCAAATTGAAAGATAGCAGGTTTTGACTAGACATTAGAAAAAAATCTTCCCTGTGAGGGTTGTGAGGTACTGCAAGAGGTTTCCCAGAAGCTGTAGCTGCCCCATCCTTGGAAGAGTTCAAGGCCAGACTGGATGGGGCTCTGAGCAACCTGTCTAGTGGAAGTTACCTCTGCCCATGGCATGGGGGTTGTAATATGATGATTCTCAAGGTCCTTGGCAATCTAGGTCATGCTATGATTCTATGATAGTAGTTTTAAAGTCTGTTTTTTCAGAATATCTGTCAGTTAAAACTCTCACAGTGATTAGTGAAACTGTTAAATCCCTGTCATGCCTTGCTTTTTTAAGGGCTTTGATCTACTGCTTTTACATAACACATTAAACATAAATAAGCTCCTACTTAACGTATACTAACAATACTACTTCACTTAAAATTCCTCGTGATATTCCCTACTTTTGACACCACCTATCACATCAGTTATGTTGGGTAATGTTTACATTACATTGTGTAAATTGGTTTACTGTGAAATACTTTTTAATTAATTTCTTTCCCACTCTCACCTTTATTTGTATTTCTTAATTTTCTTGAAAGTGTGAAACCTAAAGTGAACAAGTTTAACTCACTTTATAAAACAGTCAAACTAAATTCCCACATTCGCGTAGGTTTTTCGGGGTTTTGCTGGGGTTTTTTTTTCACAACACCCATTTACTAGTTATGAATGTCAACAAGATAAAGTAATATTGAGAAATCTAATGTGTGTACAAATATAAAATTTATTTTCAGCAGAAAAACATCTACCTTTATCCATGAAAATACTCCAGGAGAACACTCCTTTTATATGTCACGTGGAAATATATTTGCTTATTAAAATGATCATATTAATTAACTAGCTATCCTCATTATCAGGCTTCTGTGAAAAGTTGTAAAGTTATTTAAATTTAAAAATATCCTGTCAAAAAAAAGAAAGAAGGGGTTGGAAAAGGTATTGATTTGTAAGAAGAAGAATGTAAGAACCTCTTGACAAATTAACCCCTTTGGATTGGTAGTCATATGCATAACTTCTCTTATCTGATGAGATAAAGCAAAATTCCGGAAGATTCTGTATGAGGATAGATATAGTGAGTTATGTCAGAAAAAATGCAGATAGAATCTGAGATAATACAAAAAAATTAGGCTTACTTGAAATTTGCACCAATCAACATGTTTACTGATAGGTAATGTGTCAAACAGCCAACTTTTCCTAAAACTTTTCTAAATCAAGGAGCTGAACCTATCTTATCATTATAAATCTAACTTCTGTGCATTTCTTTTTGACTGTTTGCAATACTTCCACTTGCTGTTAAGTAAGACAAATCCCTGCAATACTTTATGGTAAAATATAGATACAAAATACACAAAAATTTGGGAAATAAAATAACAGCTTTTTTAATTTTGATGAAATAGATCTGTTCGTGCAGATGTGCACAGACAGACTGACACACAGATTCATATCTTTCTCTTGCAGCTCAGCTTTGTGGAATTTTTTAGTACTGATGCGCTGTGAAATCTACTCCTAGGAGACACCCTTAGCATGTGAGTCAAACATACCATCTCACAAAGAGTTACAAAATCAGAATCCAGTCTACCTAGAATACTTGAGAATTATTCTTATGAGGTGATTTTTTGTGATATATGAAGAGAAAGTGACTTGTGCAGCAGATGCTTGTCTCCGCTTTCTTCTTGAATTTGGCCTTCTCATCTTTACCACTCATAACATTCATCAGGAGGCCTCCTGGCCTCCAATGAATAACAATGATTTGTTGTTCTTCCCCGACAACAGATAAGGTGCCAAGGAAATAGATAATCCTTTAGTCAAAGGAATGACAGTGTTAGAGAAATCAAACAGGCCAAAGTGTTACAGTGAAAGAAGCCAAAAGTTGAGTTTTACAGATTTCCTCAGGCTGTAGATCAGAAGATTTTCTGATGTGCATCCTACCATGGATGGGGACAACTTTAACTAGATCAGGTTGTTCACAGCTCCATCCAGCCTGGTCTTAAATGCTTCCTGGGATGGGGCATCCACAACTTCTCTGGGCAGCCTGTTCCAGTGCCTCATTACCCTCAGCCTAAAAAATTTTTCTCTAATGTTCAATCTTATTTTACCCTCTTACAAGTTTGAAAACATTGCCCCGTATCACTACAGTTCTGGTAAAAAGTCTCTTTCTATCTTTCTTATAATCCCTGCTTTAAATAGTGAAATGTAACAATAAGGTCTCCCCAAGTCCTTTTCTTCTCCAGTCTAAATAAATCCAACTTTTCCAGCATTTTTTCATAAGAGACATGTTCCTGCACTCTGACCTATTTTGTATCCGTCTTCTCAACCCACTGTAATATGACCAGGTCTTCTTTCTTGCGCTGGGGATCCAGAGTTAGACTCCAGGTGGGGTCTTATGAGAGCAGAGTAGAGAGGGAGAATCACCTCCCTCAACTTGCTGGCCAAATTTCTTTTTATGCAGATCAGGATACAGATGACTTTCTGAGATGCAAGTACACATTGCCAGCTCTTGTCCATTTTTTTAACCACAAGAAATTCCAAGTCTTTCTGTGCAGGGCTGCTCTCAATCTATTCATCACACAGCCTACATTACTGTTGGGTATTGCCCTGATCCTGATGCAGCACCTTGCACTTTTCCTTGTTAAACTTCATAAGTTTTGCACAAGCCCACTCTTCCAGCCTGTCCAGGTGCCACTGGATGCCATCCCTTCCCTCCAGCACATCAATCACACCACACAGCTTGAGGTCACCAGCAAACTTGCAGAGGGTGCCTCAATCCCACTATATCACCACTGAAAATATTAACTACTATAGATCCTAGTGTGCACCCTTGAGGGATTCCACTTGTTACTGGTTTCCACTTAGATATTGAACTATTGGCACAGTTTGGATGGGGAATCCAGCCAATTCCTAATCCATCTAAGAGTTCATGTGTCAAACTCATATTATTTCCAATGTAGTACCAAGAATGTTGGGTGGGACTGTGTCCAAGGCCTTACAGAAGTCAAGATAGTTGACAACTACAGCTATTGTCTTGCCCTTTCCATTGTAGAGAGCCACAATATCAGTCAGGCACAATTTGACCTTGTTGAAGCCATGTGTCTAAACCATCTCCCTGTCTTTCATATGCTTAGACATGTGTTCCAGGAGGATCTGTTCCATTATTTTAAAGGCACTGAGGTGTGACTGGCTGGTCAGTACTTCATACCCTAGGACTAATACCAATACCTGCAAGTACATTAATACAAATACCTGCAAATATTTAAAAATAAGAGAATGTTATGAGAATGTAATGAAGACTTGAAGTGAAGGATCTCCTCTGAGTCATTGCAAATCACAAGGCCAGCAGAAACTTTACAAGCTCAACCACTCTTTCTATGTCTGTACTATCCTGATTAACAAGAATATCTGTCTCTGACAACAGAAAAGCCTCTTCTAAGTCTGCTGGTTTTTGTACTTGTACCAATCTGTCATTGCTGCCTTTAGTGTTTGCTGGAAAGGTTTAAATTCTGCTCTTTCTCATCCAAACCTCAGGATCATTCTGGGAGAAGGGGACTGACAAATAGCTCTTCACTCTATTTTATATCCTAGGCTATCTTGTTTATATTATCATGTTTTTCTACTTTTCTGTTGGCTTGATGAACTCAGGGAAAGGCAGTTGTTTTCAATGAGAAAATTACTCAGAACCCTCTGCTGTGTGCTTTTAAAATTGTAGTGCAAAATGTATACGTACAAGATATTCAACACATATCTTGAAGATAAATAAACCCTCAAAAAAGCAATAATTAAGGTCTATCAATTCTAATGCCAGGCAGGTTAGGTAATATCAATTAAATAGGATAACAGAACTTTAAAACCTAGTTTTAAAAGGTACTGCTGAAGAATTTTACTCCTTACAGCCTTTAGAGTACTGGTTGCTCAACAGCTCATGTTCTCTGGCTCTAAAAGAATGGCAACAAGAAAATGAATTAGGGTTTTCTTTATGTTTTAGAGACAGGTAATGGATTATTACAACTTGGAAAGATGCTTCAGGACTAGACAGTCCACCTAAACCAAGACAATTTTAGAGAAAAAAAAAATCCCAAATTTGCTGCTCTAGCAGCAAATAAAACATTTTAACTTAAACAATTTCAGTAATCAATATCTAATCTGCACTCACAACATTTTTTTTTAGTTAGAAACTAAAAAGGTGAAAAGGTGGAATGTTTTTTAGCCAAAGAAGGAGCTTCAGCTTTGTTACTTTGCGTCTAATTTGCTACAAAAGAATTCTACTTTCATGTTTCTAATACTGACAAAATAAGGCAATCCATCTTGTCTCTGCATTACTTCTTGCTTTCTAAACACCAGTCTTATTTTGTAAGGCAATATTTTTTTTTAAATTTCAACTGACCCCATTGACCATGTCCTAGAGCATAATCCTCCTTTCAATGACTTTTTTGTCCTGGTGTGTCTCAGATATTCAGAAACACTTGCTTGTCTCAGCCACACTTTATTCACTGTATTGCCACAAAACTACATATAGGTGACATGTGACATAGGTCATATGACAATTGGTACAGAAAGACCTGTCCATACTGCAGCATTAAAGCACAGCAAACTGCAGAGAGCCAACCCTGCTTAAAACGATAAGGCACTTTATAAAGGTTGTAGTTTGTGTATGGAGGTAGAATGCTTTCCATTGAGCACATGTTTTTCTTGCTGTTTTAAGAGACCTAAATTACATGAAAAGGGGAAAGAGGCATTTTTTCAATCAGCAAAATGATTGCAAGTTGAACCTTGTAATTAGAAATTAGTATTTCAAGGCTTACTTATAGTGCTTGTGCACTATATTGATATTGGAGACAGTTTTGTAGTTCAGAGTCTGCATATAGGTGTTGAGACCATATAAAAACTAGAGGTCTGAGCATAATTTATTTATTTATTTACACATTAATGCATTTTTTTACAGAATAAAATAATTTGCCTTTATTTTGCTTGACTGAGAAACTGCTGTTAGTATATTGTTTAAATAAAATATACACATGCACCAAATAGAACTTTTCCTTGCAGGCAAATATACTAGAAAATATTTTTCTCATGTTCAGCTGGCACAGCCCACTTACAAATGAGGAACTGAAGTTTATAGCTTCTTACAATAATAAAGGTGTATTAAGGAACATGAAAAATGCACAGTATGCATTACTGCTACCTATTTATAATTTAAGCTTTTGCCTGTTGTCTCATCTGAGTGCTCTTAGTGCAATTTAAACCTATCACTCGGACAACGTTTTGGGATTAACTATAAGAAAGGTTGTCTAAAATGAATGCTGAAAAGAGAATTCAACCCTGATGTGAGGCCCTGCAAAACCAAGAGAAGAATTCACAATGTAATATAAAGACTAGAGTACGTATGTAACTCTTACAGTAGAATAGTGATGCCAACATGTAGAAATACCTACATTTTATAAGTTATTTTATACAACAGAAGATAATTTTTTTTGAGGGAATGCTTAGACTTGAAGCTTTTCCATCTGTGTTTTGGAATATTGCATGTCTGTTCATGGAAAAATATTGTTGTTGACAACATTAGCTTATTTTTAATAATCTTTAGACACTACAGGAGAGTTATTGCATTTGTACAGTTTTTGAACAAAGTAAAACATGTTTCTTGTTATTAGGATAGTGGATTTTAAACATAAAGACTCTACTTTCCCTTAAGATCTGCACTGATGATTTTACAATAAGAGACATTACCTCTGATAGCCATTTTTATACCACATTTGGCAAACACTCATATTTGGGTTCTTTCTTTAAAATATATTTTTAAATTTTTAAGCATCAGTATTAAGAAAATTGAATTTTACATTAAAAAAAAGATAAATATTCTGTGGATTTTTCATGGATTCATCAAAGATGACAACTAGTTTTGACATATTTACTGTGTTTTACATTTCCTAATATTAAGATTTGCCATTCTCATCCCATTTCCATTTTTTAAAAATTTTAATTTGTGTAGACCTTTATGTAGAGTTTTCTGGAGCAGAGCTGACTATGTTTTTTAAAACAGTCTTAATTGTTATATATAACAAATTCAGAGATCCCTGTAAAATCAGAATCACAGATGCAACCTCAAGAAGAGTAATGAATATTAGACAATAACACATTTTAATATCTTGTTAATATTAATATAAATAATAATAATATAGCTTAGGATGAGATATTTGAGCATTTTATACACTCAGAATCACCTATGGAAAAAAAATTTGAGCAGAAAGGCAACTCAATCTAATTGCATTCATAGAGTAAAATATGTATATAGCTCGAATTTGTCTAAACTGCACTCTTATTATATAGTGACTGAACAAGTAATTATCTATTATTATAATTAATTTGTCCTGCGAAGAGATCTGAAAATAATTAATAAGACTGTGGAAAAATATACTTTAAAAACTCTTGTGTGGTACATCAAGAGAAGGAAATTTTTAATCCATGTACAATAATTCTGCCTTCACTCTTTTAGTACAGGGAAGGTTGTAATCCTGTTAGCAGGGTACGGGAAAATATTTCTAAGAAGGACAATCTTAGCTGTTTCTAAACAAAATAACTGTTGCAAATTGGTTCATATTTGATGTTTTTGATAAAGAATTGTCAATCTCACCAGTTTTATTGCTGCAAATAAGAATGAATTTTTATTGGGCTGATCTTAGAAGGCATTTGAGACATTTTAGATTCAGTCTTCATCCTGGCTGTGATACATACATTTTTATTTTCAAGAATGTATTCCTACTGCTGAGGAAGCCTACAGGATTCAATTTGAATCAACAATAGGAATAAAATCTATTTTTTACTCTCATACTTTTTAGTGCTTGTGCTTTTATGCTGCTAGAGTTCTTTCCCTGTAACCAGTGAAATCTTTCCAGGACTTTGTGAGATCATTATTTTCCCACAATTATGTGTCATTTCTCTATATAATCAACCTCATTCTTACAGCAAACTTTTCAAATGTGCACACTTGGCTATTAACATTATTTTAGATCCTTTCAAAAGACAAGGTGAAAATTTCAAGATTGCTTTGCCAACAAAACTTTTTTGTGTGACTTTTATTTTTGCAGAGGAAATTTGCATTTCAATAAAAAGCCTCACAAACTTTTATTTCCAACAGACAATATTAAGACATAGTCTTAATATTTTCAAATTTTAGTTATCATTGCTAGCCATTAGGGTATATCAAAGTCCTATTCTTTCAACTATATCTTACCCATCTCTCTGTATTAAGTGCATGGAATATGCTCAAGGATTGCAATATGCAAAGGCACAGAAGACGAAAAAGGAACCCTGCCAAATACTGCTGTGGTAGGTGATGCTGAAATGCCACAGTTTTCTACCAATGCTTAATATCTTCTATTCATTTTGCTACATGGTGCAATAATACTACCATTAACCAAGATGAGAGTTAGTGTGTGCATAATTTATGTTCTAACAGTTGTAATAAAATAAGCACATATGTTTTCATCCAAAGTACTTATGTCTCATACATATGCCAAATTATTACAATAATATATATCACTGATGGTCTTCACATAAATATAAATTTAGCTACAATTTTCCAGTATCATTAGCCACAAAAACTTCAGCAACACTGAAGGACAGTATGAGATTCCAATGGGCAAGCAATACAGCACCCTACCTTCAGGGGACAATTTCAGCAAATCATAATCAGCTTTACTTTCCTTAACTCACTCAAGCAAAGATCAACAATCATCTTGGTTTTGCTTTATTGACAAGCATTATAATCCAGGATAAAAGAACTTAGTTCTTTCTAACACAATGCACATAATGTGTGTGCTAGACTGATTGTGAGCTTATGAAGTTTCTTCCTTGTGTATCAACGCCACTCATTTGCACCTGCAGCAGGTTTTACCTCAGAAGTTCAAGATAAACCTCCTAAAAAATGGCCTGCAACTTGCTCTGTTATTATGAGCTCATTTGGATCTTTTTGTCACCTTTATATGACCTGTTACTGGTATGCAATAAGAAAATGTGCTAATTCATTCATAAATCTATCAAGTGAGAAAAAAACTGCACACTGAAAAAGATGATGGAGATTTTATTCCACTCTTATGTAATATTTTAATGATATTCTAGTGGCATTATTCAGGTATGTCCATTTGTGAGCTGGAGTGTCCCAATAGCCAAAGAAACTTTACTATTTCATTTGATCTGACATGTCAAAACAGTTATACATATACAAGACAATTAAAAATTTATTTATGATAAATATTTCATTAAAATTCTGGGCATGTATCTTGTAATCACATCAACAGTCAGCTTTCGGACCACACAATATAAGCAATATTACTTTTGGTACAGAGTTGTGTTGGACCTTTCTGTAATTACTTGACTAGGAACTTTCTTCTGCATTGGCTGTTGCAGGAACATCAATAAACTGATAGTTGGTGCTTGATTAGGGATTTATTCATTTGGAAATTATTCAAGTCAGGGTGGAGAAAGGAAATCAAGATCTTATTTAGAAGTCTGATAAGAAAAAGAGTGGACAAACTACACATCAAAGAGAAACACATAGGCAAATAAAAGTGGAGAATCTTGAGCTTGAATTACAATGAGAAATCCTGCTCTGAATTTTGCAGATTGAAAATCTCTAACTTTCTCATTTGTATGAACACTAAAATTTAGTTTGTGGTTGATGGTGGTCATTAGATGTTTCTATATCTTCTTTTCTACCTGCACCTGCATCACTTTCATGCAAAGCCTACATCTACTGTACAATGCAATTCTGTTAAGTCAAATTGCTATGAAGACCCACTCCTATAATTCTTAGAATAATATCAACATAACTGACAAGATACTGTTGCTGTAGTGACCCTCTTTCAAACATGTACTTTACAATTTGTAAGTAGGAAAACAGTTTACTCTCAGAATGAACCATGTCACTAGACATGTTAGTTTCTGGCAAGGACAATGAGCTGGTGATAGCAGCATCTAGTAGCTTCATGGATGGCAGTGTCTATCACCACGGTGTGAGAAGGAGCTTTCTTCTGGAAGTTACAGAGTTTGGAAACTTGTCAAGCAGACACTTATTCCTCAGTGGCATGTGGATTACATGACTTCTTACAGCCACATTTCCACTCATCTGTGTATGATTTTTAACGTGGGCCAAGACCTTTGAACTAGTAAACATTGCCTAAGACTTTCTCTAGAATATACTTCCAACTGAAAACTTTTCAAATTTTGGTAGAGTCAGAACAATTTTTGATTCTTTTCAGTTTCACAGAAAAAAACTCTGAATTAGAAAAGTATACTGCTGTACAGATGATTGCTAATATAACACCAGATTATTATGACTATTAATTCACTGTCAGACTAAAAACACTGGGAAAGAATCTTGTTCACTGAAGCCAGGTCCTCTTCCAATTCTGTGTACTACTTAGACTTCCTTAAGTGGTGAAACTGTCTTTCTCCTGATTTTATTTTAACAGCATAAAATACTGTATATGCTGCTTTCTTTATTTATCATTTTATTTTGTGCAGGGGCCTGGCAGATGGCCCCTCTGTGGAGGGGCTGCCTCATGTGGGACAAAGTTGGGTCCACCAGCTCCAACCAATCCACCACAGGGCATGGCTGAGCCGCAGAGCTGATGGCAGTGCCTTGTGAACAGCAGGAATAAGGGAGGGCAGAATGGTGAAGGGAACAGTAAAAGAGACAGCCCTGAGAGCCCTGAGGGGAGACTAGGAGGGAAAGGAAGTGCTCCAGGTGTCCCAGCAAGGATTCCTTGGGAGCCTCTGGAGGAAAGCATGGCAAAGAAAGTTGTCTCCTTGCTCCCAATGGAGGACTGAACACGAGATCCAGGGGATAAATCATTATGGAACTGCATGGCGAGACTACCCTGGAGTAGGTTTTCCCTAAAGAACTGCAGCCTGTGGACTGAAGATCTGAAGGTCCCATGCTGGAACAAGGGAAAAGTGTGGAAAAGATGAAAAGGTAGAGAGGAACAACCATGAACTGACTACAACCTCACATTCCCCAACCCATTGCACTGCTCAGGAGTGGGGAGGTAGATGAGCTCAGGATGAGGTTACATTGAGCCTGGGAAAATGGAGAATAAAGGAAGGTGATGCTTTAATTTGTCCTTTTTTTTTACTACCTAACTCTATTTTAATTGTCAATAAATGAAATTATTTTTGCCCGAGTCTCTTTTGCCTGTAAGTAACGGCAAGTGAACTCTTCTTCATTATGAGCCATGGACTTTTCTATTTTTTTTTTCTCCTCACCTCTTTTGTTGTGGAGGGAGAGTCCAAGAGCATCTGGAAGCCAACCAAGGACAATTTACAGACATTTACAGCAGATATTGGTAAATTTGGGGAGTCACCAGTAAACAGGAGTCATCAGTAAATATATCTATCAAATTTTTAAATCTGTCTTTTCAGAAATAATGCTGCACAAAAAGCAAAGCTTTATTAATTGGCTCCCTAATTGGCCAGTTGTGGAAAATTACCTGGGAATTATGTGTTCAAACATTTGGAATTATTGTATTAGATCACAGGATAGATTTGGAGACTAAAATATAGAAGGAGATAATCTTGAAAAATCCAGAATATTGGTTTTCTAATAAAAATACCAACTTTGTAAACAATATTATTAACAAAAAACTGATAGGGAACAATGTAAGACAAAATTAGCACTCTTGGAATGAAAGTAACTTACTAGTCACTTGTTACACTTAACAGTCACTTAATTGTCACCTTAACAGGCTGTAGCTCTGGGCAGCCATTATAGGAGCATAGCAATAACAATGTCTTTCTAATTGGCTTTGTTTGGTGATTGCTGAGGGAGCATAATGGTTTGCAAAGGTATCAGTAGACCAAGTCCACAATTAAAAACCCAAGAGTCTGAGAAGATGAAACAACTCAGATTGTTCACTCTAAGATTATAGACCTCTCTGACTTCTTCAAAGATTTGCTTTGAAGAATTCTGTGGGATAAGGTCTCTGTGGGAAGGGTGTTACAAAAATGGATTTGCTTGCATTTTTCTTCTCTCTGTTCATGCACAGGCATCAGAAAGAAGAAAGCAGAATTACACACCAAAACTTGGTTTGGTTTGGTTTGGTTAGGTTTCTTCTCACAGCAACCCACTTTTACAGGCAAAGTCACACTTGAAAAAGTTTCCTTTACATGGGTCATTGAAGCCATCTTTACCTTGTAGATTTTTCCTGTGTAATAAAGAGAGGAGCAAGAAAAATTGGTGATGTCCACAGATGACTTCCAAGTGTACCCAAGTGGCCAAGAAGGCTAATGGCATCTTGACCTATATCAGAAATAGTGTGGCCATCAGGACGAGCACAGTGACCCTCCCCTGTTCTCAGCACTGGTGAGGTCACACCTCCAATCCTGTGTTCAGTTTTGAGCCCTTCATGACTAAAAAAACACTGAGGTGCTGGAGCATGTCCAGGGAAGGGCAAGAGCAATGGGAAGGGTCTGAAGCACAAGTCTGATGAGGAGCAGCTGAGGGAGCTGGGGGTATTTAGCCTGGGGAAAGAAGGCTCAGGGGAGACCTTCTTTACAAGTTTCTGAAAGGAGGGTGTAGTGAGGTGGGGGTCTATGGAGACCCTGAGAGGCATTCCTTAGGTTAGGCAGACACAAGAAGCTTCCCTCATAAGATACCCATTTCTGTTTAACCCCATGTGTTCCCTCCCCTTGTTCCTGTTCCACTCGGCCACTCCCCCCCTTTTCCCCCACTGGCCCCTCGCCTTTAGACTGCCCCAATGCCTTGAGTCATCCCCGGCCTCTAGTTAGAAAAAACCTGGTCTCTCCCATGAGCAGGGGCTTTTCAGACTCTGAACATGTGGCCATGTGGCTGAATTAAACATCTGTAGATACCTTGCAAAGGCCTCTCTTGCTTCCTTACCCTGGACTTGATTAGCAGCTAACCCACACTGCAACAGAGCAGCACCTTCATTACCTCACCTCTGTGGCTCTCCAAAAGGTTGCTTTCCTCCATATAAATACACATTTTTAAAACTTGTTTGTAGCAAAGAAGCAGACAGAGGCTACAAATAGAGGGGAAGACCACACAAGAAATATATTTTCCATTTCATAGTCATACCAAAAAGGTAAAAATTCAGGAAGAGCTACANCAATCCCTGGAGCTATTTAAAAGATGTGTAGATGTGGCACTTGGGAATACGGTTTAGTGGTGGACTTGGCAGTGCTGGTTTGAGAGTTGGGCTCAATTATCTTAAGGATCTTTTCCAAACTATACAATTTCATGGTCTGCCAATTGTAACAGCGGGTCTTTGGATGGTGGTTGCTGCTACCTAGATCTGTTCTCAAAAAGCATCTCCTGTGGAAAAGCTGTTTGGTTTAGCATTCAGGCAAAGCAGTCAAGTCCACACACCACTCACCACAGCTAGCTCAGTGAAGAGAGGCAGAAGGGCCTTTTTGTATGATCAGTTCCAGCAAAGTTTATTTTCAACACGCTGAAGGGAAACCAAAAGCAAAAAGACCAAGACAACATGGTCTTGCAAGCTTAAGTAAGGGAGGGGGTGGGGGGCAGAGCTAAGGTGCTCCTGTCAGAAATCTCTTCTAAGGAATCTTAATACGCCCCAATTCTTATGCTAAAGAAATGGCTTGAAGTTGCAGCACTTTGGAAGGCTCTGCTGCATCAGAATGAGCTTTCTGAGCAGAGACAAAAAGTAGAATAACTCATCTTTGCTTATAAATCCTAAATTCTCCTGAATATCTTAAGATCCATGGGATTTACTCTTGGGAGTAAGATCTGCAGGTCTTAATGCCAGGTTAACAGCACAGGCACTTCTTTTTAACAAGTTCCATGGCAATACAGTAAATAAAAATAATTTAAATGAAAATAATGGGAGTGGGGAAAATTATTTCTAGGAGTAGTACAGATTTCTTCAAGCTAAGCCATATATATAATAAAATTTTAGTGAAAAGTAAAGCAAAGATCATAATTAAACCCTGAAGGACCCTGTTTTCCCTTATCTCATGAATTTCTGACAAGAAAGAAGATAGATCTCTTGCTCAATTTCAATAATTTGAAAGTTTGATGGCTACAGTTAATATAGAAAAAGGCAAATTCAGATTAAAAATTACATCAGCTAACATGAGCACTTATTTTAAAATGGAATGAGCTTGTGTTCTTGTGCAATAACCACAAAAGTAACCTGAAAACCGACTAAAGCTGAAGTCAGGTTCCTGATCTAGCCCTGATCTAATCTATCTGCCTAATTTAATCTTAAATTCCCTGAAATGAAGTCCTCTCAAACCATAACAAACAGGATTATCTATGACACAGTCTTAACACACCTGTGGTCTCCTTGGGCACATAAAAAGACTCACATCACATTAGATTTCTGTAGTGATTTGTGGGAAAAACTAACTCCACGACTCGACAACTTGTAGAAGTTGGGAAGTAGGTATGTATCTTTATTCAGTGCTGGGCACGTGTGGGATTGCTCCCCCAAAAGACATGCGCACCCCGAAAAGTCCCAAGTCTCTTTTATCCCCCTTACTTGTGCATATGCATAGGGTTTCACAATAGGCTCATGCATATTCATTTTACTAGTTTTTCGTTACAATTAGTTCTTACAGAGAGCTTTCTGGTCATCTTGACCATCCCCTGTAGCCTAACTTTGGCTCTATCTTGCTTCAAGGTTCAAGGAGGCCCCTCTTATCTCCCGTTTAGCTTGGAAAGGTCGCATTCTTTCTCTCCTTGTGTGAGGCAGTTTTGCGAGCATAGGCTTTTGCAAGGGCAAGCAGTCCTGGGTACAGCAGAGTTAACAGACTAAACAAGTTGAAACAGCATATTTCATCTATGCAAGCAAATTACAGACTAAATAATTCACACTACAACTAAATCTGAAATGGATTTCTACTCAAGTTAAATTTCTACCATGTTTCAGTAGCAGACTGTGCAAACTCAAATAATACTCAGGAAATAGGAATGAAAATTAAAAGTCTGCCACATTTCTGTAAATTCCACTGCACTAGTTTAGGATACTTGGGATGCTGGGATCCAGAGTTATTTTCTACAACTCATCTCTTAAAAATACTCAATTAATCTGTAAGTAAAACTACATATAATTAATTTTCTTTGTCTATATTACCATATGATGATCTAAAATTAAGATATGGCATTATGAATGTACAGATTTACATTATTCAACTCTATAAATACGGCATGACAGCTACATTCTATAAGGCAGAATATCCAGTCTCATGAGTTTTAGAGCTGTCAGTTACTGGAGAAAAGAAAGAGAAAAACTTTAACATAACAAAATACCTCTAATTTCCATATTTGTTATTTGGAATATGCATACATGGTATGTTTGGAAGTTACTAATTAGAACACATTCTGTAACATAAAAGGTTATATTTAAAACAGTACAGGCTTTCTTCACAGCAGAATTGTTCATTTTCTATTCTTGATATGCAGGTAAGTTAATACATTATTGAAAAATAAATCTGGTCTGATTTTTATTCCATAAATAATTAAATGTCTTGATTCAAAATTCTGTCATTTACTTATAAACTTCAGTTGACATGTTTTTTATGTAATGTAAACCCTTATATAGCTTACTTGTTAATATTGCTTTAATTTCCAAATATCAAGAAGGAAAGAAACTTCCTATAGTTTTCAATCATGCATTGCTGACATTTCTCTATGTGTCTCTCTGCAAATTTCTGAAGTTCCTTATAATCCTTTGTCACATTAGTGCCTTAGGAATTTCACTTGGGCTGAAGAACACAGAGATATTTCTATAGAGGCTACTGGGATTACCAAATTTCAAATCTGAAAATCACAGAACAGTAGAGTTTTGTATATTGAGTTTAAAAATCACGAGGCTAAGGATTCTCCTCAGAATATGGAAACAGGCTTCAGAGCTTACAGATACAGTAAGGTCAACAGAATAATCAATTCATAAAGCTTTGTCAAAACATTTTCTGGTTTTGATTCTTGTCTCAAAATTAAAATAAAATATCTAATAAAAGACAATAGTTACCTATAAGTGGATGAGGTCACTAGCATAACTCTTACCCCATCTGTTACTTACATGTCTATGATCAATATGTCAAAATAATAATGTTGACAGAAATTAGTCTGGTTTCTGATTCTAATCCCACATTACTATAGACTCCTGAATTTAAAATTAAAAATAAAAAATTAAAAATCCCTAATACCTTAGGGTAAAAAATATGTTAAGCAATATAAAAATTTATGTGTTTTGTTGCAATAATTACAAGGAGCTGCGTATTTTTCATTATGTTAGGAAGCATGTAATCAATATGCACTAAACTTCATTTAAATCTAATTAACAAGAATTTTGTTTGAAAAACAATTCTTTGGTCACCAGCTGAAGTGCCATGGCTATTTATAAACTCGATAGCCTAACATACTTCTCAATTGCTGATTTTCTCCGTAATTTCTTTGAAAGTTTCCTCCAAAGCATGCCCTCTATATATTTTAGGACTGTGAACTTGGAAGAAAATGTAATTGGAATTGCACTTTGTAGGTTTTGGCTCCCTGTCCTGGAACTCTATCATCAGGAAGAGAGACAGGATAGAGCATCTTATATAGATGTGAAGTCTAATATTCTAAAGAACATGTCTTTCCTTTCCTTTCCTTTCCTTTCCTTTCCTTTCCTTTCCTTTCCTTTCCTTTCCTTTCCTTTCCTTTCCTTTCCTTTCCTTTCCTTTCCTTTCCTTTCCTTTCCTTTCCTTTCCTTTCCTTTCCTTTCCTTTCCTTTCCTTTCCTTTCCTTTCCTTTCCTTTCCTTTCCTTTCCTTTCCTTTCCTTTCCTTTCCTTTCCTTTCCTTTCCTTTCCTGAACTTTCCTGAACTTTCCTGAACTTTCCTGAACTTTCCTGAACTTTCCTGAACTTTCCTGAACTTTCCTGAACTTTCCTGAACTTTCCTGAACTGAACTTTCCTGAACTTTCCTAAACTGAACTTTCCTGAACTGAACTGAACTTTCCTGAACTTTCCTGAACTGAACTTTCCTGAACTGAACTTTCCTGAACTTTCCTGAACTTTCCTGAACTTTCCTGAACTTTCCTTTCCTTCCCTGAACTTCCCTTCCCTAAACTTCCCTGAACTTCCCTTCCTCTCTCTTTCTTTCTCTCTTTCTTTCTCTCTTTCTTTCTCTCTTTCTTTCTCTCTTTTGTTGAAAATCTACAAGCTAGAAATACCTTGAAACTTTGTAGGTTATTGCTGGTAGGTCTTACTGAAAAAAAAACCCAACAAAACAAACCCAGCACCCATAATCAATTCCCCCTTTACTTCCACCTACCCCCCAAAAAAACCCAAAACAAAAGTAAGGAAACCTAACCAAAAAGAAGCCCAGTAATATTTGTTACTGGATGACTGAATTGTAAAAAGTAGTAGATAGACCCTAAATTAATAGAAAAGATCTTGTCCTCATGAAATCTCTATGTGGTAAAATACTATTTTTCCAGGCGATTTCAATTAACAAATAAATCTGCTATCTCTATCTTGTCCCTCCCTGGCCTCTTGGACTCTTCTTGGCAGTAAAGTGAAAACACACCACAGTTTTCTGCCACTCAATATGCCTCTGAAAATACTTACACCAAGAAATGGAAATTGGTGTATTTATTATTAAAATGTTGAAATATTCTGGTTTTGTTCACAGAACAGTAAAATGGGGGCAATTCTCCCAAGGCAAACAGCAAAACAGGACTGTAAGACCAAAATGAGGGACATGTTCATAACTGTTAACACTGATGGGTTTTTTTAATGTCATTGTCTATCATGTCTTCCATCACAATGTAGCAGGTAAATTATGTCTTTTAAAGCTTTTTAATGCTCTCAAAATGAAAGACCCAATGAACAGAAGTTGGCAAATACCCAAATGAGGTTTAATTTTTCTAATGAAAATATAATCGTTTCTGTGAGGCAGTACACAGCATTCTAAAGGAAGTAGATGTCTCCATAAAAGAATATTTGAAAACACTTTTGAAATACACTTTAACCATCCAACACTCAGCTAGCTGCTTCAAATATTTCCAGCTTTAACTGCTATGAAAATTCAAGTCTCATTTGAAGGGAGTATGATTTAATGGAACTTCAGAAAATATAATTTTGTCAATATTGCTAGACTGTACATATTTAGATTACTGCATAACTGAACAGATTTAAAACAACTTTTTTTAAAAAGCATCTCTTTCAAAACAATAAATCACTTGATGGTATCACTGAAATAAGCTGTGGGAAGATAGAGAGAAAGTAAAAGAGAAACAGAACAGTTTGAAGATGTATGCAAACTGAAGAGAAATAATTCTGATTTTTTTTTATTTTAACTTACCCAAATATTAAGACTTCAAAGAGAAAGAGAGAAAAGAGATTTCTTCATATTGATCAGTAGATACAAAACAAAGAATAGTCATCTATAGAACTTTCCTGATGAGAAATATCCAGTGGTCATTAACTGAGACATAAAATATAATTAAATTTTCAATGAAGTCTGGGGAGAGGAGCATACGTGTCTCCAATATTAATGTCACAGGGAGAAAGAAAAAAAAATCTCCTGTTGTAAAAATTTCTCTTATTAGTTCTGCTAGGCATTTACTAGGAGAAATCTTTTTGCGTTATATATGCAGCAAAACTTCTCTGAACAAAAAATACTGTGTTTAGGTGGGCAGAAAAATACAAGGTCATGCAACCTCAAGGATTTCTTGTACTTGACACAGATAAAATTCTTGAATTCAACACAGGCAAATATTTTGTTCTGCTTCTAGAACTGTCTGTACCACCTCTAGTGATGTTCTAGGATAACAGTTCTCTGTTATTTACAAAGTGTGTTCAAATCAACAAATATAGCTAGCACTATCATTATCAATAGCATGAATACAAAGAAATATTCTTGTTGAGATTTAAACATATACCTATGAATTTAGAAAAGTTTTGACAAATGTAACTTAAATCTTATCTTATATTAGGAGGGGATTTTTTGTGCTCTTTTCAGACACGGACAAGATGAGAAATTTAGTAAAAAAAAAAACATTAAAGACATCTACCATAACTCTGATATTACTGTGATGCAAGAAAATAAGTTCTCCTTATCCATTCACAGTTCCATCTGAATCAACAACTATCAAAAGATGAATGGAAGTCTCCCTTTAGAAGGGGAGAAGGACTGCTGCTGAGGAAGTATTACTTCCAACTGGTCTTTTGTTGTTGCTAGGAAGAGCTCTCTGAATTCTCCGCCATAGAAAAAAACATACCACAACCCTTTAAAAAGAGTTGAGCACATCCACAACAAAAACAGTAATGCCTCTGTAGGTCACATGTTTAAAAAGCCAGGTTTGATTTATCAGTATTCACAATTATAGCATATTTCTTCAGCTTTTGTTAGACATTTACCATTATCTCCCATCCAAATTCAGGCAAGTGCACTGCACACAATTTTAATAATGAGGTTTTTTTCTGAACAGAACTTAGAAACTAAAGCTAGGGCTTCATCTTACCATGGCGTGCGCACATCTGGGATGAAAAAAGATTGCCTCTTCACCAGAGAGCTTATATCTAAATTGTTAGAAAGAGTGTGCTGTTACAGAGATGATTCAAGGTATTTGGTCAAACCACCAGGATTTTCAAAGGCAGATAAGAAAATTGAGTCTGCGCTCAACAGCATTAAGTATTCATAAGATTTCTTGCATTATTCTCATTTTATCACTCATATAAACCACTGCCATATATTCATTCTAGACAGACTAAAAATTATACTCTCAAACAATTAATAAGTATTAAAGAAAACTTGCAAAGAACAGCATTCATTCAGCCAGTCTCCTGACAATAAATTCTAACAGCTAGTGCTGAAACAGAAAAATTTTTGGTTTTGTGATTCTACAAGACCTATTGCATAAGAGGATGATAAAACATATCTAAGGATCCTTCCAAAACACTTTGCATTTAAGAATATTTTCCTGGTTTTATAGAAATCCACAGAAAGTCCACAATTAACTCCTGAAACTGAGCTCAAATTGTATTTATAACTACTCTGGCTACAACAGTTTCTAATGTGTTTTCTGATAAAATGTTGCCTGAAATGGCGCGTGTTGCACACCTCTGGGGAAGATAGGTTCTGCTGTTGCTGAGAGGTGCCATGAGACAAGCACCAAATCTGTCCTTGCATGCTCAGATTTCCATCTGTGACAGTAAATGTTGCTGTGAAAACTCACTACATCATCTTGTGCTGACAGTCAGTTTTCTGACCAACCCAGCCCTTTCCTGAGTGTGAGAAGTAGAACCTCTGAGCTTTCTGTGTTACCTCCCCAGGTAGTCTGCCCTCCACATGTCTGCTCTCCCCTGTGTGTGACACATTAGCCTGCTAAATGCTCATTTTGACATACAGGACCAGGGATGCTGACACACCTGGCCTATGTGCCCTTCATGGAGCACTGTCACAATATACAATCCCTTCACATCTTTGGGATATTATATAGATGTATTCCCCCATGGATACAGCCCTAGCAGCATTCAGCCTGAAGTTCAACACAGGCAAGGCAAGCAACTTGCTGGAAATGCATCTTAAATTCAGCTCAGTTTTGTATTCCAAACTTCAGAGCTGCTTCTAAAGGGACTTGTGCAAACAGTAAAGTTTGAATGAGTCAGTAAAATTAATGATATGCATTGTTTGTCTTATCTGAGGTTGTGTACAAAACATGTGTTATAACTATTAAAAACGCATAATAAAAATGCAGCTATTGGTCTGATTTAAACATAAAACATAAAGAAATATTTATCTAATAAATTATTTATGCAACTATTCAAATTTTTGTGGCATTTCTTCAATATATTTTAGTAGTCCCAAGTTGCAAGAGGGTAACTTCAGCTCAATATTGATTTTCAGCTGTTAAACTTATTTCAATCTTCAGTAAATTAAAACTGTAAATTGTGGCTACAGTTACATAGTGTGTTTTTCTTTCTGAAATACTATACAGAACTTCTCTATTCTAAAATAATAATCTTGTTTGAAAAGATGAAAAAAGAAATGGAATTTCCAATGAATTCTCTTAAGAATACTTAATTCTAAAGCAAATTTTTCTTCATTTACTTGAAAGCAATACCTGAATTTGTATTGATTAAACGAGATTTTGCTGGGGTTTTTTCCAAATGTGCAGTCTACAATTATCTTTTCTCCTGTAAAGTTCTTGTTTTTTAAAAAAATAAATTAATACAAATATATTTTCTACATGAGTAGGTAACTGTAATTTAACTCTAAGGATGATTATATACTGAAAGGCACTGAAATTAAGCAACAATAAAAAAGAAGCTATAAAGAATTCTGAAGACAATTGGAGTCTTGCCTGAATGCAGACATGTACAGCAGACTTTACTATAGTGTCTCCCTATAATAAAAGTAGATTTATTTAACATGTCAGAGCCTAAATAAAAATAAAAGATGAAAAATAGCATTTCTAAACATAAAATTTTAAAGTAGGTTAAATCAAAGTAAGAAAAGTGGTGAGAAAAGTTAGTGAGAAAAGGACATGCTAAAATAAGGTGGTGGTTGTAGAACTGAGGCACTTCTAGAGACCAAGACCTGCTTTTCTGCATTGCAAGTCTCTATATCTTGCAACAAACATACAAATAGGTGTCCCTTCTCAACAACAGTTTGCAGGCAGGAAGATTATCAACTGGGAATACTAGATCAGACACATAACCCCAAATTATGCTGATGGTAAAAAAACAGGTGAATCAAAAACACAATACTGAGATTCTCCTCCTGCTTCCAGTGGCAGAGCAGGAGCAATATTGCCATGCAATTCCTAACTATCCTTCAGTGCTGTGCTGCCTCAGGTGGGACTGAGTGCTCTTTCTGTCTCAGTAACACAACTGTTAATGAGTTACAGAATCTAGTTAATTATAGCTCAAGGAGATGAAGTCAATGGGTTACCAGAAGGGAAACTGGCCTTATGACTACTGTAATGATTTTGAAATATTTGGAATTATAGGATTTTCTGGAAGTTGCTACAGCAAAATAGGATCAGTGGAGGAATGAGAATGAGGGTTTCCCAAAGTGGTCTTGATAAGATTCCTGTGTGATACCTAAAATCTTGGGGTTTTTTAAAAAATAAAGAATATATACACTTTAGCTCTCCATTCATGCTAAAAAAAACCCCCAAACCCCCAATAATTGTCTTGCCATGATTTTAATCTGTTGGTTGCTACAGGTTGAGATAATTTAGAAATGGATTTTCCCACTTTTTATTCAATGAAAGAACCTTTTTCTTTAGAAATCTAAACTTGAATGTACATGTTAGAAATATGCAAAAGTATTATGATGAAAATAAACCATAAATTATTACATATCTATGCACTGTATCTACATTGCAATCAGCATTAGACAACCTTTGTTTTATTAATCTGTGTTTGATGTAGGTCTTTGGTTAATTGAGAATTATTAAGAATAGCTAAAGTAGGAGACCAAGATATAAATGTTGTTTGGATTGACTTGATGTTTTTTCTGGACTTCTTACTGCGATATAAATTCTGACTTCGAATCAGCTGTTAAAAATCCTTTAGAATCAGTGTGTGAATTGACTCTAGGATACATTCTGAAGAAAAAGTAAGCATGGGATTGGAATTGTGAGATAAAGTGTGAGAGGAAGAGAGTGGGAAACAATTAGAAAAGCACCAGTGATCAGAAAACCAAAAATGACACCAAAAAATGAGCTATTAAACATAGACTGAAACACATTGGAATAAAGACTTTACTTAAGAAGAAAAAAAAAAGACAATAGCAATAAGAGCAAATTTAAGACCAGAAAAGGACTTAATGAGAGGACAGGAATTAGCATATCTTCAAATAAATATTATGAAAGTAAACAAATGAATATTTTGGGAATAACTCTTATTTTTATTTGAATGTACAGAATTGAGCTAGAACTTGTGTTTGGAGCTGACCTGCAAGCCATATTTTTTATTTTGTCATTGCTTGCACTTTGCTTCTCTAGTTGGCAATACTCCTTGTTATGTCTTAAGTTTTATGCAAGTTAAAAGAACTACAGTAACTATTATGATCAAATTTTGTGCAATGGAAATTCTTCTGTACACCTTGTTTTAATTATATCAATTTATATTTTTTTGTGCAAACTTGCAACACTGTTGCAGAATCTAAATTTGCTATGGGAGTCATCTTGTATTTTTAGAATTCTCCAGCCCTTCTTTTTTTAATGTTTTATGTGGTCCCTCAGCCAACCCCTCTCTGTTCCAGGTCACTTGAAAAGTATGGGTTAAAAATATGTTTGGCAACCAGATTTTCCAAAGTTACTCAAACCTTGAATGATTTGGATTTCATACATAATTTTATTTTAAAACTCTCTTTTTAACCAAGAGCCATCCACATCTTCCCTGCAGTCACTAAGGGTTACCTCTTTAGAGTTCCCCAGGAAAATACATTTGCAAGCATTGCCCAGATCAAGATCTGCTGTTACAAATTTAGATGTGTTGTACGGTTTATTCACTTGACTCACTATCTTTAAACATTTATGTACAGTTCCTCTGCTTGTTCCTTCAGACTCCAAGCAATCCATGAAACTGCCCTTGATAGTGACAGCCTCATCGTGTCCCTTTTAGTCCCATCGTGCAGGAGGTTAACACTTCTTTCTGTCAGATTAGCAGTGCTTTTGGGGTTAAAAAATGTAGCTGATCAAATCCTTCCCTTTTAAAGCAGGATTTAAACATGTCTGTTGAATCTGGGTGGGTTTATTTTTAACAGAAAAAGAAGGAAAACATGAAAGACAGGGTAAGACTTACTCCTGTAGAGACATAACTGCAAAAGATGTGGATATCTGCATTTTGAAAGAGAAGAACAACAGCTGATAGAAGCATTCACAGTAAAGATCATGTGGAGGCATCGTGATCTTTTCTCCTCCTCTGTGCTTATTTCTTGGAAATTAAAGTTCTGTTCCAGATATTAATTTTGAATTTGGTTTGTTGTTTGTTGTTGTTTTTTTTTTCACTGAGAAATTGAGCTATACTTATACTTTTCAGCTTTATATAGGAAATGGGATTTTCTTCAGTTTAAGGATGTGTTTTAGCTACTTTTTCCATTAATTCAAATGTTTATCCTCACTCCTTTATCCTCCCAAAAGTGAAATGTGTTCTCAAAATGTCAAATGCTCTAGAAACTCCACTGGAGAGCCAGTTGTTAATTTTGCCAGGAAAAGGCTGAGAAATGTTGGAATAGATGACAAAATTGATGAGAGGATGGATGGATACATGGAACAACAGACAGAATAGTAAAATAGTAATATTTTCTTTAGCTTTGGAAAAGTTTAGACAAGCTGAATATATGAATATATGTTCCTGGGTTTTTGGGGGGTTTTTTTTTGTTTTGTTTTTAGGTTGTTGGGTTTTTTCTGAATTATTTTCCTATATGTTAAAATTATTATGCACATATTAAGCACATATAAGTAAATAGAAAGGAAGAGAGAGCTCTGACCTTGTATAGATGCAGAAACAAGGATGACTTTAGCAAAACAGGTGAAAAAAGGGTTACAATTCCCACTTACTTCCACTGCAGACCTCTTGACTGAGGGCTGACACTGGGGCTAATATCCAAATGCTACCAAAGAGAACATATTTTGAGACAATTTAAAACATTTCTGTACTATTTCTGGCTCTTATCTCCTCAATGGTGTCATTAGTTTGTAAGCTTCAGCTCCTGCACTCAGCAGTGCTATTATTTACAACAGCTGCTTCTGCTATTGACTGATGAAATTAAAATGCACTTAAAAGCATTACAGTCTTGGAAATTGTTCAGTGAGGATTGACATTACCTTGAGAAACTGTATTGATTTGCCATATTTATTTATGGGACTTCTTCCCATACAAACTTTTATGGATATTTGAAGGAGGTGAGAAAAAAATCCCACAGATACTATTCACTTCAAAGACTTCCAAGTCCTCTGACTTTTTTTTCTTTTTTTGTCTGCTTCTGAATGGCAAAATCTGCTACCCTATTAAGAATTTTGAGCCTCAAATTTACATGGACAAAGCTTATTCTACATATAATTGAGTGTAGGAAAAGTGCTATTTCTGAGCCTTCCTGAACATACACAGAGGTGGAATTCATACCCTTTTCTGTTGCTTTTACCTGTCTCTACTTTGTGCCACAGACCTTCCTTCTACATTTCTCTACCTCTTCCTCATCTGGCATGTAGAATAGCAAATGGAGCTAAATGAGCTCACAGAACAAACTCACTATTATGGCATTAATGTTTAAACTTCTATTAACTTTCAAGGTAGTAAGTTCAGCATGAAATTACTCAAAATAGGCTGTCAAAAATTTCATTTGCAAAAGCTGTTTTTTCATAATTCTGGCATAGAGTAGTGTTATTGCTATTATTATATAAACAAATAAATATATTTTAAATGTTGCTTAGATGTTAGTATAAAGGTTGTTTTAATTGCATGGTAGCACAGAAAAAAAATATATACATGTTTATAAATAGTAACTATTTGCAATGGAGACAGTACGTGCAATGCAGACAGTAGTACCATGATGTTAAATTTGATCTGTATGAGTTCAGTCTCATTATCCTAACAATTTCAGAGAGAACAAGAATATTGATGAGACAAGATAAGTCTTCTGATCCCTTATAGCTGAAATAGTGAAGATATTTCATCACTAAAATAGTGCCCCTAACTGTATCTCATTCCATGAAAAATACTATTGTGTAACAGTTAAAATTAAACATAATATAAAGTTTATTCTTGAAGCTGAGGTGACCTCATTCACTGAAGTCATGACTCTAAACATTCCTAACCAAAACAGCTTAAGACTTTTCTTCTTCACTCTGGTGAGACCCCACCTGCAGGGCTACATCAAGCTCTGGGGTCCCAGCTCAGGAGGGACATGGATGTGTTGGAGCCAGGCCAGAGGAGGCCACCAAGGTGATCAGAGGGATGGAGCAGCTCTGCTGTGAGGAAAGGCTGAGAGAACTGGGGCTGTTCAGCCTGGAAAAGAGAAAGCTTTGCTGCACATTAATTGTGTCTTTCAGGTACCTGAAGGGAACCAACAAGAAAGATGGAGAGAAACTATTTATAAGAGCCTGGAGTGACAGGACAAGGGGGAATGGCTTCAAACTGAGAGAAGGTTTAGATTAGATATTAGGAATATATTCTTCCCTGTGAGGGTGATTTTTATTTTACGGCTCGGGTGTGGGGTCTGTCGGACCCTGGATTGCCGCAATAAGCCGGATAGCAGGGTCTCTTCTCCAGGGCTTCAGGCAATCTCCCAAGCAGTAGGTCACCTTAGCAAGCGGTATCAGCTCTTTAGTGAAATTCAGCTCTTAGTGATTATCAGCTCTTTAGTGATTCCAGCTCTTTGCTTGCTAGGGTGCCTTCAGCAGACGCAGGGAGGAGAGAGCAGGCAGAGCTTGTCTGATGTTCCACAGCTATCTTTATTGCGACGGGTTCTGCGAAGGGCTCAGGTACAGCTCTCCTGCTTTTGCTGTGCAAGAGTGGGGTTTATAAAGCCTATAGGGGTTTTGGAAACTGTCCAATGGTAGAGGTCGAGGCAAATGTGACCTATGGTTTTACAGAGAGTTATCAGGGGTACAGAAGGAAGAGGGGTTTTCATTTAGGTCCGCTTCTTCATGACTTAGCATTTTCTTATCTTAAGCGGACCTCCAGGGTGACCTCACAGCCTCCATGGAGGGCTCACAGCCTCTGTGGCTGCTACAGGCAGTGAAGTATGAAACAGCTTTCCAAGAGAAGTTGTGTCTGGCCCATCCCTGGAAGTGTTCAAGACCATTAGATGGAGCCCGGAGCAACCTGGTCTAGCAGGAGGTGTCCTGCCCATGGCAGTGGGTTTGGACTGAGGTGATCATTAAGGTCCCTTCTAACTGAAACCATTCTACCGTAACTCATCACATTTCTACCAAACAATGGACAGATGAGACAAATACCATAAAAATCAAGGTATGTGTTTCAAGAATGTGAAACGTCTCTTTTCAGGAAGAATATAAGAGGAGTACCTTCTTTTTAATCAAATATGCTATTACACATCAATGCAAGGATTGAAATATGTCCACAAATAAGTAACAGCTTAGCAACTTTTATGCATTAAAGTCCTTAGAAGTGTGGATCTACCATGACTGCTTTCAGGAAATACATAATTGATATCAGTTAGTGATATAATACAGCATGTCGGGTTTCTGGTTGAACCAATAAGAGTGGGAACCCTCCTCCTGGGCCGTCAGAGGGGGTTCCCTTTGTGAGTTCTGTGCCAGGGATGAAAAACGAATGAGACTCCTAGTTTCTTTCTGTCTTCGGTCTATTGTTTATTTTTCTCCATCAGAAATTCAGTAGGCCGTCTACACACCAGACTTAAGAGTACAAGAATAAAGGCACAAAATGGAGCACTGGCACCCAGATTCAAGATCTTTTAAAGCTGTTTAGTGCAATTACCTTCTAAAACGTAGTTTGTTTCTACTTTTCTACCAATTACTCTTATAGACCTATTCACGTAACACCTATGCTACTGCTTTCTCTAACCAATAATTTTATGCCACCAATACTACAGAAAATGGAGCCGAAGAACAAGAAGGAGATGAGACAACACCCAAAATCCTCCATATTGCCTCCTATTCACTCTCATATTAAATTTTAAAACCCTAAATTTCTCACCCTGTGGTAAGTTACATTACCACATACTACTATCCAGTTCATACACCCGTGGATTCTAACTCATCCCAAAACCGTGGTAACTTCCTCCAGGGATGAAGGTTAAAAGCAGTGCTCCTTTGAGAGTCAGGGCTTCTCGGAACAGGCAGAGAAGTATTCTCTGTGCCCTGGACTACAACACAGCATTTGGAGTTACATAGTTTCATAGAAAATTTATAGATTATTTTTTAATAATATTTTGAAATGTCAATCCTTTATGTTATCAGGTTATTTCATTTATCTAAACCTTTCCCCTTGTAAATCAAGCTTAGCTAAGACAACATACAATTCTGTTGAAGGCAATTTAGATTTGATTTATTGCTTACCTTGTCTGTCTATTACATCTTCACATTTCTTCCTATGTTCTCATGAACAAAATGGTCTGAGTTTCTCAGAGCAATATTTGGACAGTTCTAAAAACTTAAAGAGTCTATATAACAGTATCAGCTTTATTTTTGCACATCATCAGGAGTGGTGTTGATCCTTTAAGTAACAAAAAAGAGCTGCACTGAAAATGCAACTTAAAAATCCATGAAATTCAATCAGCTTATAGATCTGAATGTTCTTTCTTCTTCTTTTATGGTTTAAGAAACAGCACCTAAGCTTGTAAAATGCTCTAAATAGCTGATGTATAAAAGACAGCTTTGAAATAAGGACAGACTGAGAATAAATAAACTGCAAAATTTTATTTAGAAATAATGAATTTTTCTGTGTTATTGAAAAATGTATTTGTATATGTTATCTCAAGATACTAAAAGAATTTCAAAGGCTGTTCATGTGGAAGATTTAAATGTATCTTATTTCATTACAGACTTTGAAATGCGACGACATCTAGTATCACCACTTTGAATAAGCACAATATATACAGCAGCTTTTCAGTAAGCCAATAGATACTTTGGAAGTATATTAAGTGAATATATTGTGAAGGGGTATTGTTCTATTTATCATGATAAAAGGATTAAATTCACATGCCCTAAACTAAGGCATTTTATTTGATTTTTATTTGGTTACCTGTAGAAAAACAATCAAGGTAAAATGTTCCTTGTAGGGGTAGCCAGTCGGGGGTTGGATGCCACAACCTTCCAGAGAGAGGTCCCACAGGGCACAACTTTCTAGGAGTCTCAGGCAGTCCTCCAGCTGCCAGGTAACCTCTGCAAAGCTTGGGCAGCCCTTGGCTGCTAGTGAGCAGCTCCTAGCAGTAGTGATTACAGCTTAGTGATTCCAGCTCTGCTTTGCAAGGTACTCCCAGGCTAACACCGGAACAAAGAGACAGGAGCTTCGTGTGGCAGTTCCACAGGATGAGGCTTTATTCCAAGACCCTGTGAAGGGGACCAGAGATGGACAGCTCTGTCCTGAGCAGGGCAGAAGCTGGGGTTTTTATGGGGAAAAGTGGGGGTGGTACAAAGGGGTAAAAACCAATGGGTTACAACAAATCTGCATGATGCCCAAAGCATGCTGGGCTCTCACCATGACCAAGGAGGATTTCTCAACCCAGGAGGATTTCAGATGATCTTATCATAGCCCATTCAAGGCACATCTTTCCAGGGGAAAGGTTTGGTGTGCCTGTCTGTCTCCACAGTTCCTTACTTTGATAAACATGGAGAGAGGGGTATGTGGTGTTCAGTAGTTTTTCCAAAATGTATTTAGTACCAAATTGGACTAAATTACACTATTTTAAAATACAGGTTTAGCTGTTTTGATTGTGGTTTGTTTTGGTTTGCTCAAGGAATGCCAAATCCTAGATAGTTTGAGGAGCTTTATCTATAGTGTGCCTCACTTTTGTAGTAGTTGTACATCATGTCTACTTAATCTAATAGGAGAACTGGTGATATACAGACCTGTCAGCTACAAAGTTTACTACTATTTAGCACCAAGGAGTAAGACGTCAAACAAACAAGCAAAAATAATTTAACCATACTGTCTTAGGTTACAATGTAAGATGTAACCAAAAGTACATATTCTATCACCATTTCCATAAGCTGTTAAAACCAGGTGAGGCAGTCTTTATTTTGTCCATGACAAATCCTTGATAACTCTGGAGGATATCTTCTGTTAGTGGGCCATTGAGTCTCACTGCATGACTCATGAAGTTACATTATCCCATTGTGAGATGCTCCACCCAGGGGGAGGAATCAAGCATTCCTACCTGGATAAAATTTGTGGTTTGGGACACCACAAGCAGCCTTATCCACTGTGAGAGTATAGGGTTAAAATGTTTCTAAAATTGTGGGTATAGTGTTTGGAAAAGGGTGGTTAGGCTTGGGAGAGTGTACCTGTTCTAGATCATGGGATAAGGTCTGGGTTATATGTACTAGGTCACAGAAGTAATAAGATTGTTAGAAATTATTATGTATACATATGAATCATAGACAATGATTGTTTTGGTGGGCTTGGGAATTCACACTTGGGTGAAAACAATAGATACAATAAAACAATGTAAGCTTAATCATTAACATATAGTTATATAACGAAAAGGTATAAAATATGTCTGATTTCAAACCCCTGTCGGAGATCTGTGAGTCTGCGTACCCACATATAGGTCTCCTGGGAGCTCTCTCAATAAAGCACCTGCATATAATCAAGCCATGCTGGATTATGTGTTTTCCTACCAAACGCTAACAACTGGATTGCCAGAGGACAAGAGCTACATAATCACCACTGGACCTTCAGAGGAAGACCAGACCCTTCTACAGGATCTCTGTTTCAACAGAACCACATCTATCATTTCAACAGGAATTTAATTTAATCACCATTTAATCAGACTGCTACCACCACCTTGCCTAACAGGGTGTCAGGATGTATCCTGACTCTGTCAGTTTAAGCCAGTGTTTTCTGCCTTTATTTTCATCTTCCTATTAAATTATAGTTCTGACTTGGAATCTCTCCTGGTTTGCTTTCAAACTAGTATACATACAAAGATGTAATAGCCAGAAAACAAGCAGCAAAAGGAAATTGGCAGCAAACTTCTGCTCAGTTTCTGCAGTGGGAATCTAGAGGTCCTCTTAAGATGAATGGAATTTCTCAAATTTATTTTGTCTAAGAACATATTTTTTGCCATTTTCTCATAGGCATTGAAGAGGTTTTTGGTGTAGTTTTTTTTTTTTTTTTGGAGTGGAAAAGAACAATTATTCATATGGATAATTTTCACAGAGTTACTACTTTAAAAAGTTTCATTGGGAAACTGAGTTGCTGTAATTGCTCATTAAAAGGTCAAGATGACATAACATTAGAGTACATATTTAGTTATTTGAATTGCCTGTTTCTTGACACAATTAGGTGGCTGAAATGCTTACTATGACAGAGAGAGAGTGACATCATGAGCAAAGATATTAGTGATCTTCAAAGTGGCTGGAAAATGTAGCTGTATGCCATATTTTCAAATGGAGCTCAACTATTTTGAGAGTAGAAAACTCCCTCAACTAAGAGACAATGGTGAGGTGGCTCAGGTAGGCACTAGGGATGTGAGGAATTGGCAGCATGGCGATTTAGCTGCACAAATACCTGTCACAGCTCCGTTAAGCTTTGTACCCTTCTTTTAGAAAGAAGGTCGGCCAACTGATTGCTGCCCCTCTGACTTCACTAACCTTGTCAAAATACAAAAACCTTCTATAAATAACAAAATGAAAGAGCAACTTGCACTTTCACCACAGTGCACCTGAGGAAAAAGTTTAAAATATTGAGAAGACAGATGAATTGCAAAAATTGTTTCTTAATTTTTATACTAAGATCTACAACCCTTCCTGCTGGAATAGGCAACGCAAGTTCCCTTTTGCATCCCACCAAATGATGGCTAAATTTAGTGCATGGGCAAAAGTTGGATCACCTATCTGAAGAGAAATCTCAGCGCCTTGCATATATAAGTTGCAAGACAATATGAAGAGTTGAATGGGAGAATTGTGGACTTTCTGTCGCTACTACACAATTGCACTTAATCCTCTAAATCAAGTTATAAACAACTCCAGGGGAAAAAAAGTGATATAAATTCTGAAAAGAAAAGCAATCAAATATTATATCATATAGTGGCAGGTAATTTCAAAGCTACTTTCATTGGAACAAGCTAAGATCTGTAAATATTTTTTTCAAACTATTGCAATGAGTACTTAATTCTTTTGTCACAAATACAATACAAATTGTATGTTAGTCCATTGACCTTCCTTTTCCTATCTATGATATCTGATCTTATTGGAAGAATTTTTGTCAAATATTACTTAGACCTTGTGTCTTGGTTTTGCAAGACAGGTGTCTGCTAGGGAAGGCAGAAAAAGCCTCCCTTGGAACGGAGAATGTAAACCCCCTCCCTCCAAATTACTGGAATTTTGAAATTANTCCAGCAGCAGAAGAAAGAGCTCCCTGCTGGGTCACGGCAGCAGCAGGAGGAAAAAAAACAGCAGGGAAGGAGGCTTGCAATGACGGCGAAAAACTCCCTCAGCTGCCTGTGTCCTCTCTCGTGCTGTGAAAGAGAATGAGTGACCTAGGAATTGCCCCCCTAGCCCCAAATCTTCTGGCATCTCCACCCCCACCCTGGCAATTGGGACTATAGGTGCAGTGCTCAAACCATCAATTTCATTAGCAACTCAGTGGGAAGAAAGTTCCACACAAATGGTGAGGAAAGAACAGAAGGAGAAGAAAAAAAAAGGAAAAAACCCAACCCCCAACATCTTGGTATTTTTTTCTGCTGAATATGGAAACAATCTCTGCCCATCTCCTGTTTGTAGTTCCACTACTGTTTTCACTCAGTCTTTTCACCCAATTCAGAACCATGCAGATGTTGGTACTGCAGAAAACTATTAGCCTGTGAACAGTTTCTGGAAGTCCCTCACCTGTCCTCTGCATGTCTGTGTAAATTCTTGTCCTGGTTTAGGGCAAATTTGGGAGCAAACCTCCAAAGGGGTTCCTCTAGAAAGCAAATTCAAGTGGCCCCTCCCACAACTGGTTCAGGAGGAGGTTTCCTTGGAGAAAATTGGAAAAAACCCGTTTATTTAACAGGCAAAGCATTCACCAGCACAAAAAATGAACAATATTAAACAATAAAACCTCTTGCCACTCCAAAAGAGATGACAAACTCAGAAAGTCCCCTTCCTGGGCTCTAGCTCGGCTCACTCAGTCTGTTATCAGTGCCTCCAGCGCTGGAAATGCCGTGGCCCAGGCCAGGCCCCGGTGGGCCACAGGTGTGAGCTGCCGGTGCTCTTCTGGGTGTTCAGTCCAGAGCAGGTTTAAACAGTTCCCAAGAAAAAGAAAAAACATAGTCCAAGGAACTTCTCTGCCTTAGCTAGCTAAAAACTACCTAAAAAAGCGAAGGAGAGCTCTCTCCCATTGTCTGTCTGTGCTGCAGACAACAACAGCCCAGGAGCAGGAATGTGGAAGAGTGAGTGCAGTTTCTGAAAACCACCTGCACACTTCTTCTCTCCCTCTCCTCACTCTCAGAACCAGTCTTAAAGGTGCAAAATATATTTCTGGGCTAAACAGATGAATGGGCATATAGTTCAGCATCATAAAGTCACCCCAGGGCAGTTGTGTAGATAAATGTCATAATGAGGATTAGTACCTGCCTTCTCAGACCAGGTCATCTCAAATACGGACTTACCTGCAAAACATCTTGCAAGAATTGTAAAGACATTTCTTCCATAGACGATTAAGAAAAACTGTGTTGGGCCTCCATCTGTTTGCTCTGTCATCTCATATTTATCTGGAGGCATTTGCACTTAGACAAAAACTTCCTTCTCAAATAAGGAATTGGGTTGAGTGAGACTTTAAGAATCATTGTTTCTAAAACCATATATGAATTTATGAAAAATATCTACTAAAAGTGTGAAAAACGCTTCACACTAGCTTCTTTTTTTAAAATTTTAAAGTTTAATAATAAAAAAATTAAGGTAATACAGATTAGGACAATTTATTAGGACAATTAGGACTAATTAGGGTTAGGACAATAAAAGAGACAATAAAAAGCAAAGAATTACGGACGTCCAGATGCTTCTCTCTCAGGAAAAGCACGAAGCACTAATAAGGGTTACGCCTTAAAAGCGATAGCCTGTTGCATATTCATATTTCTTCATTCATGATTCAAACATTCCTCTCAAACAATGAGTGTCTTCTGTTTAATCTCTGTTCCTCGTCTCATCACATAAATCTGTTTCTTGGCTCCAGAGTGTCTACTAAGGTAAAGATAAGGAAGCAATAACTCTTTCCTGGTGTCTTCATGTTTTTTTCTTTAGGCGAAGAATTCCTTGGTTATCGTATTCATTCCTTGAGTTAGTTACAAAAAGTATCTTACATAACATGGTTTCTATTTTAATATTATGTCTTAAAAAAACTACATTTAAAAGATTACTACAGCACTACAAAATTAATACAACATAACTTTCCAACATAACATATATAGTATTCATTATAATATTTGCAAAGAGCCAATCATATAATATGCATTTTTCACAAAAAGAAACTCAGAAATAATTTCAACAGCACTTTCATGGAACATTCTTGTAATTGATTAATAACATGGGCCTTGCTGAACAGTATTAGCCTACTTATACCCTTTCATAAATTACAACTATGATTTCTTCTTCTATGAATTACATGGACAAGTAAAATTTCATTTCTCACTATGTGAAATTGAGACCAGTTCCTCTGCACAGTTTCCATCTTGACTTAGTGGGCTTAAGTGACATGGAAGGTGTCAGTCCTTGGCAGACTAGTCTTGCAGCTCAGTTTCACTCCGAAAAAGAACTGGCATTCTCTAAAATTAAATTTCTGTACTTTGGCATTCTTTGAAATGAGACAAAAATATTTTGAAGAGACTACTAAGAAGTTTCAAAGGATAAATTAATAATTCAAAGTAAGTAATAGCCATAGAATTTACATCTTCCAAACACAACACACACAACACCTCTAAACAAAAACAATTACATCAATAGCGTGTCACCAGCATAAAACCTGAGCAATGAACTGTTAAATCAGTGTCTCTAATCTCAGACAAATTACAGTGCTTATGCACTGTTTATCAAGATGGCACTAGACTACTTAATCAGGCAAATCTAGGGTTTGAGTTTGATTTTTTGTTTTAATAGAAAACTTTCTGTTTCCAATAAAGCAGACAAATTAAAGTAAAAGCTATACATAAATACACATTTTCCAATGTATTTTTTTCTTTATGATACTGATTTTTTGGTTAAAAATGTTACCTGCTACATCTTGTGTTTCACTGCTAAATGATCTGAAACAGATTTCTCTAAAATGACAAAATAATATTTGCATGACAAGGAAGAGAGTTCCTTTGGGTTTTGATTTGATTTAATTTTGGGATTTTTTTAAATTGTGTACAAGAGGGATGGAAAAAAGTAAAATTAGTAAATAATGTTACTACGAAATTTTATACGAGTGGGACACTAACTCTCGTTGAACAGGGTTAGGTACAATGTTGATATTAAGCCTTAACAGAATTGTCAAGCAAATATTGCTTTCCTAACTTCAAATTTGCTCAAAAATAAAGTTATTACCTTTCTAGTTTCCTTCGCAAGCAAAGATAAAACTGTTTAAGAACCATAGTACTATTATTAATCACAGCTACTTTTAATAATGAAAATATTACAGTATGATATACTTGTTCATTTTCTCAAAATTTGACATAAAGAAGCCTCTAAATATTTAATATTAAACTGATTCAAAAAATCATCCAGCTTGTATCATCTGACATCTGGGATTTTGGGTTGATTTAAATGTATGTGTCTCTGCTAAAATCAACAGAGCTTAATTTCAATAGCTATTCATCTGATGCATTATTTCCAAATTGCAAATTGAAGACTTTAAGCTTAAGAAAGGCCAGAAGGTTTGCTAAGGATATTATTCTAGCCTGTTTAACTTAGCATATAAGAAGTCTTCATGAATTTAAAGCTTAGCTCATTATCAAGTCTTGATAGAAATGAAGTTACAGAGATACTGCTATTTGGTTCATATTAGCTGAGACCAGAATCAACAACATTTTCAAATTTAGAGCTTTTTAAACCTACATTTAAATGACGCCAGAAATAAATACAGAACCAAGAGGTTTGCTGTACACTTTCCTTTTTATAGTCAGTAATGAGAAAATAAAACATTCTGTATGACGGATAGAAAGAATGCTAGTTGAGACTAAAATACTTTAATAAAAGAGCCAAAAAAAACAGTTTTCAGGAAGACAGATATCTATATGTTACTGACAAGTAAAGCACAAGAGTGAAGGACCAAAGTTGAATGTGATGTGGCTCATGGTGATCCCAGGGCTTCACATCCATGTCATATCCTGACCAGCAGTGAAGCTTGTACAGATGTCCCAGGCACTCAGAATCACAGAATATGCTGAGCTGGAAGAGACCAGATGGATCACCAGTCCAACTCCTAGCCCTGCACAGCACTATCCCCAAGAGTCACATCATGTGCCTGAGAGCATTGTCCAAACAATGCTGAGTTCAACAAACGATTTTTGAACTCTGTCAGGACTGGAGGTGTGACTACTCCCTAAGAAGCCATTCCAATGGCCAACTGCCCTCTGGGTGAAGAACTTTTTCCTAATATCCAACCTAAACCTCCCCTGACACAGGTCCAGCCATTCCTTTGGGTCTTGTCACTGGTCACCAGAGACCAGAGATCAGTGTCTGCCCCTGCACTCCACCTCAAGGGGAAGCTGCAAACAGCAATGAGGTCTCCTCTCAGCCTCCTCTTCTCCAGGCTGAACAGCTGAAGTGACCTCAGCTGGTCTTCATACAGCTTCTCCTCCAGACCCTTCACCATTTTTATTGTTCTACTTCGGATGCTTTCTAATAGTTTAATATTTTTCTTATATCGTGATGACTGAAACTGCATATGGTATTCAAGGTGAGGCTAAATCGGTGCAGACAACTGCCTGTGGAAGATCTTTGTTTTCCTGCTGTAAGTAGGGGTTTCTGACATGTCCCTTCTGTGTTTGACAAAGTCAAGCATCCTTCCAACTTTGGCTCCCCCAGGAAGGAAGACATTTAAAGCCCATCCATGATGCTCTTGAAGCGGTGCCATAAGATTCCTAGTACACACACAAAATTAATTTGTGCCCAAAAGGAAACCTCCAACACTAAATCACTGGTGCTGGCATACAATGTCTCTTGTAAGGGACTCACACAGCTCCTCAGTGTTCAAATTAGTCCTTTCATAAAAAGTGAAGGGTTTTTTTAACATGTACCTGACAAAGGCTTACTAGAATGGTAAGAGGAAAGATTGGGCTGCAGCAGACTGATGGTCAGGACAGTCACCAAAATACAGGACATCCAAATTCTAGTCCCTTCCCAATTACATTGTTTTAATTACAGGAGAGACTATCAACTATTCAAGAACAGGATACACCTTGCTGTCTGCTGTGCTGGGTTTTGCTGGAGTAGAGATAATTTTCTTCATAGTGTTTTGATTTGGTTAAACCATGACACCTGCCAAGAAAGGATTCAAAATTTCTGTGCCAGAAGGAGGTTGGAAAATTACTGTGTCTGTATGTCCTACTGGATAAGGTCCTTGGGTGGTGGGGTGATTTCTTTCTTTTCAAAGATTGTTGCAAGAAATCTATGCATTTTGTTTCATCACAGTAAGAATTTTCTAAATTAAGAAGTTTTTTTTTTTTTTGCTTTCATGTGAGAAGAGACCAGAACAAAAATTCCTAATGATGATGGAGTGCCTTTACCAGCAGGAGTAGAACTGCTTGCACTTCCTTGCTTTGCAACCAGGAGCAGGTAAGGTAAAACCTCAGTTTCCCTTCATTTCAGGAAGACTTCAGTATAAATTTGCAAATTGATATGCCCTGATCAGTAGGATATAATGACAGACAAGGATACAATACAGACCCTACTGTGCATACCAGGAATGTTCAACATTTACCTATTGGATCAAGCCTTCGGGGAATAGTGACCCATTTCTTTCTAATTCTTCTGTAGCTTGATCCCTGTGTAGCTTGAAAATGCATCAAATTCTTTGCTACTTATATGAGGAGACTTTTGACCTGGACAGAAGCAGAATGCAATTGGATGCTGAGGTTTAGATGCCTCCAGGTGTACACGGTTACTGAGCAGCCTCTGTCAATCCTCCTTTTGTGTGGGATCTCATCCTGCTGATGTTTTTACCTCAGATGCTTTTACAGAAGGCTTTGGCCATTAACCATGGCAGGCAGAGCACTGAGGGGAAGGGACACCTGACCAGGCCACAGTGGGAACCATGGGATCATAGGAGTTAGCAGTATGCTAATAGAACCTTCCTATATTTGGAAGTTTCCAATTTTCCTTCACCATTGGTTAAGACCTTTTCTTATAAGGTCATATCCTGAGTTTATCTTACTGACTGAACATTGTGCCCCTATACCTGGCTGCATTTGCCCTGCACAAGGCATCTTTGGAACCTAGCCTCTGTACCTGTGTGATGTTTTTTATTTTTGCAATTAGAGTTGTTTTTTTTCTGGCTAGTTCCATTGTTCCTATCCCTTCTTATTTAGCCAGCTGCTCCCAGCCAAGCCGTGCAGGGGAACTGCAGGGGCTTCTAAGCTCATACATTTGGACACGTTTGTGTGTGCTCACCTATGCCTTTTTTAGCTGTCTTACACAGTGTTTAGAGCAATTTTACACTAAAAAATGCTTTTTTTCTCTTGTTTGGAGTACTGAATATAAACAAATATTTTGATTGCCATCAACATGAATGATTTCTGAGGAAAAAATAAAGAGCTAACTTTTTTTTCATTATCAAGATGCACTTGAAATTAAATTTTAACAACTAAAAATACACAGAGAGAAGCATATTTATTTTGTTCTTCACTACTCAGGTGTTATTAACTACGCATCAATTTCAACAGTGAGCAAAGACTGCCATCTTCTGACTTCCACAATATAGCTGCACAACTGAATATACATCTTCGTTTGGTCTGTTACTGTTTATCACAATGCTCCTAACTTGCAAAAAAATCTTATCTTGATCCTGTTGTCTGAAATACTGTGGCCAAGTGAGGGCCTTTACAGTAAACTGTTCCACCTCTGAAAGAGAAACATGTGACAAGTAAAACTTGTTCACTTCCTTGTTTTCTTGCAGAGCTCTTTCTTACATAAATTTGTCATCTCATCCACACTTTCAAAGAAGTATTACCTACTGCCATCAGTTAATTGATCAGTTGATAATTTTCTTAGTAAATTTCATACTAAGTGGCTAATGCTGTGACGACACAGAGCAAATGTGTATCTACCTCCCATTACAGGTCAATATTATCCCAGCAATTAATGCTAGTACCTTTAGAATTCCCATCCAAAGATTTGGCTATCTGGCCTGTGAACATAAAAGTAAATATCAGGCAGTTTATCAGATGCCTCAAGCTGTTCACTAAATTTTAAGTGATATTACAGGAGATCTGCAGCACATGGAACAGACATATCTACAAACATTGTGACCAATTTCCATGCATTTGTCGCTCTAAAAATAGACTGAGATAAATGCACAGGCCTCTTTCAGCAGAAGGGAAGCATAGCTTAGCAGCATGAAACTGTTGTTTTCCATAGCTTTTATTCAGACTTAAGCCCTTGGCATGATGCTGACAGATCACAAGCTCGAGGTGTGAGAGCCCTGTCTCTGAAGCCCATTCCATCCAGGTATCACACAATGAAATGCAGTCTCTCATAGCAAGCTGTTGGTGGACGTGCCACTGGCACAGAAGACCAGCTGGCATATGCTTAGCATGAAATAATGTTCTCCTCTGCTGAAGACACTGCTAATCCAGCAGGCTTCCCTAACTAGAAGGAAATCTCTTGGCTACCAAAGCTCATCTAAAGTTTAGATCACTTTCTATTTGACCTACAGCACTTGCATTCTCTATGTGTACCCTGCCATACAGCACAGCTAACGCAGCAGATTTAGAATGTATCGTACAGCCAGATCAATTTCAATACTTTACAGTTTGATCAGTAGTCTGGAAGAGTAATAGAGTGGAACAGCAGAATAACTGAATTGGGTGAAGAAAACAGACACCTGTACTTGCATTTGCTCTATTACTTCCATCCATATTTTAAGGAAGTTTTTTCTTCATATTCTCATTCATGACTCTCAGAGTGTTTTATCTCTTTCAAATAATCCTTTCAGCTCTTTCCTGAGGGGAAAACTTACTACTTAGAAATATTTAATGCCATATTATACAAGATCACCTTTTCTATTAATTAATTTCAGTGTATTAAAGTGCTCACCCAAAATTTATTCAAATACAAAAGTGACTGGATCTGAATGTTTCTGTATGTTTATGGAAGAATAGACAAATATCCTTCATCCAAAATGCTCAATCATCCAAAAAAATTCCCACTGCTTAACCACTGTAAGTAGAATCCCCATATCTTCCTTTCCCAGCTTTTTGATGTCGTTTGTTCAACCATGAGTTATCTATTTGGTCCCTTGAGAGAAAAACCAAAACAATAGCTGGGGCTTTGAGACCTTACTTGTGTTCTATGGACGTCTAGTTCCTGTCATCCCAATACAGGGTCTAAACCACAAAATTAAATACAGGAAACTGGGATTAAAGTTAAAGAAATATTTTTTATCTCACTATCTGAATGTGCATTGGTTTTGCATTTTATTAGGAGAATATATGCAACTAATTGTGCTAACAAGTTCTTCGATCTGTGTAAATTCTTTTCTTTCCATTCAGCAGTCAAGCTGAAAAAAAAAACAGGCAAAAAGCCCCCTTGAGTTGGAGCAAGCCAAGTGACACTTCTGTAAATCCTATAAAAGCAATAAAGACACTTTCCACAAGCCAGCTAAAGAAACAGACCTTCATCCTGCTGGCTAGTATGAAAACCAAAAGAAAAGAAAGATGTTCATCTGGAGGTTGTAGTGTAGCCTGTACTGGTTCACACTTCATTGTCCTGTTTTTATTTTAATCTTGTATTTAAAAAAAAAATCCAGCAAGGTCTTTGAATTTTCTGAATGTGACATTGTTTATTTTAGAGAAAAATATTCAGAGCAAAAATTACCATGAATGAGGAAGATAAGAGTCCTGATATAATTTCTGAGCATGATTAAAAATTTACACAAGGTAAAATAACGTCAGCGTTACACCCAGCACAGAGTACATAGATTCAGCTTCAAATGGCACCAAGTGAGAAAATCATGTTGTTTCCAATTTTTGAGTGTAGGAGGAATACATAAGTGTGAAATAAACTGTTTGTTCTGACCAGTTGAGAGATAGATCAGTACCCATTTTAGCCTTTCTAAACCAAAACTCTTCATCTAGTAAACTTCATTTCAACAGAACTTAATAGACAGCCTAGACCTAATTTCATGGTCTTAAATTCACATAACACCCATGCAACTTCAGTACAACAATAGAATTATCGGACTAGATTTTTTTTATTGTTTTTTTTTTTTATTCTTTTTTCTGGTCAAAGTATCCATTATGATTTCTGCTGTGGTCTCTTCATCACTGAACAAGTATATTTGCTTGCTTGACTTCCATTTCCGTCTTAGAAAACAGAGTCATTCTTGTCTCTGAGCGTTCACAGTCCTTCTGAGCATTGTGTGTCTGACTATTAGGACAAAACCAGATGCTAAATAAAGGAAAATTCAAAATTCTTTTCATCCAAGATTTCTGGTAATAAAAATAACACCTTCTCCTTTCTCATATCCTGCACAAAAAATGCACTTGAGTTTAAAGAATTATGCAGAAATTCTTGGATAATTTCACTCTCAAAGAGTGAACTAAACAAGCTGTAGCATCATATCCTTAATCTATGGATCTGTATTTAAGTGTTTCAAAGTCCAGGAGATGCTTTAACAGTTGTAAGTATTTCATAAATTTGTTTCCTACTTAAACCATTACTTTATTACATCAAGGAATATATTTATTATAATCAGAATGGATAATACCTTGAATTATAAGGATGATCATGATGAAATAAGAAAGAAAAACCCTGCATTATCTATCCAGAAAATAATCAGGTCCTAAATTCCCACATTACACATGTTTATGTGAATATCTAAACATGACACCATTCAAATACATTCACCTATTCTGACTTCACTTCAAATGATCACTTGCATACTAACAGAAATATTACGCAAAGACAAAACAACGTGATCATGAATTGCCTACAGACATTAGGTTGCAGCAACATGAAGTACATTCAAAATCTTTAAAATCCAAACTGTACAATTTTCCAGTGATTACATCATGGTATTGGGAGTCTTGCCACTCCTTTGCCCATGTTGAATGCTAATACTCTGAAGAAAATTAGCATTAATGAATATTAAGATATGAACAAGCAGCTGAAAAGTACCTAAGTCACTTTACAGTTCATATAGCATCCTGGACATAGTCCTTCTTTTTCATAACCTTTAGAATCACATCTTGCTGTGTTGAAAAATATATTCTGGAAGATTAAAAAAAAAAAAAAAAAAAAAAAAAAAAAAAAGGGACTATTTTTCCCATAGTCACATATTTACCATACTGCTCATTGTCTTTCCAATTGTCTTGCAGTCATATTCACAATTTTTCTAGCTAGTATCGTGAACTGATTAACTATGTTATAGCAATGAGAAAAAAGGCTCTGGGAAAAAAAAAAAAAAAAGAGGTAAAGCAAATATAAACAGAGAGTTTAGTTTTGTAGAGTTACCATATGAATGGATTGATTTTTTTCTCTTCTATTCTTTTTCCTTTTTCTAAAAGTATCTTTAAAGGTAAGCAACAAGACTGGAAATTTTAGTAAGCAATTTGAGCCCTTTTCAATTCACCTCAGAACTTTGGTGAATGCAATTAATTAACTGTGAAGTATCTTAGTGTGAGATGAATTTGATACAACTTTGTCTTCAAATACCTAATGGGCGCTGATAAGGAAAACTGTTGCAAAAAATGCTGCTAAATGTTGCAAATACAAAACTGTTGCAAAATTTGCTAAATGTTGTAAATGATTGCATTGTTAGAAAGTGTGGGCACATCCTTCGACATAAAACAGATGAGGATCCGTGAGGTTATATATATGTTTTCATGCTCTTCTAGGGCTACAATAGCTTTTTCAGATTTCCACTCAACTAGATATTTGGCAACATTTCAATCAGTTTTTCTTATTTAAATTTTAATTATATGGGATTTTGCAAAAAGTAAAGTGCAAGTAAAAAAATCCCCAAAACACAGATGTTATATGAAACCCAGAGAAATCTTTCTATTTTGTCTTCAGGTTACTTACTAACCTTCACGATTAGTACTGGAAATAGCCCTACCAATACATGGGGTTTTTTTCAATTTCATCCTTTTTCCTTCATATTTGACCAGCATAATTGTCATGGCTTTTGGTACAATAGGTTTAGGCAATCATTCTTACATTATTGTAAAGACTATCTGAAAATGAGCATAATTTTTGTTCTTTCCTGCATCTCTTCTTTAAGAATGTTCTGAAAGGGGGAAATTGTCACAAACTAAAATATTCAAGTCCTCTAATTTTAAGACATTTCCATCTTGTATTTAAAAAGCATGTCAATAATAAGAGGAGAGACATTGTAGCTGTAAAGATCACAACTTCCGAATAAATCATGTGGATCACTCCCTGTTGGAAACAATGTCTTTCTAGAATTCCTTTTATATAATTTAGAATGTATGTGAAGGAATACAAAATGTGTGTGATGAAGAAAGAATCTTTCTCAAATTCAGCTCGTTTTGCATGGAGTGTTATGTACCCAGTTTCAACACAACTATAATTGCATTTACCTAAATTGAAATGGCATTCTCTTAAGTAGAGTCACCTAATCTGAGGAGCCCTTTTCATCTCATATGCAGGGTCTGAATACAACGTTTGTGGAGTTTTCTTTTAGGAAAGATGTTCGCTAATGTAGGTTTAAATGTGGCCTAATTATTAATCAAATATATTTCAGCAGCAGGAGGGCCAACATTCAAATAATGATTAATTGAAAACTTAATTAAATACTTCAAGACATCACATGAAAGTGTTCTGATAAAGTTTCAGGTGCAGATGCAGTTTGCATCTGAATCTGAGTAATGAAAATGAAGGATTTGGTCCAGAAGCCTTTGTAGTCAGTGACTGAAATTACCCCAAAGCTGCTGAAGAAAATCTGTCTGAATATTTGCAATTAAGTTTTCTGGGAGAGCTTTGCATAATGTGGAATATAAAACAAATAGTTGGCTTCATCTGACCATTCCAAATTGCTGATCTTCTATGTTTCCTGTGCTGTAGAACAGCACTTTACAAAACTTTATCCAAGACTCCCAGAAAAAAAATATTTTTGCACTCTAATTAGAACTGAGACTAAAAGATATAAAGATTGTTGGTTTTAAGTAAATTGAATTTTATGGCTTACATACTTTATTCTGCATGGTTAGTTACAGCATACTGATGGGCAGCAACTTGCACACCTTCTAAAAACTTCCAGATTGTAAAACCAGTGTGATCCATTCCCAACAGACAACATTTGTTTAATTATTTTCAATTTATGCCACATTTTTCCTGACCCACAGGTGGTTCGTATCACATATGATACAACTTTGATTTAGCACTGTTACTAGCCATTCTGGATGAAGGATCCTGCTGATGGTTTGTTTTAAAATCAATTATGGAGGGCTGAATTAATATTGAGAGTCCTGTATGCAATTATGCAGATGTGTGACCTTCCTACATAAAATCTTCAGGACAAAGATTCATTTAATTCATAGAAAATAAATCCAATCCAAAAGACAATAAGGGAATACATAGTAGAAACACTTTACCAAAAGGCTTGTCAACATGTAAAACAAATAAATAAATTAGACTGCAGATGTATTTTTCATGGCGATAAGCTGAGATGGGAGGTGTAGGTGGGAATGTATGTGTGTGCTTGGACACACATACCTGAACATATGGCCATATATATACAGGACAAGGGGTCATAGCCTCAAGCTGCACCAGGATGGTTCAAGTTAGACATCAGGAAGAATTTCTTCATGGAAAGGATAATTCCTTGTGCATAATTATCCGTGAAAAGGATAATTTAGTGTTCCTATTGAGACCGCTCCAAGCCATGCACCTCTCCCTCACTCCCCTGTTCTCCCATCCCTCCCTTGCAGCTGGATGGAGAGGAGAACTGGAGGCACAAAAGGTAATGGATCATGGATTGAGATAAGAAGAGTTTGCTGGAAAAGCAATTAAATAAGACAATGAACTGTATCAGAAACAATACTGACAGGGAGTACAAGAAAAAGGCAAATTATTTCATTGTGATTGCTCATCCCACCATAGAAAACTCCGGACAATATCTGACCACTTCCTCCACCTTGAAGGGTGCTGCGTCGCATTGCAACAGAGTTCATCATGTTCAGGGAGAGTGCAGCTGCCAGTGCTGGGCATGAGAACAAAACAAGATGGTTCTTCATTTCATAAAGCTTGAGAATCCATTTTATTACTCCTGGGGACCGGGGGTGAGATGAAGACAAAAAAGGCGGGGCAAAGGCACGGTCGTGGGATTTTTATAGGGTATCACAGGAGTGAAGTTTCGGGTTGGGTCAAGGGAGCAGTTATTAGCAACACAAGAAGGGTAAAATCAAGTTCCCATGTCTTTGGAATGCGAGCACTCCACAGAAGGGTCCTGGAAGGGAGCCTTTCCCTGCACCCCCACACCCAGAAATTATGTGAGGTGGTACAGAATAACTTCTGGGCCACAGTCAGGCCCCCTCCCAGTTACTGCAAAAATTAACCCTGTCCTGGCTGGAACGAGGACAATAGCCCAGTTCACTTCTCTTTTCTGAAGTAATGCTGTGGCCCATTTATTATGTCATATTTTTTGGCATGAATTGATCAGCTCTGGCAGTACAAAACCACCCACAACAAAGGGTTTGAAGAATGTACTTTAACAGACTGCTGGAGCTGTGTGTATTCTGTGCCACAGTGGGCTTCAAGTGCCTTGTTAATGTTCATGTAAAGGTGGGATATACCTCCCTGCTGGCTGTTATTAAGGTCAATTTTGTAAACATCTATGGATTTTACTTCTCCAGCTCCACAAAGCAGTTCATTAAATTGTTAGGTTGATTTCCCACTTCTGCCTGGTTCTTGCTTCTGTATGCCTTGATGTCTTTCTCTGAAGTATAGAAAGGAAATTACATTATTAAATAAGGAGAAGAGGAATACCGTAGCTTGATTTCCACTGCCAGCAGCAGCATATTATATAGGAACATACATCTGAGGCACATTTATGAAAATAAAGAAATCCATACCTAATACAGAGAAAAGCTCCTCAACTATATAGCCTGTCATTCAAGAGAGATAACTCACATTCTTACTATCAAGAAAAGCCAGAATGAAAGAGTGCTTCGTAAATAGATTTTTGATGTAAAGCTTACAAGGAGATGATATCACAGTATATTTCAGTCATATACAAGGGTGCCTTAGCAGCTGAAACAATGCAGCCTACCTTGCTTCTCATATCTTTAGCTATATTGAAGCTCTAATTTAACCTTCTCTGTTTCATTGAAAACAAAACTAAGCACAGCACCAAGCTAAGAAAAAACCAAAAACCAAAAAAAATTCTCAAAAAACCTAACACACCTGGAGACTGTATGATTATCAGCTTTGTCTATTCATTGAAATTATTCCATTTTTTGCACTCCTCATTACAGTTTTTTTTCCTGTTCTACTGTTTGTTCTCCTGTTTCTACTGTTTGGACTCCTCAATACTGTTGCAGTCTTCACCAACATATAGATTTCTTTCTATTGCTAGCCTCATAATGGCACAATTATCTCTCTGAAATTAATGTCTCCATAGTTTGCCGTAATCATAATTTGTATACATAGAAGCACAGACTGTGTACTAACATTCAGCTATAAAGCTGATAAAAATGGAAGCCTCATGTTAGATTGGACTCTGCCTCGAGAAAGTCCCATTCCAACAATCCCACTGTTTTTTAAAAACACACCTTTAGAGAACCAGAGTGACACCATCTTGATAAGCATCCAACCCCTCCCCTGCAGAGCTGTTCTTCAGTCATTTCCTCTCTGAAGCATCATGTTACTCAGATATCTGCAGCAGAGATCTAATAGGCTGTGCCTATTTTTTTCTCTCTTTTTAGCTGGAATAACGAAGAATTTATAATACATAAATGATTGTTATGATGGATTAGGAAATTATAATTTGTTATCAGGTTTCATCCAGATTTTGTATTGTCTCTTTTTGTGTCCTGTCCAATAAACCCATGAAAGTGTGGAAAACCAGTGTGTAAAATTATCCATTTTTGTCTGTTCCCAAGCAGACTGACTTAAATTCTGACTGCCCAAACAGCCCCCTGCCTGTGGCAGGCCACCCTCTTGCTGTTTGCTTCCTACTAAACCGGAGCAGAGAGTACATATGACCCTTAGAGCCTCCCATCCGTAGCTCAGTAAATTGTCCTGAGCACTCTGCTCTGTAGTTTTGGCTCTGCCTGACGTCAGTAGGAGCAGTCACACTGGACTGGCATCCACTCAGGCAGCCCCACAACCACCACCTCCTTCAGCCTAACCAGCCTGACAGATGTTCAGGGTGTATGTACCTAGCTGAGGTTGCTGGTAGGTAGAGCAAGGTAGGACTCAAACGTCAGGTAACTCTAATCACTGATTTTCCTGACTCCCCAGGGAGCTTCAGAAAACATTTGCTTCACACGCACTTCTCAGGCACATCATCTCACCTGAATTTTGCTTTTAATGTTCTCCCGTCTCCTCTGGTCTGTCCTGCTGTCTGTTGATGCATGTAAGTGCACAAAACAGAAACATGGAATTTTTCTTAAGTAATATTCCCTTATCTCAGTGACACATTTGTATATGATATTCAATGCAGGGTTGAGGCAGTCATCTTCAGTTGTTTTCTTTTTATTTTTTTTTCCTTTTCCTTCTTTTCATAATAAACTACTTTTTGGTTTATAAGGTTTTTATTTCATGAAGTTCTGGGATGATATGCAATAGGCAAAAAATGATAAACATGAAGGAAGTTTCTATGATTCTACTCTTGCTTTACTTACACCTTTTATTAACCCTCTCACTAACATCCACCTGATCTTGTACCTCTTGTGCCTACAAATCATTCTTGCACTGGATGTCTTTTAGAAAAACCTTTGCCTTAATCTGTAAATGCCTTTTGAACTACCTGATTCAGTATCTTAATCACTAAAATCCAGTTACTTTACCAGCTTGATTCTTTCCATTTTCTCCAAACTGAGTCAATCCAAACTGATTTCAGAAAAAGTCAAAAATGACCTGCACCCATGTTCCAACTTTTCCATTTAAGGTTTTCTAACCACTTTACATGTGCCTTGTTTAGTTTGTGATTAGATATCTGGACACTGTCATAAACTTCATTTTCTTCAAGTGCTTTTTTATCTTACTCACTGCTGTAATTCTAATGAACATGTCCCTAGGCTAAACACCTTGCTCCTACAAATAACTGCCTTCCAAACAAATAATTTTCAAACTTCTTGTTTTCCCTTTCTGAGCACTGTGCAATCTCACAGCACTTACTTGCTTCTTTATTTTCCGTCCCACTCACCTTCACTACTGTCAGTCTTTCACTGTCAGCTTTGACCTGAAAGCTGTGGCTGTCAGGACAGAGAAATTAAAATTCATTCACCTGAACAGAGAGGTAGAGCAGAAAGAGGAGCACAAGGCTGTATATCCACTGAGACCTGTATTCCAAGTTCAAGCAGGCTATTAAGTTTTATATTTAACTGCTTCTCTTATTTTTCACATCTTCAGTTTCTCTTTTACTTCTCTCGTTTAATTTTTGACCTTTATTAAGCAAGGAATAAGAGGTCAAGAGCTTTCACTGTGTGTTTTATTGGGATCTAATTAAAAACTATTATAATCCATTTCAGAGTTTTCAAAGCAGTGCTGCCATTGAATTTTGGTTTAATTCACAGAATGATAACCTCCTGTGTATTGGGTTTCAACTGATTTTTGGTGGGTTTTTTTGGTTGGTTGGTTGGTTTTTTTGGGGTTTTTTTTTTTTTTTTTTTTTTTTTGTAAAAAAAAAATTTTTTTTTTAAACCC
>VXAX01006294.1:159857-172434 GCA_013399835.1 Leptocoma aspasia
TTTTTTTGTTGGTTTTTTTTGGGTTTTTTTTTTTTTTTTTTTTTTTTTTGGTAAAATAAATAGTTCATCTTCAAAACCTGGAACAATTTCATTTCCTTGTTCCTTCAGCTCTCTGGGGTAAAGAGCAAAGCTGGCACCTTCCCAGTGAATATAGCTGATACAGAATTCTCTTTGTAATTTTTAACAGAGAAAACAGGCCGCCCTTAAAGGAAAGTTTAAATTTAACACTTCCTGTAAAGTGGTAAATTTAAGTAGTTATTTAAGTAGTGGTTAATTTAAGTAGTAGTAGTAGTAGGAGTTATTCTCATTTGTGGACAACAGCTTGACTCATCAACTTTTAAATTTAGATCAGAGCAATTTTTCTGTGCTCTGGAATATTAATGCTTATTTCTGTGTTGATTTTTCTCTGATGGAAGGCATGCATTCTTGCTATGTAACCACTATTGAAGAAGAATTAAGTAAAAAGCCCACAGAAGCAAGATACAGTGGTTGAGGTTAAGATAATGAAATTTTATTACATCCAGCTCTGGGGTCTCAGCACAGGAAGGACATTGACCCGTTGGAGTGAGTCCGAAGAAAGCCAAAATTATTAGAGGGCTGGAGCACCTCTCCAACAAAAACAAGCTGGGATTGTTCAGCTTGGAAAAGAGAAGACTTTGGGGTGAACTAATTGTGAGAAAAGCAAGCCCATCTATGTCCATTTGAACTGACCTGTCTTTGCCCTTCCTTTACATGTGGAAGTACATTCTAATTTAATTGCCGGTAGCAAAAATTTAAAGAAACTCTTAATTCTTGATTTTGAAAACAAGGTTTATTTTCTTTTATCCAAAGTTGTTTGCCCCAGATTTTACCTGAATTCCTTACAAGCTGGATTCTGTTTTAAAATGTACACATATTTTTGAAGTGCTTAGCTGTTTATCTTAGATTGATTTCCTTGTAGTGGTCAAGACACTAAAGGACACTGTACTGAAGTGGCTTATTTATCTTAGCTTTAAGATTTGTTCCCTGTTACATATAACTTTCTTTCTACTTCCTTTTAAATTTTTTAATTAATTTCCTTTAAAGAACACACATAATGTTTGTGGGTTTTTCCCTCCAAGGCTACCTACTTTATTCATCTGTACATACCTTAATTAGATTTCAAAGGGAACTAATCTATAATAACTTACCTCAGAATAATTTGGAATTCTTTTAGTGTGAACATTAACCAGTTTTCCTCACTTAACATAACACGTCCTGCACACATAACAGCAAAAATGCAAACAAGTCTCACCTCTGACTCATATTTACACATGCCCCTTATTAATATTTTTAATGCAAAATGGTTTAAACAGCACGTTGTCAGAGAAATCAAACATAAATTTGTCTAATAAATTCCTTTTCTTATGTAATTCCTACAGCATTAAGAAAAAAATATATGGATAAGGGTTACAGTAACTTGTTTGCTTATATAATGGATTTGCATCAACATAATGAGTTAATTTTTAGTGAATTATGACTGGACAATCACTGTTTCATGCTGAGGAAATGATCATCAGTGGAGCTTATGCTAAGATATTCCTGGCAGTCCTTAATATTAAAGCTGTAGTAAAGAAAATATATCATGTGCATTTAATTGTAATCAATCCCTCATATCTAGAAATAGGTACATTTACATGCCCTTGCATCTCACTACAAAGCAAAATATTTACAAAAATAGTGCATATTTATATTTAGAGCTAAAGCCAAGCCATCAGTTTTCTCCAAATGTGACTACGTTCAGTCAATCTTCATGTCTTATTTAATATTCCCCATTAAATGCACATATGAATTTCATTGGTGAAATGGAATGTATATTACAGGTTATACTAGGCCCTTAAATACAATAACTTATCCTTACACACATGCAAGCCTATCTTAGCAAACATGCCTTTTTTGTTACGACTAATGGTGCTGTTAGCATTTTGCTATTGAATTTAAAGTTGGAAGGATTTGACAGTGAAAACTGTTTTCACTAAAGACTTGAAAGATTAGTCTAAAGTTCCTTTTACTTGATCATTAATATCATCTTGACTTTGTAAGTTTTCCTGAATAGTGATGGGAGCTACATCTGTGAATTGTAAGATCTAGCTATTATAAAGTAATTAATTTTAATCCCCCCTAGAAAGGAGAGATTACTCTAAAGTTAAATCACTGAGCCAAGCATTTGCTTTGGTAAAATTAAATCTCCAATAAATACCTCTCTTGTGGCTTAACCTGACTTTAAATAAACTCACTTCAGACTGATTTTACTCTGAAAATAAGAGATACATATGAACTGGGGCAGGATATGAAGTACAAAAAAACCCACTGCTATGAAGATTACCTAGACCTGTATCTCCGGCTTCAAGCTATCCACAAGCACTAGAATATGGATTTATTAAAAAAGCAAGTGGGGCAGGGAGGACTTCTGTCATTCATGAAGAGATGAGACATATATTTTCTCCCATGAAATCTAAACATCTGGGTTTTTCTCTGGCTGAAAAATAGACAACATGGCAAAGGTTAAATTCAGTAGGAAGATTTACAGAACAGTAAAGCACACTCCTCTTTGTACTGCCCAAAATGCAGTGATTATGGATGAAGGCTCTTACTCCTATTGTCCTAGGAAGATGAGGCAGCCAGAAGCCAAATCTTCCGTTTTTGAAAGAGGTTTTAATAGACAATCCATGTAAGGGGGGATTCAGGAAGGGGAGGGGAGGGGAGGATCAGGCATAGAGTTTTACTCCTGTTTCTCTGCAGAAGTGAGAAGAATTCCAATTTCAGTTGAAGAAATCATCACTGAAAGGAAAAGCTAAAATAACTTGGTGAAAAGATGAGTAATACCTATAGAATTCAAAGCCATATAGGCAATCTAAAATGAAAGAATTGTAATTGCCCAACTGAGTTGCTTCAGACACATGTTTGTGGGGCTTTATACCTTATATACCTTATTCATTAAATATATTCATTGAATTACACTGACCATAATAGAAAGTCTAGAATTTGAAATATGTCATTTGTTTTAGGGCAATTGCCTATAAAAAGATTTTTAGCGGTAGCTTCTCTTTTCAGACATTTGAACTACAATCTGTACAACTCCATGACACTGACATCATCACTAGGAAATATGTTCTGGTACTATCCAAAGATAATTCAGAAGTACTTTTTCTAAATTGTGTGCAGTGTTATTAGAATTATTGTCAATGAAACCAAATGTGCTGGTGTGAAGAGAACACCTCTTCCATTAACTGCAGTAATTGTAATTTGCATGATGTCTTTTTCTTTCAGATGTTACACAGATCACCCAACAGTTCACTGAGGTTATCAGGTAATTAGGCTTCCATTGGCATGTTACAAGTGCATTTAAGGGTCCAGACAAAGATCTGAATATGAGAGCACACACAAAGTAATACAGAATTTCTGCACCAAGAAACTTAAAAACTATAGAGGAGAGAAAGATAAATGGAACAGAGAGATAATAGTGGGAAAAAAGTGAGCAAATGCTCATAGTGGCACTGATCCAGGAATAAAATCCAAGTCCCCAGTACCAGACTATGTTAATGCTCCTCCTGTCAAAAAATTAACTGTGAGCTGCATCATGTAAAACTTCATTCGTCCTGTTAATACATAAAAACATATACATTAAACATATACATTTAGGACACAGAATAATGGGTACACATTTACTGGTATCTTCTGCAGCAATGGCATTTTATAACCCATCTTTATACTTAACATATCTTTTTTCTTTTTATCATACCCAAACCTGGACTTTCTGAAAGACAGATTTGGTGATAGGAATGTGAGATCTCCTTGCTTTCTGAAGGTCTGTTCTCTGTACATTCAAAAACCTTACATCAGAAAAAGCAAGGTTCCTCAAAAAGATTGGTTTATGTTAATATGACATAAAATAACCTATAAAACTGTCCTCTAAACAAGGTCCTCTTTGAAAGACCCCTGCAACAAATAGTCCTTTCAGTTATCATAAAAATAAAAATCAAAATCTGACTGTCTCTCCCCTAACATCCCTCTGCAAGTGGAGATACTGAAAATAAGACTTTGCATCCTTAAAAAAATCTGGAATTTTGAATTATGTTTCACAGATGAAAAAATCTAGACAATATTTCAGACTTTCATCTTATGTAAAAAGCCTCAGCAAAAATCAGTGAACTAAGATATGGGTTCTTTGTTTTCCTAGAAAATAAACACCTAGAACAAATTTCCCATTGTTTTGGATCTTAAGGGACATACACATTGCACACAGGTTTATGTCAAGTAATTATGTCATATACATAAGAATTTAGTACGTTGTCTTTTAGAAGACTTAAACCACCTTTTTAGCGTTGAAAAAACCCTTGTGGATATGGATTTATAGGCATTAACTTTAAGAGCATAGGTCAAGTTTATCTTCAGCAGCTACAAAAACAGAGAGTCTTATTTTACTCATAAAATAAGATTCCACATTGACATGGAGAAGACAACAAATTCAATATTCCTCACTTCCAGATGATGCTGGGAAAAAAGGCAGTAATTGCATGTCAGTGGGATTAATTAGTATTTGCCAAGGAATACTAAAGTATTGTGTTATTTCTGCCTACCAAAATAATTTTTCAGTTTAACCATTCCAAAGACTAAGTAGGACTATTTTACAGGTTAGAGACTGAATTGTAGAGTGTTTTCTTTGAGAGACCCAGCAAAGCTTCATTTAAAAAAAAATATTATTCAGGTCTTATTGCAATTGAATAGAAATCATTCCTTTTATCAGTTCAACCAGCAGTGGAAATATTATCAGTACATTTGTTCAAATTATGCTTCACTGTCTTAAGGGGCTTAAGAAAATAAAGCAAAAAGTATTAGTAAAATGGGGTCAAGTTTATGAAGTTTAAAATATCTGAATTATGGTGGCACCTCAATGAAACTTTAAATACAGCTTTCATTTCTCTTTGCTGGACTATTCACAGGTATCTGCAGTATGAACACAGAAGCACTACTGAGTGCTTAAAACAGTGAAACTATATTCCTCTCAGTTTTAATACAGGCACTGTAAAAAAACTATTTTGAAAGTATGGGTAAAATCTTAATCCTAAATTCTGGCCATGTTTACAATGTGGTAGTCACAAAACAAATATAGGAATAATACACTCGACATGTTTTATTGCCCCAAACAAGACAAACAAAACATAAATAAGAGAAATGGGCAAGGATAGAGTAGATTAAAGCAGTGAGTGTGCTTTTAACAGTGTTTCCAGCTCATAGTACCTCCTGCTTTAGACTATAGACACTGCTGGGCTGGTGGTGGGAGGAGGCTTCACCGGGGTAGGATTTTTGTTCATGCTGTGCTTCCAGAGATTTCTGAGTGGTGCTGAAAGGGTTCAGGACACTTATTCCTCCTGTGACTGAGCTCTTGCAGCTGTTCCTCTGTGTTGGCTCATGTACTGTGATGCCAGCAGTGCAGACAGAGCCCTGGGCTGCACTCATGGCTCTTGTCCTCTGTCCCTCACCTGCAGAAGGTAGTATCTACCTCCCTTGGATTGCCCCAGGACCATGGTCAGGCTCCAAGAACTTGATTTGTCTTCAGCAATCCAGGCACCCACTTCAGGCTCTCCATGGCACAAAAAGCTGTGGGCAGCCATGTACAGCATCAACGACTGGATTTGATCAGCCCAGATCCCATGTGTCATCAGCCTTATCCTTCTTATAACTCCTTCTTTCTTTGTGCATACCATATCCCCTCCACGAGTCCTACACTTGTGCTGTGAAACAGATGTGCTTGATTGCAAATAAACTACTTATTGCTTCTTCCAATAGTCATGTATAAACTAACAGAAAAAAAATATATCTCAGAAAAAATAGTTCCCCTACTTTTCCTTACTGAAACACTTGGATGCAGGAAAAAATTTCCACACGAGTCAGTGTCATCAGCCCTGTGCAACTTCAAACAGATATCTTGAGACATGCCAACAATCTCTCAGGCCCTACCACCACTAGATTATCTTGCCTTTCTTCTGACTTTAGCAAATGTTATGCACTGGAAAATATCTAATCCACATTAATTAAAGACTGAAACCAAAATTTGTGTGGATAACAATAATTTTGTAATAATCTTTACCAGAAATGGTATTTCAATAAACATCTGTGCTCAGCAGTAATTCATAGGTTAAGAAAAATGTTACACAAATAGAGCTACAGGACATAAGAGAATTTTGATTACAGATAATTTGACAAAGAAGTTGCAACATGTCCTGGTTTAGGGTCAATTTGGAAGAAATTCCCCTAAAGGGTTTTACTCTAGAATGCAAATTCAAGCGGCCCCTCCCCCAACTGGTTCAGGAAAAAAAAATTTCCTTGGAGAAAAGTGGAAAAAACTGTTTAATTAACAGGCAAAAGCATTCACCAGCACAAATAAGGAAATTGAACAATATTAAACAATAAAACTCTTGCTGCTCTAGGAGAGAGAGGACGAACTCAGAGAGTCCCAGGCTGTTATCAGTTCCTCTGGCACTGGAAATGCTGTGGCCCAGGCCCAGCCCGGTAGGCCACAGGTGTGTGAGCTCCTAGTCCTCTTCTTGGTATTCAGTCCAAAGCAGGTTTAAACAGGTTCAAAGAAAAAGAAAAAAAAACGTAGTCCAAAGAACTTCTCTGCTTCAGCTAGCTAAAACTAACTAAAAAGCGAAGTAGAGCTCTGTCCCACTGCAGATGCACTGTCCGCCGAAAAACGAATGTGGAGGAGGGAAGAACAAAGTGTGAAAACAAACTGCGGGCTTCATTGTCCCCCCTCTTTGCTCTCAGAATGAATCTTAAAGGTGCAAAACTTATTTTCTAAGCTACACAGACAAATGGGGATAGCAAGCCTCATAAAGTCATCCCAGGACATACCGAATACGGATTGCTCAAGGAGCCTTCTTTTTTGCTCCTAGTGAAACTGGAATGCTATCATTTGCCCTGCCTGGCTATTATCAAATTTTTCTTCTTCTATTATCAAAGTTTCTTAACTTGACAGAAGTTTTCAGGAACCAATGGAGATGCCTAAGACACACAAATAACACAGGCAGGACTCCAGCTTTGCATCAGCCAAAGATTAGAGAGACCAAATTGCAGTGTCTCCCTGGAAAATAGACCTTTAAAACAGGAAAGCAATCAAGAGGAAAACAGTTTTAAAAGAACAAGTGGTAGATAAGACCTTACCTAATGTTTTTGGTTGTTTGTTTTATTTTTTTCCAGTGTGAGTTATTCACCTTTCTGCCACTTTATTTTTAGGAAATTTTCACTGTTATCTGCCTTAGAGTAGTTAAGAAATAAGAAAGGCTGGTTGCCACATTTTTTAAAAAGTCTGTGCCAAGCAATTTCTTCTTTCTCACTGTCTCACTACCCTTTCTCTCCCCCTGGAGAGAAAAGGATTTTGTATCTTCTGTTGTTGAATCCTGTAGATTTTTTCCACCAAAAATCACCTATAGCACTATTCCCACTTATCCAAACCAAGTAAAGAAAGCACATTGTAATGAAAGAAAATTGCCAACTAGTCTTGGCAGATTCTGCTGTCCCTGTATCTACCAGGTACCACTCCAGCATCCCATGGATGCTGCTTGGACACCTGTGATTGTTCATACATTCTTCATCAGCAGTGGTTCTCTGCCCTTTGTCCCTGCCACAAGATGAGATCCATGGCTTGTCTTTGCTGCATATATTTTACATCAGATGACAAATATAAACAGTCCCTTCTTTTTAGGTGTTTCCAGAGTGCTGTTGGAACATTTGGAAGTAGACGTCTACTAAAAAGGCATAGAGACAAATTAAAATTTCCTTGTTGTGGAGTCCAAATTGTCTGAACATTTTTAAAACAGAATCACAAAGAGGAGAAGAAAAAATTCTCCTGCAGTTCTTTTTTCTAGTTTTCTGCACAAGTCCAAAAATTATTTGCACTGCAACCCAGTGATTGACTGTCACAGTCGTGCTAGAGAGCGAGACAGAAACTCACCAGCCAACTGTGACAATATGAAGAGAGACGTTTATTTTGAACACAGACTTTTATAACACTGATAGTTGCCATTAGCTGATTGGTCTTATGGTAATTTATCTGACTCCATTGGTGGCTTCAGCTTATGTAATTCCAAGGACACTGTCTCTAAACTTAACTATTGTTTACATTTCTTCTTCAGAAACTCACTTATTATCTCTAAAATTTCTCTCTGGCTGTGTGAGCACAGCCACAATTGACCAGGGAAGGCAACTAGATTCTGAGTGCAAAACCCTGAGTACCAGGACTTCAGAGATGTAATGATCTGAATATGTAGCATAAGTAACACTGGACAAAAAATACACCCAGACAGATAATAGTATGTAGAATATATTCATATTCATTTGCAAGCTAAGTAATAATGCAGCAAAATTAATGTCCACCTTTACATAGTATGGAAAAATCAGAACTGATTGTATTTTCAACTGCTGTTTAAACCCAAAGAAACATTTTTCAGCAAAAATGTAGTCCAAACAGATAGACAGATAGATAGATAGCTAGATAGATAGATAGATAGATAGATACTTTAACCTCAAAGAAACAGGATATTGGTGAATTTACTATACATGTTTACAGAGTAAAACTACAAACCTGAGCCCCAGAAGCCCTTGAAGTACCACATTCCATTTCTCTGAATATACCTTCTTTATATGAATTTCAAACCTTATACAGGCAGGAAAAGTTTAATTAAAAATAAATACTAAACCCCGAATATTGAACAGCACATAATACTCATATGCATGCATTTATTTTCTAGCTCTAAACCTATTTGTTTATAAGCAACTTTGACCAAGACCAACCAACACCCATACAAAGAAAACAAAAAATATGGATCCAAGTATTTACTCTAGTTTGGATCTAACTTTCTTATTTTGGAAGTAAGGGAGAAGAAGAAGAGAGAGAAGAGAGAAGCTGCCTTTAAGGAAATGCCAGATTGAGTTTAAATTCTGTAAAAGTAAGAAAAGACCCAGGGAAATGGAAGGTTGTGACAGAATGCTGCTTGCAACAGATGACACAGCTTTGGCTGAGAGACAACAGCCAAAGTTGCAAAGTCAATTTTAATCTTCATAAAAATCCACTGACATCCTTTCATACACTGGCAGGAAAAATGCAGTTCAGGATAGATGTAAAAACATGTGTGTTTAAGAAGTGGAATTAAAACTTAACTCACATGTTCCCTATTTAGGGACAAATTCAGGTCCCAGTCTTGCATTAAAAAGGTCTTCCTATATAATTTGATTCAGGATCTTATGTACATAATGAGACTGAGATTTTTCTGAAAAAAATTTCTTAAATAAATTACTATAAATAAAATGTTTTTCCACTGTAGGCTTTTAGCAATGTTAAAATATAAAAAGCTACACAAATATGAACACAGAAAACCTAACATATTTTGGAACATACTAGAAATGTTACATTTGTTAAACTACCATTGATGCTTAGACAGATCCCAAATAGACTAATATATGAGTTACAAATATTAACTGGACATGTATCTGAAACCAGATAGTCCGTATCTCAAAGATTCTGCAGTATTAATTCTGTTAGTCAAGATGTTTATCATCTGGTCAAAATGTGGAAATTATGTAACTGTGTCTGCCTGTGTGACTGACATATTGATGTGTGGAATCTGATGAATTTTTAAAAAGTTGTTTGGAAAGCTTTTTTCTTTCTTTATTCCCTGAGCAGAAAATTCGTCTACTGTTTGCACACAGAATCATTAAAAAACTTCAGCCACATCAGTCAACTGCATAGCTCTGAAAAAGTTATATTTTCATGAACTGCAGTCTTTCAAAAATGGATTGGACCAACACCAATGGAACGGCTGACAGCACTTATTAAGTCCTCTGTCTTGGGTGAAATCCAGCCTGCTCTGCTGCTGGCTTGTTTCACAATGACATTCTTGTTTTCAGGACACTGATAAAAAGTCTTACCTGCCATGTGTGATATGAAGCATTTTTTAATATTAGAATGTACTTTTTTTTGTCCTACTGCAGAAATTACTTAGAGTATTTCAATTTCCTCACATGATAGATATAATTGTATATCTAAATTTCTGTTCCATTTAGCTGACAGATATTATTACATACAAGATATAGGTTATCATTGTTTCAGTGAAATTTTGAACAAATTTAAACAGAGAATTCATGTTCTTAATAAGTATTTTAATTGTTTACAAAGGAGACAAGTTTGGCTGATTTAGAGGAATAAATACTGAAAGTTCACAGAATTAGTGAAAATGAAGAATAATTTGTACAAGATAGTCAATAAAGAGATGTGTTTCCACTTGCTAATTGAACTTTTGTTGACTTTAATAGTAGAGAAAAAATTTGTATTAAACATTTGAAGTAGCTATGGCTTAGACCACATTCAATATTTATCCCTTAATTTCTATGGAAAACCCTATAGAAGGACCAAAATTATTACATCACTTGGACAAAACTGGGAAAATTAAGCATTACTTATCAGACACATCCTTCTAAACCAATACCACACTGAAGGTTTAAACATCTTCGGCATTTCAACACATGCCTGTTGGAATCCCTGACTGTAATCCAGAAGGCAGGCTTCCAAAGGACTCAGTCATGTTGGTATTCCAGGCCACGACTAGCCCACAGAAACTAATTCAAGGCTAATGCTCCTCCTGAGGGGAAAATGCTAATTATCAAGGTGGAAATGTTTCATTTAGACATCTCTGGTTTAGTGAAACACTGCCAAATGCAAAGTCTTTTCTGATAGATTGAGACTGTGAACAAAATCCCAGGTGACAAAACCTCCAGGATTCAAAAATCATACTGAATCTGGATGCGTCCTCCTGGCTCAGTGGAAGCTGTACCCATTGTCTCTCCATTGAACTATTTTGAAAGGCTTATATAGAAAAATGTCTTTAGTCTGTAACTCCAGTGTTGCTTTAGGATGTCTCAATGTGAAACAATTTTAAAAGTGTCTCTTTCTTCCTTACTATAGCATAAAAGCCAGAAAATTTCACCTTCTCTCTGACATGTGTTAAGGATTTTGGTTCCCCCTTCTCCTCCACAATTAAAATGCTCCCACATCTTCCTCAGAAACATTTTGTAGATATTTATAATTAGGAGAGACCTCTCTCCTTTCCACCTTAAAAATTAGATTTGCAGAATGTTCAGCCCAGATCTGAGCACACAGTGTGCCCATATGTCCATCCATCCATCCATCCATCCATCCATCCATCCATCCATCCATCCATCCATCCATCCATCCATCCATCCATCCACCCACACTCTGCAAAAGGGCAGGCTCCTGGCTCCTGATCACTCTGCTGCAAGTTTCAGATCTCATTTGTTTGCCTCAATGTCTTCCTGCAAAAAGGCAAGGAAAATCCATATACCTTGCCCAAGAGTCATGGCATTTAATCTAACCTCAAGTCTCCCTTTAGTCTGTTCCATTAATTGGAATGGTAGGCCTTCTCCAATGACTCTGCTCCTTTCTCAACCCCTCCCTAGACACTGTTTTCTTCTGCCTCCATATGGTTTGAAGGGTAGAAAATAATAAAAAGGAGCCTTCATTCTACAGAGTGAGTTCTTCAATTTCTAAATCTCATTTAAGAACAAGTGAATTTATCAACTGTGCCTCACCTCTGGAAACTGGAAAATTGCAGCAAACCCCAATGTTTCTTAATACTAAACTTTCAAAACCTGCTGCCTGCCTGAGCTCTTTTGGTGCCTCCAAGATTCTCTTTACCAAAAATATGCTTGATTAAGATATGATTAATGTGATCTGGTTATTAGTGCAGATGTCTAGAAGACAATAAACTGTTTCTAAAATTAATGCTTAAAAAGACCAAATACAAACGAGCAATTTGGTGAACCAGTTTGGAACAAAAAATTGACCAAGTAGCAATGTCTTCTTTTACCATCAAGAGCTTCAATTACATCTGAAGAACATCAAACAACAAAGGACAATTAGGAATAGACATGATTTTTCCTATAGGTATAAATTAAGCTGGCCAAATACAAGTTATTTCTGACCTGGAAACTTGTCTTGGTTTAGGGTAAATTTGGGAGAAAATCCCCTAAAGTGTTTTCTTCTAGAAAGCAAATTCAAGTGGCCCCTCCCCCAGCTGGTTCGGGAAAAAAACATTTCCTTGGAGATAAGTGGAAAAAACTGTTTCTTTAACAGGCAAAAGCATTCACTAGCAAAAANTACACAGACTAATGGGGATAACGAGCCTCATAAAGTCAATCCAGGACATTCCACCCCTTATCCCCATATTGTCAGATTACTACTAAAACTAATATATATTCTAACTCTACAAACATACACTACACATACATATACAGTATACAGTATACAGTTATACACAGACAAGGGCAGGAACATTCAACAAGCAGTGATATTTACAGATTAGTTTCACCTAATAATTAGATGTCCCTGAGGTACACATCGTGCTGTTTCATCTTTTTGCATTATCTACCATGTGCAACTTGGTTTTTGAGCAAAAACAACCCCACGAATGGGTTTGTCTGTACTTGAGGCAGAATTAATCTAAACTGTCTTCTCTATCTAACTTCTGAAATGTACCAATGT
>VXAX01006295.1:0-129587 GCA_013399835.1 Leptocoma aspasia
ACTTTATTACAGTTATTAAGCTGTTTGTATCTCAACCCATGAGGCTCCCTTTTCTTTCCAGTTCTTGTCCCCACCCACCTGGCAACAGGGGGAAGAAACTAAGCAGCTTTGTGGTATTTTGTTACCACCTGGGGTTAAACCACAGCAAACCCAAACACCTTCCAGCAGTGACAAACACACACACACACAGAACAAGTTCAAGAAAATCATCAGGAAATATCATAACTGCTCTATTTTCAGTTCATTTTATAAACTTCCAAAATGTTAGTTCAGTTTGTGTAGGAAGTTTTTGTTATTCATCAGGGGTGTTCTTTTAGGCACTAGCTACTGCCATAAGACTGGCAAAAATTTTGGTCATTAATTTCAATCTAGAGTCATCAATCCTTTAATGAAGTCAGTAAATGCCACTGACATTTTTAATGATGAAATTTTAAATGACTGCTGCACATCACATCACAAATTTAATGTTAACAAGTGGATATTTTTCCTACGCTGGATAACTTGTGTAAAATCACAGTTTTCAGTCAGCCTGTTCTGTAGCAGGAAGGGTTCATTTACATATAACTGAAAAATTTCAGATTTTGCAAAAAAATTATGTAGACACTTGTGCACATTTAGCACAACACTGCAGTTTTCATTCCTTGTAATTTAAATATTTACTATTAAAATTTTCACTTAGATTTTTCCCCAATTTTTCATTTTTGAATTCCTAATTTCTGAAGAGTTTGTCAACATATTTCTTTTGATGTTCCCTTCTGCTAATCTTTTGTTGCTCTTTTTCACCCAAGGACACCTACATAGCCCTTCTGGTTAAACACAGAATGCTTTTTCCCAGAATTACTTTATTTTAATTAAATTTTCTTTTGCATCATTGTATTCATCTAAAATTAGTGACTGGTCTATTAATGTCTCTTTATATTCCTCAGGCTGGAGACAATTCATGTATTACCAAGCATTCCTGGCAAGAGCTTCTGCAGCTGCAGCCCAGTACAAATTCACAGTGACTTTTCTGCATTCCCAGAATGAAATAAAGCTTCCTTTGTTTTCCTGTGACGTAAAAAATGCTTCACAAGTTTTAAAATGAGAGAGAATTATGCAAAGGCATTAAGAATCTGAGCTACACCACAGGTCTCACTACTGACCTGTTGGAGAAATCTGATCGTACCATAGCCCCACGCAAAAATATTCTACTGATGTGTCAAAAATTATTTGACCCATGGAATGTTGCTGAGCTTAATTAATGTGCTATGAATTTCTGAAATTATAAGTGCGATGCCAGAGTTCAGAATTGTTTACAAAAGATCCAGAGCAAGACTGTAATTTTAAAAACATTCTGAAATTTGATGCTGCAGAATTTAGAATAAATTATGGCAATCTGTGAGTTTTGAAACTCAATTTTCCTAAAATATTTCCGTCATAGATGATATTTAAAGTATGAGGTGGACATGAAGATTCATGGAATGAATAAAGGAGATAATTTTAACCACTTTAATATATAAGTATCAAAAAAATATTGTAAGTTTTGTCATTAGCCCATGGAAATGCTTTCTAGTTAGAATTTTATCTCACTTCCTCTCTGATGGGATTCAAATGCATGAACCAAATTCCCTTAAACTCAATGAACCTGTAGAGATGTAAATTACCTACAGGTTGTTCAAAGCCAAATATGATAATAGAAATAATAACAAATTATTACTATTATTATTGTTGTTATTGTTATTGTTAATGAAATGTCTAATGTAATAGCTATAGTGTGTAGTCTGATAGCATCCCAGAGGAATTTTTATGTAAGAATTGCAAGCATAAAAAACTGTTACATATTTGTCAGGCTTTTTATTTCTCTATTTTGGCTTTCTACGCTTTTTGGTTTTGTCTGGGTTTGTTTTGGTTTGGTTTTCTCTTTTACTCCAAATGACAACTAACATATTGCTTGACCGTAACTCAAAATATTTTTGTCTGTTTTCCCACCATTATGTGCCACCTGACATGGAAAACCCAAAATGTGGGACCTTCTGCTGTGACCAGAAGAATGGCTCCCTCCCTTCCTCTCCATGTTGGGGTATGTTACACACCAACATGTAAAGGAGGTGCACGGATTCAGAATGTTGTTTCCTTTTTCAGATTTAGGTTTAGGTTTTCCTCACAGAGGATCTCAAGCTCCCTTTTCTACATACAGAGCTGGTATTGATAAATGTAAATGCTTCTGGCTCACAATTGAGGAAAACCCTCTACTACACCACTTCACAGTATTGAATTTTTCAGATTATTTCCTCAGGGGGCTAGAGTGGTATGTTAATTTTTTTTTTTTTTCATCCCAAAGGATAAGAGGTCTGGTTAGTATAAAATATAAACTGGCATGAACTGTTAGGGAGACACACAAAAGATCAATTTGATCAATAAAAGGGTCAGAACACTTCAGGCAATGAAATTTCCTTCTATTTGCCCTCTGTGGAACTCTAATATCTATAGACATCTCAGAGGCTCACAACTGTAATCTTTATTTCTGATGCTGAAAACCTTTATCCGTTTTCATAAGAGGCATATTTCAGGAAGCTAATTGCAACAATCAGTTCAGAAATATCCTGATATTGCTATATATATTCAGAAGTATCAGAGACTGCTCCAGTTGATTTTCTGACAGTAGAATTCACACGTGCAAACTAATTTGGCTGCCATTTAGATAATTAGCAGATAAAGATTAGTGAATAAATGTGAGAAGATATCCTCAGAGATAACAGAAGAGTCTACAGTAACTAATTGACATTATAGACAAAGCAATCATTCTTCTGGGTAAAGAGCAGTTTAGAATTCATTCATATCTACCTGGACTTTCAGTGGTTAATTTTTAGCAGTGAATTTGAAGTCTGAATTTAATAAACTTATTCAGAAGAAACATTGTATGTCTTTCACTCACGTTTTTTAGCAGTTAAGACCTCAGTAATCACCTTGTCATTATCTTATAATAAACAGGCAATTATAACTGACTTTAAATTTATCCATGATTTTGACTTTTTTTCCTGGCTCAATCTGTCAGAGGCAGCTAAATCAACAGAATAGAAAAAAAAAACAAAAAACAAAACAAAACAAAACCAAACAGAAAACCCAAAGTTCAGATTCAGAGTTTGGCTGAGGCTAATTTTCTTACCTCAACAGCCTTTGAAAAATATTCTTGAAAATGTCATAAATACAGACTATTGCTGCATCATTAAAAGCTCTGGCCTTTATCTTTAAACTGTAATTTACAGTTACAGATGTAAGGCAATAGAGAAATTTGGTCTGCTGGTGCTGAGAAGACATCATAGGGGTGTTGCAGAAGAGGCCACAACCTTAGGGCTTTTATTTGTATTTCATCATTATTCTAGTATTGACTTTCCATTAGAAAAATGAGAAAAAAATCCCTGTCCCAAATGGAGGGCAGGGGTTTTAAGACCTTTAAGACCAATGCTTCATAAAGGATGCTTGCATTGTACAGTTTGAACCAAGTCTTACCTGTAATTAGTCTTCCAGGGGAGTGATTCACAATGGAGATTCTTCTCCTCTGGTTTTGGACAAGACCCATTTTTAAATGGTCAGAGAGTCCCCTTTCACACTTAAAATCAGAAACAAACCTATGTGCCCCAAAATGCTTGCTCTGAGACCTTGTCACAGTTTCCAGATTCAGAGAAGAATCTGTGTACCTTGCATGAATTTTACATCTTGAGCAGATAAATTAAGAGCTTTTAACAATGACTTGGACATGCACTGTAAACATAACCTCTTATGGACAGAGTTCTTTGGTCATCAGGATTCCAGAAAGGAAGTGATGACAATAAAAGAACAATTTAGAGTACTGATAGAGCAGTTCACTGCACAGATCTCTGAAAGTCAACACCGATCAAGCAAAAGATTTGTTGTACACAGTTCACCACATCCACCAGGAAATAAATGCTGCTTCAATCTGACAATCCTCCCTTGTACTCACTAGACAAATCAGTCAGCTGGAAAGTGTGACATGAACAAGGGATAAAAGTGAGAACTACATTACACGGAAAAGGATGAAGTTGTATTATTGTAGTATTGAACACTTTGAATACAAATGTAGGAAACAAGAACTTGTTAATGCTCAGTGTATGTAACAGACATTTCCCTCTGCTAGTATTCAGTCTACTTACTAGAAATGCTGAAATTATGGTGGAGAAAATACATGTGTGAGAAGACTCGGGTGTTCAGCTGCCTGCATTCTAGAATGCCACCTGGCAGAGAAGTTTCTTCCTAATAAGAACGTTCTTGTATTGGTAGAACTGAGATCTTCTACATGCATTCTTCATGCACAGACTAAAATTCTGATTTGTCATAGAATCCCCGACAGGCTTGGGTTGGAAGGGACATTAAGGTTATCAAGTTCCACGGGCAGAGATGTCACTTGCTGGATCAGGTTGCTCAGGGCCCCATCCGACTTTCCTGAACAACCCGTGTCAGTGTTTTGCCACTCTCTGAAGAACTTCTTTCCAGCCATCTAATCTCAGCCTCTCCTTTTTAAAACTATTCTCCCTCATTCTATCAGTATCTGGACACATAAAAAGTTGCTCTCCTTCTTTTTAATAAACCCCCTTCATGCTGAACTTCATGAGGTTCTTGTGGGCCAAAACGTCAAGCTTGTCCATGTCCCTCTAGAGGGCACCCCTTCTTTGTGCTGTGTCAGATTTGAAACTAAATTTTTTTTAATTGTCAGAGAACAACTTTTTTAGTACTTGTTCACATTTGTGCTTACAAAAGGTATTTACACCCTCATATCCTCTAATCTTGTTTACCTGTAGGCTCCATACAGAAATGAAATATAAAGTTGAAATATGGGTTCTTTAAAAATCAGGAGATTTTATATCTCTGATATAAATCTGATATTAATCTGAGATACTAAAGATACTAGGGCATTGTAGGTATTAGGATATGTAGGTACTAGGGTACCTACAATGGATTAGGTGTTTTTCAAGATTTTAACAGAATCTATCCCAGATGAGTGAGACAAAAGGAAATTTGTAATTGACATCAATAATCTGTATTTTTTCAGCATTCAGTCTCTAGTAAATTATGATGAATAGCTCAATTGGCTGCTTAAAATTGTATTAGTAGAAGTAATGTGACAAGAGACCGCTAACAATGCTAATTAATTGCCCCTAAGATTAAGTGTATTGTTGCATAGATTAAAAGTGAAAAGACCACCACCTGAGGCAAGTATCACTCTGAACCAATGACTGGCTTCATTTAAGTGATGGAAGCAGCCATAAAAAAGTCAAACGTGTGCAGTAACTTAAGTTAAAGACCTTAAGGCTTGATATCACATATTCAATGGCTTTGGTGTTTTGAACCTGGGGTGGAAGTTTGCAGGGACAGAGGATACCCCTATTCCTTTTCATTTGGATACAGAATGGATTATTCTGATGCTGTTATCTATAGGAGACACAAACATATTGCCGTGGTCCGTGCATTGACAAAGGACTCTTGACAATAATTTCAGAAGGCTAAATATTATTTATTAATATGACTCCATAATTCAAAGTATTTGGGCTATCATTTGCCCAGCCCGGAGCACCTGCAGCTCCTGCTTCAAGTTTTGTTTAAGGAATGCTAGAATAGCTTACACAATTAGAGATAACAACTTTTCACATCATAGGATGAAAGAAAAAAAAACCAAACTTCTATCTCTTATTATCAGGAGACAGGTAGAGAAATTCAAATGTCTTTGAAACACAGTTTTGAGATTTTGTTTACAGAAACTTGTAAAAAGTGAAAGACAATAAAAAAATGCTTTCTCATAAGAAGATTTTTCTGCAAGCCTGCATGCAGAAAAACTTATGTTTATGTAACACAAACAGGTATTGATTTCCAGTAACGCTCCCCTGAGCTGGCCACTTGCAGGGTAAGGATGCAACAGAGGCCAATGTGCAGACACAAATGAGAACAATCAACTTCCACGTCTGTCCACAGCACTCCTGCTTGCAGGCAAGTGGCCCTTAATGTTCCGTAGCCACAGAAGACCGTGAGAAAGGCTGAGCCTTTCCCAGTCAGATTTTCCCCCACTCAGGAAAAGGAGTGCCAAATGCACACGTGGCTAATGCCATGTTCAGGAAGAACAATGGCAAACCACGCGGCCATGGAAGAAACCATGGCAAACCACATGTTCAGGAAGAAAAAAGGCAAATAATGACTCCTCACAGAAGACATTATGTCCAAGCCTTCACAGCACTGCGGAAGGCAGTAATGCTCCTAGGCAGGAGTATGGCATGAGCAGAAGTGAGTGGCTTTTTCTGGTAAAAGGAAATTACATGAAATTGGTTCCCTGAAGTACTGCTCCTAGCCTACTGACATAATCCATTTCTCTAGGTCTTTCTTTGGGTTTCTGATATTAGTCTATTGCCATGGTCCATGCAGTAACAAAGGACTCTTGACAATAATATCAGAAAGCTAAATATGATTTATTAACATGACTCCATAATACAAGGATTTGGGCTATTATCTGCCCAGTCCGGAGCATCCAAAGCTCTGGCCTTCAGCTCCGTCCAAGGAATGCCAGAATAGCTTACACAATCAGAGATAACAACTTTCCACCTCATAGGTTGGAAGGAAGAAAACCCCCATCTCCCATATCAGGAGACAGGCAGAGAAATCCAAATGTCCTTGAAACACAACTCAGAGATTTTGTTTACAGAAACTTATACAGAGTAAAAGACAGTAAAAAGATGCTTTCCCATGGGAAGAATTTTCTGCAGGCCTGCATGCAGGGAAACTTATGATATGTTCATGCAACATTACTCTTAATCCAATCACTGGGTCAGGAAAAGAAGCACTGGATTATTCTGATAATGATGATAGTGAAAAAAAATAATGATAAAAACTCAAGTAATTAAAATATGGAATTGTTCAGCATATTTAAATGCCGTCTCCTATGTAGAACTTTTACATCCTTTCAAGGGTAAATTGATATTCCTTTGAGAAATTAATGTAATTATATCAAGTCTTGGTAAACTGAGAATATTGCTCAATCCATCTACGACAGCTGCCTTTTACTTTAATTTCAGCTGTGACATGGCAGCCTTATAAAATTAGAGGCACTAAGGAACTAATCAAAATCTCTTGTTCTGAGACAGAACAAATCACTTAATCCCAATATGATGAAATTATTTTAGCGTTTTTTTTTAAAGTCTGGCTTATACTTGTGAAATCAGTACAAATTCTTACACTGATTTTAAAAGTTTTAGGAAAGTACTAATCAGAATGCAGGTCTTAGTTAAACAAAGCATCATTACAATACAGTACAACAGATATGAAATAATAAGATCACTATACAGAAATGCAAAATTTACAACAATTTTTTGTAAGGAGAAATAAAATGATGTATGACTTATTCTATCCCAACACGTCACTTCCTGAACATAGAAAGCAAGAATTTCTAAAGACAAAAACATCAGGATTATTTTTATCTTCCCAGTGCTGAGAAACATAAAAACAATTAAAGTCTTCAGAATTTGTGTCATTTTTGAAAAAGGAGCAGAAAAAGTCCACTGACATGAATTTCCTACCTTCCACATATAACCCAATCAAACTGAATTTTGTGCAATTAACGCTCTCTTCCTTTTCAATGTAAAGATAAGAAAGATCTGGGATGGGAACCTGAGACAGAAAGTAGTGGGAAGGTGCTAGAACAGAAAGAAAAAGGAGAGAGAAGAAAGGCACATTTCATACAGAAATAGATCAACCAGAAACAGCGAACACTTAAATTAAGGTAAAGATACTCTGGGTGAAATTCTGATTTTAAAGAAGAAAATAAAATTCTTGGACTTTCAGTTGAAAATGGGGTCAATAAATTGTAGTTGCGAGCTTATTAAATTAATTAATTCAAGGTATTTGAAGTTTATTATGACATCCAGAGAACTACAATCTGGAGTATGAGCCAAGTACCCTCAGTTATCTTAAGACAAATGCACTAAGTACTAGAGGGGGGAAAAAGTATAAAATAAAAAAGAAATTTGTAGCTTCATAGTGGAATTATTAGAAGGTACTGAAGTCATCTGAGGCTGTGGGTTACATAGCTACTGAAAGAGTAATGGATTTTTGCATTTAAATTTTATTCAATTTGATTTCTGTGCTCTAAATGTAATCTTTAGCTGGGCTTATAGTAGAGGTCCAATATTTATCCAAGGATTTTGCCACTTATGTAAAGGAAACTTTCACTTGCGTGGACTTATTTTATGGACTGAGCAGAAAGATTTAGATTGGTGAGAAAGTAATTTCTGCTGGGATGTGACACATAATGCATCATATATGTATTCATTGCTATAGGACTGCAAGGATCTCCTGAATAAATTTCTAGGTCATCCTGTTACTTTTACAGGCTTTAAAATAGGCTTAATGTAACTAAACCATGCCTGAAAGATATTTGTCAAACCTGTCTTTTAAAATCTCTGCAAGGTGTGGGTTGCATTATTTTGATGTGTTACAACAATAGTACAACAGCATGTGTCAGAAATGCTTTCTCTAAATTCCCATCTAAATTGAACATTTTATAAATTAAATCAACTTCCACTTGTTAAACCCCAGTTTGAAAACAATTGATTCCTCTTCTGTTACAAAGCTTTTAACATGCACTTGAGAATGCATATTAGAAGGACTTGAAGCATAGACTAGCTGCCATTGAAGGATAAAGTGAACAGGATACTGAGAAATTAGTAATTGGGAAATGAAAAAAGCCCTCAGAGTTGTGAATGATTCGGAGAAAGTGCTCTGACTTTGGGAAATGGAGACCAGAGGAAGACTTGGTCTCCTCCAGAGCAGCACAGCCTGATGTCTTTCACATTCTCATGGGCTGGGGGTAGCTGCTTTCTGGAAGTCAAGCCTGCTCTAAAACAAATCCATTCTGTGGATTAAGCAGTAATATTAATCTTAATTTATTGTCCTAAACAGTCTGTTTTAATTTATATTCGAGATATTTTCAGCTAATCCTTCAAGAAAACGGAATGGCTTGTACTGAGAAATATTAGCAAGCATACTTGACACTTTCAGTCATCAAAGTGGGAATCACATAAAAGTTGTATCTGCACATATTCCTTCAGTTCCAAATGGTTTCCAAAGGATCGATTGAAACCCTATTCTTCTAAAATCGATAAAACTTGTGTTCTAATTAGTTTTAACATTCCTAGAATTAGCAATAAGCAGGATCTGTTCACAATGAGTAGACAGTCATGTACAAATTAAATCACCTGGAAATCCATGGAATGTGTTACCTGCAGAAAGGGTTCCAGGAAAATATTATATTACAGTTAAAAAGATAAATAGCTATTTAAGAAATTCTGAAATGGGCACATTTTGTAAAGTTGCCCTACAGAGAGATATAGAAGTTCTACTAAAAATCACAGCATCTTATATAATCACACCTGTTGATATACATGACAGAATCAGGAAAAAAATAAAATTCTGGGCATTTCAATGCTGGGCTAAAGTTGTCTCTGTACAAAGACAGAATCACAATCAGTATAATTTACCAATTTTTTTAATTGCATATTTATCTGATTTGTTTAAACCCATCACTTACCCAGAAATCTTGCAGTAAAGATAATCTTTCTTCTATCTCTACAAAGCTAATTAGGACACAATCTCACTGCACTTTAAAAGTACCTTCATTATCTCAAGTCAATTAGTGGCTGATTTATCAATTACTTTTGTCACTGATGGTTCCAGAAATATTCTGCATTGCAATGTGGCTCAATTTAGTTACTTCAGATTCTGTTAGTGCATGTTTTAAGGCACTCAGTGTCTCTGGTGGTTAATAGCAATAAATGCATATGCAGGTTAAAATTGCCAAGTATAAATTAATGCTTTCAAAACTTAAAATGGCAAAGCAGAGGAACAGAATGAAGCACATGTTCTGATACTAATACAGTTGTGCTTCAACTCTCACTTTGCATTTTGATGTCTTTCACTCTTCTGTTACTCAATAGAGGTGTGTATTTCTAGGTATAAAACTATAAATCTAAGGAAAGTGCATAACTAAAAAACAAATTTTCTGAAAAAAATTGCAGTATCATGATGCTAAATTAGAATAAACACTAAAAGTAAAACCCCTTTGTGGCATATAAAATTTATTTACATTACACATTCCTCTGATTAAATAGAAATTGTGCTAAGTAAATTTCAGGCAACCTGACTATTTATGAGAACATTACTTTTTACTTCAATTTTGGCGCAGGGCTTTTTGTTCTTTCGGTTTGGTTTTGTTTCTGTATATTCTTTTTTTCTTTTCCTTCTCTGAAAAATGAGCTCTGCAACATGCAAAACTGAATTAGCTCACTTAATTTCAGAAGAACCCAGTAAGGTCTAATTAGATGCTCAAACCTGGCATTGTTCTACCTGTCTTTTCTGCAGATACCATTTTATTAGATTTTCAAAGAAAGCTATGGGGAAAGACCAAAGCTTTTGAGCCAATATCTATGTGTGTTGTTCTAGCCTTAGAGATTAATGCTATCAAACTCCAGGTGACTCTGCTCAATGGTTTTACACCTGGATTTTAAGAAGTTGCAGAAGCATTTCAGAGACTCAGCTCAGAAGTGGATATTTAGAACATTATCAAAGGGTGATCTACCCTTGTCTGAATTACAAATTGTATTCACAGGTTTCAAATTAATATTTTCTTAAATATTTTATGCATGGGCTCCAAGAAGAAGTCACATTTGCAGCAATTCTTCAGGAGAGAACATTGCATTAATTTCTTTTTGTTTGGATGGATGATGTTTATGCTGCAATATGCTATTTAGACTTCTGGTATTTTACACTTCACAGCTAAAGACCAGGTGTGAATACTAATGATAATACGTATTCATCTTCTATTATTAAGATGTCCTGACATAGGCCTGGTTGTTGAGATGTAAGAGGCAAATTTGACACCAACTCAGCTCCGATCTTACAGGAAGTCAGATGATTTCTCATCACTTCATCCCCAGCTCAGCACTTCTGTATGGTTCTTTCAGAAGCTAATCTATTTTCTTGTGAAGAACTGAGTCCTCTACATGGCTTTTAATCATAAAAAAAAAAAAATTAAGTCAGGTAGGAGGGGGAAAAAATGGGGAAAGTGGAGGCAAGAAATCCATCTTCCTGTCCACAGCCTTCTGTTGTTAATATGTTTCCATAAACTGATTAATCATAAATTATTAATGTCAGCCTTGCTGAGATAGAATGTATCTCCTTTATTGAAATCTGTCTCCCAGGCATTCTGCCAGTGGTTTTGACTGATAAGGCAATAGTGCCTCTATTTGCATAATCATGCTGGTACCTGGCTGCACAGCTAGCTTAATGTAGTGTTGACACAATGTCATATGATATATTTGTCCCTGGCATAATCTCGATGGACCACAAACAGTACTTCTGTAAGAGAAAATTCTAAATAAGTCAGTGCTAAGGTATAATGTTGTTGTTGTTGTTGTTGTGGTTTTTAATGCATAGTTTTCATGCTATACCTCCTAGAAGAGATGGAGCTCATTTTAGTGTGCATGAAGGAGTTGCAAAAGGTGTTATGATTAGGAACTTAGCCGCAGAGAACTAGTAAACACAGAAAATCAGACTTGTCTGGTTTTATCACATTAGGATATTACTGCTTTGAACTTCTTTTTTAAAGTGTTGTCACAGAGGCAAGCAATATAGTAACAATATTTGAATTTTTACCAGCACTAAATCATTATTACTTGACTTCTGTCTGAAGATAATTACTTCATTTGCCTAAGTTTTCACACAAATGAAGATGTTCTGACAGTAGCCACTGAAGATGGATCCTTTCTATTGCTCATGTAGACAGGCTGTCTTACAACAGAAAGAGATTCTTCAAAATGAAACAGTACAGCCAGTCAGAACTGAGTAATATTTTTGGCCAGAAAGTGAGATTTTAATGAAAATCCTAAGAAATCTATCAGGTAGCAGAAACAGTGACAAAAAAAGCTTGAAAATGTTAAGAATTACTCAGAATCAGTGTGTTTTTTGGCATCAGCATTTTGAGTTTTTTATCTCTAGCAGTGCATTTTCTCCAGAAGGACCATCAGTAGCAATGATATATGAAACACCTGGATCTACAGCCCCAGTCCCCAAGTCTGCTGGAGAGTTTTGAAGACCACATTTAACTGAGTTGTCTAAATATTCTAGAAAAGTAGACAGAAGTAGTACAATATTTGAAGTTCTTCTGCTACTGGTTCAAAACATTTTCAAAAAGCAGTTCTCAGACATTCTAACACTAAATGGAGGCAAGAAAGAAACAGTTGAGTCTCCACCATTTTTATGTCTTCCCAGGCTATTATTTTTTGCTGAGAAGACATGATATTTGGGGATCATTTATAAATAAATAATTTATGGCTTCAAAAAGGCAGACTTACTAATGGATATTAGTCTTTCTGTGGAAGAGTAAAAGCAGCTTAACACACACACAGAGAAAGAATTTTATGTATGTATGTTATTTACTCTGGTAAATTAATTTAATTTAGGAACATGCAACACATCTGAAGAAACATGCTGAGCTGCTATAAATTACATCAACATTTTGTTGCTGTGACTGTTAAAGATTACATACAGAGGCCGTATTTTCCCCCTAGTAACTATTTAAATGCATATTAGTTCTTTCTCTCTTTTATGTTAGCAATAATGAGGCAGGAATGCAGCTACTGAAAGGCTGAAGAGGAAAACAAGTAAGGCTTACTACGTACCTTAATTGATTTTTCTTCAGGCCTTGCACTTTAAATATGTATGTATAAAACTATTTACGCATTCCACTTTTTATATATTGTGCACATATAGATTATGAAAATTTAGTTGTTTATAATATTTTATTTACATATACACTATTGTTTTAATCTGAGGTGCTCAGAAAGTACCAGCTGCTCATGGAGGTGTTCATATTCTTGGGTCTGTGAGGCCACTCGTATGTGATATCCCTTCAGTGTGTAGCTGCCAGGTTACATTTTTTCTTTCTGAGAGATTATTTTAATTATACGGGAAGGGTGACTGAAATTTGGAATGTGTCATCACTTGTGCTGAACATTTTAACAGGTAAAATACAAATAGGTAGAGAACTAAATCTTTCTCTTATGCTTCATATCAAAGATATCTAGAAAGACTTTTTGTGTGTCAATCTGCCACTAGAAGGCTATGTAGGCAAAATTCTTCTTTGTGGGAGCCTGTTTGATTTTCTACAGAGATTTCTACCAAAATCTCAGTTAGAGTAATGATGTACATCTCTATCTACTAGAAAGTGCTCTGACATTGGCTTAATTTCTGCAAGGGTTTTGCAGACTTAAAAAGCCATTATCAATTTGTGATACTTAGTGTTCATTGTAGTAGGGGGAGAGAGTAAAATAGAAAATAATTTGAAATAATTTAACAGTTGAAAGACAAATACCTTCAGTGAAATTGATAGGCTTAAATATTAGATTTGAATAAATTACTTTTCTGTCTTTTTATTGTCTGGCGAGATTATGGTAATTTCCATTTTTGCAGCAAGGTATAGGGAAATGTCAGCTTCTCCTCTGCATTTCCAAAGTGCTTTCAGTTAATGGAGCTGGATAGCTTTCCACCTAATTCAGCCTTAATCCATCTGAATCTAAATCCCACCTAACAAACCAGGACCTGCCCAATACCTAAGCCCAAGGAACCTGTGTTAAAGATGCACTCTTTGAACACAGCCAACACATGGCGTCAGAACTAACTGACAGGAGACATTGCAGATTTTTGTGCTGGTCACAGCAGAACCTCCTCAACCAACTAAAAAACATGCTCAGGAAGTAGGAAACCTTTGGATTGAGTGTTTTTTTCAGCCTCAAGAAACACACTGCATAACTTCAGCACTTCAGAAGCGTGTCTTCACCACCACCCCAGAACTAACAATGTGGTCAGAATACTGTTTGCCCTTCTGTTTTAAGCAGATCCTCGCACAGCTCTGATGGAGTGATACACAAGACAAGAAACAATGTTGAATTTTAATACATATTCGCCTGGTTTTAAAGGTCAGTGATTACTTATGTGCAATTTCATGTAGCTGTTCTACGATCATATATGTTAATAATAGAAAATAAAGCTTCAAATCCACTTTTCTGTGACCGTGCTTTACTGCAAAGCACTGCTACTTTATGTTATGCTGATCAGCATCTTTTCAGAAATTAATTACATTAGTTCACATGAAGTAAATGTCTATTTTACTTTTTGTTTAAGAATAGTTTTATTACCAACAGTTTCAGTTTGTAAATGATGAAACTTTAGGGTACCACATAAGTGTCAAAATCTATTAAACAGTCACTCCTGATATTCACTCCTCAATTTACTGAAACACTGAGACAATGCCATATACTCTATGTGAACATGTTTTGAGTCAGAGTTAAAATTGAAGGTTAGGGCCTTTAAGGAATGCTTCCTAGAAAGAACTAAATCCCTCTAAAACATTTATTCTAAGCACAGTTTACAAAATGACAGCAGAAATGGTACACTGATTGAAAATTTTCCTTTAGGACATTTGGGTGTGTGATGGGAAATGAGATGTCATTTATTTGCCAGTTCAAATGCAGAGGTAAGAGAGCAGGGTGATAGGGTCATCAGAGAATGGACCACAAAATTACTAGTTGAGAGATTACATGTTGCAGAGTTTTTGTTTATTCTCCTTGCCAGTCTGGTTACAGCTGCGTTTCAAAAATAGATTCACATGTTGTTATTTTCTGTACTTGTAGCAATGTCTCATCACTAGACTTAGCCAGCAAGTAGGTGGCAACAGCAACCATTTAAAGAAATGGAATGGGTCATGGTGCTTGACATTACTGCTGTTTAAATGAAAGTCTCAGAAAAGTGCAGAGAAAAGGCAGCAATAGGTTGTATCTTCTACCCTCTATTGCAAACAGCCAGAGATGACTCAAGCTAAAATCTAGAGATGAGAAAGCCTGTGCACAACCCCCAGCTCTTCACTACAGCATCACTCCAAGCAAATCATGAACATTTCTGGTGTGCACTTCAGCTTCAATAGCTGTTAAAAATCAGATTTCAAGTCTGTTTAAACATAATCTGGATAATGATCAGACCATTACAGAAACTAAAAATGGGAAAGGCTTGTTAGCTTATTAGTCCATACCCAAAAACTGTAGAAAAGAACTTGGGAAGTGGCCTTTAAAAAACAATGTGAAGCAAGCAGAAGATCTTAGAGTCAAACCTGTTGATATCAAAATCCTTACTTTCAGCAAATGAACTATTTAAGCAAGAGAAAAACATTAATTTTAAACTGAATCTTGATAAAAGTGTCTCAAGTTTTGTTTGAAAACTGAAAGGTTATGAGCTAAGCATGTATTCCTCAGGAGCAGCAGATCAAAATTAACTGAATAGTATATTCAAATATGGCCAAATTATCTAAAAAAAAAGATGCTGCAGAAGTTACAAGATACTTTGGAAAATAAAACTGTTGATCAGGGTAATTTAGTAATATTTAAACTTAAGGAATAAAACTAAACACTTATTCATTGTTCCTTTAATATAAGAAACCACCATTTGCCAGTAATACTTTGTAAAAAGCAGAAGATATTAAAATAGAGAAAAATATGCTCTGCATATCTATTCTGTAGATCTTTATAATGGATTGTTGATAATGGTTAAAACAGATATAGATATAAAGGAGAAAATATTAGTCTAAAAGGAATTGTCAAAAAATCTACATTTGAAAATAGTAAAGAATTTTACCCATTGCTTTTTATTCACTGAGTTCCTTGAAGCTTCTTCTTGCAAATCAGGTACTATCTGTGATATATATATATATATACACACACACACGTAGAATCATAGAAAAGTGTGGGTTGGAAAGGACCTTAAAGGCCAGTTAGTTCCACAGGCAGGGATGTCACCCACTAGATCAGGTCCCAGGGTTAAATAAGTAACCACTTGTTAAATAAGTAGTTAAAGGTCATAGAAGTATGAGGGCTAATGGGAATCTATGAAGTCGTTCAATAGGACAAACAAAAAGTACAACATACTTGTATGCCATCAAAATTTCATGGAAGATTTTAAACTAATAAAAAGCACTTTCATCAAACATGAAATGTTCACTTTAACCACTATAAATGTTGTATTTGAGCAATAACATTGTCATAGTTTGAATCTATGGTATGCCTTTAAAAGGATACCAATGCATATAATTAGTCTACTTTTCAGCCTAGTTTTTAAAACATTTTTTCAGAAAACAAAACAAAATAAAAAATATCCAAATAAGCTGTACAAAAATGTAACACAAAAAAGCAGATGCCTATTTGTACCATAATTAGTCTGAATCTCACTTTTAATGGGTACACTGAGCCACATCACATAATCTACTGAATTGATTACAAAATGACCCTCAATGTACTTGTTCCATTTCAGAAGGCTATTTTCAAAGTCATAGTGAAAAGAGATGGGTTGCATTTACATATGATAAAGTAAGGCATGGGCAGGGTGCATGCTGGGTCTAGAATCACATAATGCATATGAATGAGATAGAATAATATAAACATTAAAATGTTCTTTGCGTTCTCCTTTGTGTGCTTTGACTACGGTCAACCAGATATTTAGGCACTGAAATCCCATTATGAGATGAGAATTCGGAGTTCCAGCCATCACTTTCTTTAGACAAATCAGTAAAATATGACTAGGCTTGATGGCTGAGAGAAACTTTTTGGAGTCGTGTACGAATTTTACGAGACATGCTGCCACTCCAGGAAGGGCAACGTTAGAGTCAGATGGCAACAAGATAAGTGTGTAGTAGCAAATCATCTATCACAGCATCCAACTCATCAAGTTATCTACTTGACTACCATGTTAGAGAAAAAAAGATGAATTTTACACTGATGAATGTATTCCTTCAAACCACAGATTACCTGTTGTCTCTATCGCTCTTATGAATCAAAATTCACGGAATAAAATCCCTAATGTAATGCACTTTGGGTATACATTTTGTTCTTGTTGATGTTTCCTGACTGTCTCTTATACCTAAGGAAGATTTTCCAGTATCTTTGGATTTTGCCCTTTCTGTGAGCTTTAACACATTTTGCAAACTAAAGTGACAGCTGCATTATACTGAGCAGGAACAGTACATTTCAAATAAATATTTTATTTAAAACAATGTCTGAATTAAAAATTCAAACCCCCTGTTAATATGTTCCTATTTGTATCTGGATTATTTTCAAGAGAGAAGATCTGACATTTAATTTTTGGGTTTTTTTAATACTGATTGCATAGGTCTTCGTGGTACTGGTGCATTTTCCTAATGTGGTGATGAGGCAAAGCCCTCAGTCAAGAGGTTTCTCCCAGTCTTTAGTAAAACAAGGAGAGGCTAAAATTACTAAACAGTTATTTGGTCTTTGAACTTAAAAAAAATGTGACCAAAAGAAAGAAACAGAACTAAAAAGGGAAGTTGTGTTTGTACTTATATTTCCTATTCTGTTAAATGGGGTTTGTTAAAGATGGCACAGCGGAGTTCATTTTTTCTATTAAATATTAATATTTGTATAAACAGATGTATGAGGGCACAGCTCTGCTTTCATAATTAACTTTTGCATGGGAAAATCTCCCCTAGAAGTTAGTATGTTACAGGATGGACACTAATCTCTTTTGATCAAGAGTTTCTCTCCAAATGAAGAGTCTTTTTCTAAAGATATTTAAAGGGACTGATTTGAAACATCTTGCAACCCACTTAACAGAAATTTCAGGACTGCTCTTACTGCCTGATAAGTAAGACAGTAAGTAACATGCACAGTGCCCAGAAAGCTCTTAATTTCAGGCAATATATTTTTCCCAGCGATCATTTTAAGAAAACTCTTTCCCAGTTTATTACCTACAGGAAAACATTGACAACATTGACAAACACGGTAACCTACAGGTTTGACTAAAAATAAATCACAGAAACAGCACATTTTTTCTAAATACTCCCTTATTCCTGCTTAGGCTGTAAAGCCAAATTGTTATCCATGTACACCTAATAATTAAGTAAAGACTTCTGCTGTGATTATGTAAATCTCTTCTTTTCCGGTTTGGCAGCTTTTCAGTAAACTGCAGGAAGCTGTAGATACAATTAGGTATATATATGTGTAAGAAAGTTCTGCCTTTAAATGATGGTGAGCTCTTTTATGCATGCTGATATTCATTGCAGGTGTGTTGTTAGAAGACAGCACACAGGGAGAAATATACATCTGCAGTGAAAAATATGTTCTGTCACTTTCAGTGACGAAAATGACTAAAGCTTTACTTTCTTCTCAAATTTTCACTTCAAATTACCAGATAAGTTAGATTACACACTAACATTCTACATTCTACTTTTATACTGAGAAAGAATACAGGCAATTGTTTACCTAATGTTACTCGATATTGAAACCCTGAAGTTTCTTTCAATATTAGAGCATTCAGTTGATATTACTGTAATCAGTTGTACTGCGTGCATTATTGCAAAGATTTTTGCAATAATGCAAAGGAAAGGAAAGAAGTGAAGAAGGAAAGAAGGAAAGAAGGAAAGAAGTGAAGAAGGAAAGAAGGAAAGAAGGAAAGAAGGAAAGAAGGAAAGAAGAATTCAGCAGTCTTCCAGTACCTGAAGGGATCTACAAGAAAGCTGGAGAGATACTTTTTATAAGGGCATGTAGTGATAGGAAAAGGGGGAATGGCTTTAAACTGAAAGAGGGCAGGTTTTTATCAGGTATTAGAATGAAATTCCTTGCTGTGAGGGTGGTGAGGCAGTGGCAGAGATTGCCCAGAGAAGCTGGGGATGCTCTGTGCCTGGAAGTGCTCTAGGCCAGGTTGTGGTACTGAACTTGGAGCAAGCTGGACTAGTGGTGGCATCCTGCCCATGGCAGGGGGATTGCAATTAGGTAATGTTTAAGGTACCCTCCAAACCAAGCTAATCTATGAGTCTATGTTTTGAGGACATAAAATATGCTATCCTCCCATCAATTCAATATGAGTGCTTTTTTGAAATGTTTTCAGAGGTAGGGTAATTAGCAGGAGTAACATACTGAACAGGTATAAAATGAACTATCAAGAACTTTCAACACATGAATAAAATCACCTCAAAAACGAATATATGGAAAATGCTAAAAAAAAAAAACAACCCAGCAGATCATGATAGAGAATTTGATAGGAAGAGCAGAGATAGCTGGATACTCTGATAAAAACTGTGTACCAATATAGAGAAAGGTGGATTGGATAACCCATTTAATATTTTTTTCACAAATATAATGTAGTGATGGGAAGAATAACAGGACTAGCAGTGTTCAATGCACTCTGTACACTGGTCACAGTGACACGAGATGGGGCTGGCTAGGGTGTGCTGCCCTGCTGACACCTGAAGACAGCACCTTTTGGTTGCACTACTGCTTCAGCCATGCTGTGTGACCAGTTGCTGACGTGCTGTTTTAGCAACCCAGGATTAATGTTTGCGTGGGATGGCTTCAGTTTTATTCCTTTGCAATACAGGACACAGAACTTTTAAAGTTCTTTGTTACTTTTCGGTGTTAATAAAGCTATTTTTGTATCAGCCCTCTCACTGTGCTCTCCTTCTCTGTCTTTCAACACCTAACATCCTCTGTATTTTATTGAAACTGATGTATTTCTGATGTAGCATATACCAATTTCTAAAAAATTCAGAGTCTCAGTTTGATCTACTCACTAATATGAGGCACAGTAACTTCATTGGAGAAAAGTACCTTTTTGTTAAAAAAATGCTGCTTGTCAAAGGCAAAATTTGGGGGTTTTGTCTATTGTTCTCAGAGCTGTTGCAGAACATCTAGACTTCTAAAAAAACATCTTTATGGGATCTCACTTGATGCAATAAAATTGTGTTTGAAGAATATTTCAGGAAAAAGTGTTTCTATCTTGGACTCTTTTCCATTATTCCTACTGAGATTTATATACAACTGAGGAAGAACCCTTTCATCTACAGAGGCACTACTTGTCCTTAGCTTACCTCAGAAGTAAAATTGTAATTTTACAATATCTATTTCCTCCTGACAATTTCAAGAGAGATTTCTTATTTCTAATGATTTGTATGTTTGACAAGAAATGAAAAGTGTCTTTATTAGTGACATATAACAATTCTATTTAAATAGCTTCTGAATATGTCACTTGGAGGATGAAAAGTTTTCATGCATACATTCTATCTGAACTTCATCTGAAATAGCAAAAAGGAAAAGTTCAACCCTTGAAAAGCGCTGATATCATTAATAAACCGGGTGAAAACCTGATATGTTTCTTGTTTAGTTGAATCTCTAGAATAGATTTACTTGGTTGTATTTATACTTCCAACAAATGGAAAATAAGAATTATCAAACTGAAAATGGGTTTTCAGGACATAAAATTAATTTTCATAATGATTTCTTGTTATTTAATCCAGAGCAAACAAGTATTACTGAAGCAGATATAAGGATCTGGCAGAGAAGAACCTGGGAACTACTTTTCTTTTGATCTTAAAATTAAAGTTATGTGGGGAGCAGCCTGTGACTTTGTTTAGAATTACTTACTTTTTTTACCTAGTAATTACTTACTAGGTACTTTTAAATATTAATAGGGAACAACTGAAGGAAAATTCATATTATGGAATGGCTAGGTGGCAATCTGATTTTTAGGTATGTTTTTATTCTGCATTTTTAAAGCCTGCTTGCATTCTGAAGACTGAGAATACGGTGCTGGAAAGAGAAGAGCAAGAAGGGTATTCAGAAGTTTTCTCTTTTAAAGATCCTCTTTGCTTAGATTCCATTTTTATTTCAACTCAGCCTTTGTTAAGGTACTCTTTCTAAACCTTTCTTAGTCCCTGCTCTATTTAATGGTCCGGGTTATGAAAGACAGAATGAAGAGAGATCTATTCTGATGACTTTAAAGATGTTTTAGAAACAGATCTTTCACACAAATCTTTCCTGATTTGACACAGTTACTATGTAAAGCTATTTAATACATAAAAGAAGTGTTCCTCTGTAATATTCCTGGTCTGTAAGAAAGCATCAAATCGTTTGTTGCTCAAATCATAGGAGGCAGAAAGCAGCAGCTGCTTGTGAGACGGTTGTTTCATTTTTCTTATTTTTTTTTTATGTTGTTTTGTGCTTACATTATTTAGCTTTTGTAATCTTATACTGTCCATTTCATCTGATCAATACTAAATCTACATCTGAGATGCATTCTGATTAGAAAAGTAATCAGAGTGAAGGGACATCGTAATGAATGGTCTGCTCCAGGGATTCTCAGCATTTTAAATGAAGTATTTACTTTACTTTTTCAAGTGTGCAGTGCTCTTACGTTGGCTTTTATTTAAAACAGAACAGTCTAGCTGAACTTTGGCTTCCTTTTATTACCACTATTCTTCATTTTCACCTTATTTGCTTTTTCCTGTCTTGCACACATAAAAATATTCCTTTTTTTGCAGATCAGCAACCAATGTCTCATGGACCATAGCCTGAGAAACACAGCTCTAGATGTAATAACCAGAGACATTATCTGGTTACAAGAGAACCACAAAAGCAGTTCTGCAATCCCCTTTAAGTACAAGAAGTTCAGAAAGACTCCTAAAAAATGTAAGTATTCTAAAGTGCTAAATTTCTTTTGAGGATAACGGTGTATTCCTCTACTAATGTTCAGATATTGCTCTAAAGAAGTTTCTTGCATTCTAAGTATTTTATTGTCACACACCTAATAAATGGTTAAACCCTAAAAATTCAGCCTGGACATAGGCTGTAAATGCCAAAATGAAGAGACAAGACAGTAAGAGTGGAGCAATTCCTTCTTAGCTGTTTAGTTACACCTCAGAATAAGGAAGTTTATCAAGAAGCCCAGCAATTTTGGACAATCTACAGCAAATGGAAGAGCAGATGAGAATGGGACAGTGATCTCTTGGCCACAATACACAGGCTTTGAAGGGGGTCACTAGGAGTACCATTACACTGGCAAATTTTGAGGTCTATCTCATTTACTATGGACTTTCAGGGCTATAATGCATGATTTACAAACTAGGTGCAGACGCAAAAAAATACAAACACAGAACACTACAGAGAAATCTGCAAAAAACAAAAAAAGGGTCTCATTCGGTAAGGGGAAATTTTTATACTCAGTATAAGATTTTTGGTTTTTATGTTCAATAAATATTTCATATAAATTATTATACAAACAGCCTTTGATCAGACAAGGAAATAGCCATCCCTTTCATCCCTAGAAGACCTTTTCACATTTGCAGGTGTCCTTATTCTAGAAGCAGAAAAGGCTTGTTCACTGACACTCTTTGCGAGAACATAGTGAATGAAAGCTGAAGAGAAGCTGCTTTTTACACACAGACACACTTAAATATTCCACAAAAAAACCCCTGAAAATGTAGATATGTTTACTTCTATTAGCTCATCTAATCCTAAATTATCCTCATGCTACACTTTTACTGAAATGGCAAAACTAACTTCTCTTTTTGTACCATTTCTGGACTCGTTTGTTAGCAATTATTATCTTGCAGTTCTGTACCTCGGGGTTTTGGGGGCACTGCAATGGGGTGAATACTGAAAATATATTTAAAAATCTGGTGCAAAGGTAATTTTTTAAAAAAATGCATTAAACAGCATTAAAACTCTACTGACTAGAATTTTGCATTTCTGTTTTCTGGACACCGTATCTTCTTTCTCATCTATATATGCCCAACAGTTCATAGGGATCTTAGGGTGGAAGCATAATTAGTAACAGCAGGGAGTTAATTAAGATTAAAAGGTGCACTGGAGATTTAGATTTATGTGAATGACAAACACAGTAAGCATAGTTCTAAAGAAACCTTAGTGAAAAACTGCATTTTCCCTCCCTTAGTCAAGTTCCTTGTTGAGACCCCTCAATGGTCCCTGGAGGGGAAACTTTTTTTATTGATTGCAGGGTGGGTTCTGCACAGCTTGTTGGAAACAAAAATCCACAGTGCACGACGTACACAGCCCACAGTCTGCTGGTATCACACCACAATACTTTTCACACAGGTATAAATATGTTCCACCTTTCATCATGGGGTAAGGGAAAAGCTTTTCACATTTTATTTATTCATTATCTAAATGTGGTCATAAATCTTTTTTCTAGGAATTTGATTATTAAAAGGATGCTTTTTCTCTCTATATGGTAGATTTAGAGCAACAGGAGCATGAATTTGATAAGGGATTTTTAAAAACTCTTACAAAGATAATAAAAATAATCATTGAAATCTTCATATCCATGGTGAAAAGGGGAGAAGGGTAATTACCCATTCTGAAGCTGAAAATTCTGGACTAGACAAAGCAGTTTTAAAAAATTTTTGAAACAGCTGAAACTGATGAGGAAAGAACATGCTGAAATTTAAAAAAAAATCATTCTACCTGAAGCATCATCAGCTGTAACTCCTCATCAACTAATTGCTTTTAAACACACTGAAGATCTTTAAGAAAAAATTAGCTGTAGAGATTTAAGTTTTCCCAGTGTGAGAGGTAAAAACCTAAAGGAAGTACTAACTAACCTAGAAAGGAAAGGTTGCCAGCACTATAGAAAAAACAAAACCCCAAAGGAAACCAGAAGTTATCCTGATCTTTAAAGAGCCTTTGCTTTGAATATACTGAGATCATCAAGTTGTCCCCAAAATATTTGAAAAAATATCATTAAAAGATGACTTTTTCAAGGAGAATATTCTTAGGGAAATAAGATGACCTGATCTCCCTCTCAACAAGTTTAGCCTTGTCTGTGCTCAGCACATTAAAGCTTTTATGAACTTTTGAAAGATGCAGTGAACAATCCAGGGTTCTCATTTGGGATGTACTTTAAAAAATTCCATATAAAAGATTACATGTCTATCCTGTCTTTTTAAACCATTTATCTTAGAGCAAGATGCTCTACCAGTAGATAAACCCTTGAAAGCCCAGAAAAATCTTCATTTTAGATCAGAATTTAAGTGATGGGACTTATGGTTTTCTTGATTCCTTCTTCAGGGAGAACACTTTACTGAATCTGTCTTAATGGAAGCTTTATAGTACACAGTATCGTATAATCCAGATAAATGTACAGAATAATTTTAGATTTTTTTTTCCAATAGATGGCATAGCACACTAAGTGATATCCTATAATACTTTATAGTATAGATTTCAGGAATCAAAAATTCCCATCTAAAGATTCTTATTTTTCTTCATTGACTTATGAACCTAGACAACTCTACTTTTTGGGCAGCAAATACTGTTTAAGATTTACAGGAGTTCTAACTAATATTTCTGATAGCTCTATATGTGAAGAAACACAGACCTTAACAGAGCCTATCTCTTAATGACTACCTTTTATGTAATGCTTGTTCTGACCTTTGATTTTATGGTGATAAACATATTCTGTCTATACTGCTTGCTGCTTGCATTGTTTTAATATTCAAGTTGTAAAGTGAGTGAAATGAAATAAGCTAATATAAACATGAAAAATAATAGTAATAAAAAAATAAAACATTTTAAGACATACCTAATAACGTTTTATCAATTTTTGTACATTTGTGATTTCCCTGTTCTCAAGTCACACCAAAAGCTCAAGCAGCTAACAGCATGTCACAAGCTAATCTCCCACTGAAATGCCAAACTTAAATGTCCAAATTGGACAAACACTGAAATACTGAATTTTGTACAGCAGTGATGGGCTCAAAAGAGAAAGGTAAAAAGAAATTTTTTTTCTATTCCTACTTCTTAACAAAGATGGGTCCCTTGACAAATGCATTGCAATCCTGTGCTTCAGAGCATCACAGCAAGAGCAGGAGCTGAATTCAGATCTGCCTTTCACAAACATGTGGGCATTTAGTGATGGTTAAAGAGCAAATCTTATTTAGCTGTTCTTAACATCAGGAAGAGATAACTGAGCAGCCCTCAGTCTGTCCAGCAGAAGGCAAAAAACACATCTCACAAATGACCACTGCTGACTATTCTTCAGCATCCTCAGTTTTTGTGTCTTCCCACATCCCTCAGTGGTCATACATTTCTCGCCTTTGCCCAAAAAGCTTAAACTCTTTAACTTGTGTATTCTCCCAAGTCCAATATTTGACACATGTTTTCATTTTGATTAAGATATAAAATAAATAACAATAAAACTATGCATTTTACCTCTTGAAAGTGTCTTTCATACATCAGCTAATCAAAACCAGTGATCATTTTACTTTCATAGTACTCTCCATGAGTGTCAGAATATTAGCCCTGGTGCCTTTGTCGAGTGCCAGCTGTTTATTTATATACCACATACCTAAGTTTCCTTGAAAGTTGCTATAACATGCATTTTATCTCAAAATTTACCTCTCCTTAAATAGTACTGTTCAATGACTGTAAAGTTAAATGGTGACAGTAGAGCTGCATTTCAGAAATGGAAGAATGCATTCTTTTCTGACAGTATGGGCTGACATGAAATTTGGAGATTATTTTATCTAAACTTTCTGAAAGTCAATCAGTTAATAATCAATTTAAAACAAAAGATATCTTTTTTTTTTAATCCATTCATTAAAAAAGATTAGTGAAGTGAGTTATTTAGTAGACCAAGGAATTTCTTTGTATGAAAAAAAAAATCTTGTATAGGTTGTTCACATTCCAAAGGTCCTTTGCAACAAATACATGCAATAAGGTTATTCAAAACACATTAAATTCTAAAACCTTTTTTTTTTCATATAGAACATTTCAAGCTATGTATTGGAAATGCAGGTTTAATTAAGACTCAGAATAGGAGATGAAATTTCAAATGTGAGTGCATGTTAGTATTTTAGTTTAGAGTTTAGAAATGAAATGTGCTTTTGAAGGGAATCTCCAATCAACTCCATTTAATAGGATCATAGAATGGGTTGGGTTAGAAGGAACCTTAAAAATCATCTGTTTCTAACCCCCTGTCCTGGGCAGGGATGCCACTCATTAGATCAAATTGCTCAGAGCCCCGTCGAGCCTGGCCTTGAACATTTCCATCCACAATCTCTCTGGGCAACATTTACCATGCTCCAATGCACATTGTGTAGGAATCCTGTAGTGCTTGAACAGAATTTCATTCAGGAAAAAAAAGTGAACTGAGAAATGCTCTCCTGGAGCACATGAATGGTGTTCCAACTGCTAACAAGCATTCAGGGTCCTATGTTCTTCTCACAGCAATGTGAACACCACATTCTGGAGTATCTGAGCAACACACATGATGCTGTAGTTGTACAGTTTAATAAAAACAGAGATTAAAGTATATTGCATCCTAGTAATTGCAAGAGGACTCCAGATACCACTGCAAAGCCTTCCCTCCTACTGCAAACCTTTGCAGCTCTCTCTCATGCCTGTGGACCTTTTGCTACTTGAAAAGAGTCCTGAAGAATCAGTATTCATTTTGGAATTCATGAGATTAAAGTGTCCAGAAGGAGTATGGTCACATTATCCTGGCTGGGTTTGAGGTACTATGAATATCTGGGAAGTTTCTGCATTCTCTCCAGGATGCTTTGACCTGTACACTTAGTATCCCTAGCATCCTCCTCTTGTGTGTCACTGCACAATTGTCTGGGCAAAAATATCAGATGAGTATTACGAAGAGATGCTCAACCCTAGATGATGTCTAATACTTTCTGAACAATCTAGACAGATGACAGAATTTTAACTACATCGGGTTTTTTGATGGACTAGTTGCAATCCAGAGGTGGTACAAATATTTCAGTTTAGATGAGGAGAGAGGGTGAGCTCCAAGATGCTTTAGTGATGAATGATGACAGATCCACAGTATGATAAAGGAAGGATGGCTGAAATAGCTGTAATCTTGGGAAGGTACTGCAGAAAAGACACAGGAAACACCTTGCAAAGGAGACACAGGAAGCTATTTGGCACCACTTGCATGCTCTACACCAACAGAGCTTCACTGGGGACATGAATGAATTTTTCAGAAAACATGTATGTTTATTTGGAGTGCAGCACAAAAGTCATTCTGCCTGGGTTTATTACACCAGGTTAAAGAAGTTTAACCCTGTCCTGCTTTCACCTGATATAGAGTTAAATTTCTTCCTACCGGCTGGCACAGTGCCATATTTTGGATTTAGCATGACAATCATGTTGATAACAGACTGATGTTTTAGGTGTTGCTAAGTTGTGATTACCCTAAATCAAGGATATTTCAGTTTCCCATTCTCTGCCAGTGAGGAGGTCCACAAGAAACTGGGCAGGAACACGGCCAAGAGAGCTGTCCCAAATTAGCCAGGGGGATATTCCACAGCACAGTATATAAACTGGAGGTAGCTGTTTTCCCTGGGTTTAATGCCTGTCTCTCTGTCTCTCCTTTCCATCATTCTTCTTATTATTACTATCATCATCATTATGATAACCATTATTAGCATTATCTTTACTTTAGTATCTTTATTATCTTTATTTCAACTATTAAACTGTTCTTAGCTCAATCCACACATTTTAACTTTCTCAGGCAAGATTGAGGATGGAGGGGAAAGTAAGGGAGTGACTGTGTGGTATTAACTGTTTGCCTGAGGTTAAGTCACAACAAATCTGCACATTTGGGCACTGAAAGACTGAATTGTGTATTTTTACAGACTGAAATGACCCACAATAGATAGAGAGATACTGTTTCATGTAATGTAGTACCTGTATTTAAAGATTAATCCTTGACTTGAAAACAAAGAGATTTACAGTCAAAGGAAAGCAATTTGGGATTCAAAAGCACTTTCTGCTCAAAATAGATACACTGTAAAAGAGACATTTGAGAGATAAATCAATGGCTTTGTAGACATCTATCATGAAAATAATTTTAAAGAACAAACTGAAAAAGATGCATTCTCTTGCCTGAAGACAAGATTAATTATGCCTGTGTAATTTCTGTTTAATAATTGTCTGAATTCTTCTTAAAAGTCTTCAACGATTGAGACTCCATAAATGGTGGCTACACAGTCTCACCAGAAAAATTCTCTTCAATATCTTAGTAGTTTCACTTGTGGGAATTATTTAAGTTTTCTCTTTAAACCAAGTCTCTTTCGTTATAATTTACACCACTTTCCTCCTGCCCTTTCCTCCATCAGCTATGTTGTATACCTTTGGAAAACATTTCCTCTTCAATCTTTCCATGGAGGCCATATTATCTAGTTCCATAATTAGTTTACATTATTTCTAATGTAATGTTTGTCGTCTTTACAATCAGTTCAGACCCTTCTAAATTGCAGAATCACGACAAAGTATTTCAGTTTAGGGTCTCACTAGTACGTTGTATAGAAAAGTTGCCTCCTTTATATGACCATTTCCCTACTCATTATTGAAATTTTAAAGCTTATAAATGAGGTGAGAGCAAAACATTATTATCTGGACCAAGTAGCATGGGAATAATAAGTTAAGGAGTACTGGTTATCTTCTGCTAAAACAATGAGGAACTTTTGCTTTTGCTTCATTTGAGGCATATGGCTAAATATTTTGTATTCTGTTTGACATATTATTAATTTTGGATTCCATGTGGTGACACAGGCTTACATTCCTGCTTATCTGCTTCTGGAGTCTTGCCCTAGGAGCCCAAAGTCTCTTACTGCTTTGTTCAGGAATGCCCAGTGCTCACCCCCTTCCAGATTCTATCAGCACCCAAGCATATAATCAATCATAGTCTTTGTGTGTGCAAATCAAAGTAAGTCTGTATTGTTAGGGATAAAATTTGCTGTTTATGCCCTTACCTATTATTCCACATACAGTGACTGTTTATTTTGTATGTAGTTATACGTCACACTGCTTTCTTATTTCACATAAAGTCATTAGCATCAAAATTTTAACCCAAGCTACAACAGTACCTTTGCTATATCTTTCCTTTTTCATATTAAACAGAAGAAATGGAGATTCTTGCAGTAAAACAAATGCTATTTAATCTTAGAATTCCATGAACAAGCTAGATTTAGGATAAGATCATTCATGCTGATATAGGGAAACTAAAAGTACAGAGGACATTGGCTGACAATATACAGACAGAAAAGAAACAAAAGCTTTAGCAGCAGAAAGTCTGTATCTTGAAAGAAAGTAGTATTGTGTTTATGGCATGAAAACAGAATGAAAGGCTTAAGAACAGATGAAAACTGCCAAAAATGCTTTAGATGATTCCCATGGAAACGGGAGAGGCTAACACAAAAAGCTGCTCTACAAACACCCAAGTCCAGGAACTGAGCTGCATCCTGGAGGGATAATGGAGAGGATGGATAAAGGACTCAAACCACATGAATCTTCAGACCCCCTGCACAGGCCTTAATTAAACTACCTTTATTTTCTTGAGATCATCCCAGGATACGGGGCTTGCCTGGAAGAAAGTGGAACACCACCAATCTGAAATACAGGCCAAAGAAGCGTGTAGGAAAGCTTACCAATGCTGTCAAGCATTAGGCACCACTTTGTTATAACACTGCACCATTAGAACATTGCTTTAGCTCTCCTCTTTCATGTATAATTGTATTTACAACCTCGAGGTTCCTGAAGGCTCGGAGTTATAGTATTTTTAGCCAAGATGCCAATGCCGTGAGATTACGCTGAGTAAAATAACTGTCCATCATTCTTTAAAGTAATAAATCCTGAAATCACAGCAATGCTCTATAGCTATCAATGGGATTTTCTCCATGTTATTACTGAAGATTTCTGACATTGCCCTTGCAGACAGACAGGCTGCTCCCAACCCAAGCTGGACAGGTGTGCAATGGGAATCACTGAAATGAGTGAAAGCTTTGCCTGTTGCGATGTGCCTGGCTGTGCTTTCTCTAGAATATGCCCCTGCCACTTCTCTTATGTAGCTTTGGTGCTGTTTTCTACTCCTAATAATAGACAGTAAAGTTAAGAATCCAAGCAATTTATGCTGGGCAGAAAATAACAATTGAATTAGTTCCAGTAATCTCATTACATTTTCCATCATACATCTGTTATAAGGCAAAAATCTTGTGACAAACACAGAAAGGCAGATTTTCACCAAGCAAGAATGCTGCTTAGTGACAGTTTTGAATGCTTCAATTTTAAATTGCAATTTTTGCTATTTCTGAGATAAAACATAAAATTTTAAATCTTAATTCCAAATAATTTAAGATTAACTTTTAAAACGAATTATTGTTTAACAAATAAAACTTATTTTTTAAGAGCATGCAATATTCATCTGAGTTATTTCAGGAAATGAGAGAATAATGTTGCCCATCCCAGTACCTCTTCCCTTTATATTTTACATATGTTTGCTGATTGTTGGAAATATTTAATACAACTTTATCAATAACCATCCACTGTAGTAAATAGACTAGTTTTGTATTTTTGACTATGTCCCTGACTTTGGTGTCAAAAATTCTGTAGGTCAAAATTAGCCAATCTTATTGATGTTCACGTTAGTCCTGTTTTGCTGACTTAGTATTTTACACCAGACATATGGAATTTTCTGATTTAGAAATTCAGTAATTAACCTCTCCAGATAAGTACATTATGACAGAATATTCAAGCCATACTCCAATTGCTCCTTGCAATTGTTCAGTAGTGTGATTATAAATATTCCTTATGAACACCAGAAATATTACTCTTCTATATGTCTGATGTTTGGGATTTCAATTTTTCAAATAATTAATCAATCTTAGCCAAGGCCAAGAATAATTTCTCAAGGTTTGAATAAGTCAGAATTTCTAAGAAGCAATGGCCTTTAAAAAAATACTTAATCAGAATCTTTTGGCTGTTCTGCATTATGTCATATACAGATGAGAGGCAGCCAACACTCTTTTTCTGTAATATCACATAAAAAATGCACAGCACTGTTGAGAGGTAACAGGATATTCAGGATTCAGCTGAGCTGGTCCAGTTTAAGTAATAATTTCACTGTGAAGGGGGTGGATCAGATTAGGTTGCCTTCCAACTAATTTTTCTGTGATTTTATTATCAACTGAACCACTGATGTGCCAGTTGCTTGTTTTTAATGTAGTGCCAGGCACGGAAATCTAGTCTGGTTTCCTTCCTATCATGCAGTCAGCATCCTGTTTCACTGCAGAAATTGGACAGCATGTTTGTGTTTTTTCATTTGTAAGAGTTTGTATTTTTAGGCCATGGATGTTCTGCTCTGTAATCTCTCAGTAGGGTGATCTCAGATTCTGAATCTTTTATATGAATAAAAATCCCCCCAATTTTCCTGCCCTAAAATGACCTTCCTGGATAACTTACAAGCAAATATTACAGCAACCCCTTGATTTTTGCCAAACCACTTTGCTATCACTAATGTTTGTTATGCAGTCAGCGATTAATAGCACTGTCAAGAATTATGAATTACGACCAAAAGCCTCAACTTGTCACAGAAAAGCAAGGCTTGCATTGCCATGTACTCTTACATTTTTAATAAACTGCATGTATTTTAATTTTTTTTTAACCAGAAAGTCTCAATTTCTACCAGAGTAAGAAAATTAACACAACAGAAAACGAAGTGAATCATACTTTCCTCACAACTCCTTTCTTGTGAAAGGGTCCTGTTTACTATTTCATTATGCACTAGACAATCTTGACTTCCAGTATTTCCTTATTTTCCTAAATTCTTTCAGGAGAGATCTCTCTGCATTTGTTATACTTAACATAGCAGATAAAAAGATCTTTTTTTTTTCTAGAAACATTCAGCTTTTGACTATACAGCAAAGAGCACAAAGACTGTTTGGGGGTTTTCTGGTTTGTTTTTATCAGTATTTATTTTGTTAGAATATAGAAGCAGGAAGTTCGTTGTTCTTCCTAAGTATAAATTAAAGTAGGCCCTGTTGGTGAGGGAAACTATAGATCATAAATGATATATTAAGATCTTTTCACTTGGCACTGAATCAGTTCACTCGAAAGAAGATGGGAAGGTTTTTAAGTGTGGAGAGTCTGGATGTCTTAGAAAGAAAATTCCTCTTTATTTCCCTATTGAGTTCTGCCCAGTACCTTTAGCCTCTGCAAAGCAAAAAAACTACATTAATTTTTGAGTGAGCACATGGAAGTGGAGCATCAGAATGCAAGAGCTCACTCATGCAGGACTGCTGGACAGCAATCAGGTTAATATTTAAGTAGCTAAGCTTCCAAACACTTCTGTACATCTGAGGATTGTTAGTAATTACTAGAAGTTTTACAATAAATGTAACAATAAAAAAGACACTCGCAACTCATTTTTTAAGCTGAAAGAACTGCTATTTCTTTTAAGAGCTAATCACTGCAGTAGTTGATTTTCTAAACTAAATAGATATTTGTGTTTGCAAAATAAGAAATTTTGAAAAGCATTTGATTAAGCCATTCAGATTTTTATTGTACATGAACATTTTAAAATTGCTTGGGAAAATTGCTACAAAGAATTATTTTGTGCTGAAATAAATGGTCATATTTAGCCTTTAAGAAACACTCTTGCTCTTCACTACCTAATATGGGAACCACAAGCCTTTCAAAAACAAACAGGAAAACCTGTTCCATATGTGTTTTAACTTTTAGAACTTCCCAGATCCTAAAAAACGTTTCGAAACAATTAATCTCTATTATTTTCTATCAGATGGCTCAAGTGCCATAATAAAATCAGAGAGTAACTCTTCTGGCTCCCAGGTATGCTCCTGTTATCACAGGGGACTGTCATGGAGCCACTCTTGGTGGAGCCTTACCAGAGCAGTGACACCTTGTCTCAGCAGCAAAAAATTTAGGTCTGTGTAGGAGTAGGTCAAGATGTATTTACTGTATTGTGACCTTTTGGTTGAGCTTACCCTGATCCCTAAGCCACTCAGGTGCCTTATCTTCAAAAAGAAGGTATACAGAGACAGAGATGAAAAAAACAGAATTGAAAGAGCCATCTGAAGTAGCTTCAGTCAGATGTCAGCAAAAAAAAAATCTATAACTGCAGCTACAGATCAGTATTTGTGAATAGAAGCCAGTTTTCTGTTTTAAAACCTACAGTGTATATGAACTATACATAGTCAAGAACTTTTTTTTCTCTCCTTTTTTTTTTTTTTCTTTTTTTAATGCAGGCTTTTACAAGTGTCTGACCTTACTAATACAGAATCGGTATTAGAAAGGTATTGAAGGTTTCTGTGCTAGAAATCTAAAAATGTATTCAAAGAGCAGCACTAGGCACAGAATAACACGACACATTAACATTTTTTTTCCTTTTTTCAACAGTAAACATTTGTCAGATAGCAGTAAAAGGGTAAGAAAATATAGTCAGTTTGCTTAGGGAAAAAGAAACTAAGGTGTTTGCTTGTCTTCTCGCTTCCATGTTGTCTACTGTAAATATATATATTTTTGTAACTCTTGTGAACTCGCTTTCTGCAAATTCTGAAATATCTGCAGGTTGGTATGTAAATGAGGCAGATAACCTTTTGAGAGGCAGAAATGTCTACATAAAATATCCTGTTTGCTCTTGCCTTTATTTTAAGTATAAAAGTCATCAAGATAATAAGCAAGTCTGTTCTTCATGTAAGAATAAAATATTCTTTATGAAAAGAATGGAATTTTGGGAAAAAAACCCAAGAAGCATCATGACAAGATGTGAGGTTTAAAAGAAGAAAAAGATGAAACCATTTTGGAAGTAATAGATATTGTTTGAATAGATAAAAAAAGGGGAATGTTAGCAATTATATTGTTTGATAAATAAAATAACAAAAATACAGTGGAAATTTTATGTTTTATTTTATATTTTATTTTATTTACTTTCTCCTGGTGTTTGTTTGAAGCCTTAAATATAAAGATACCATTAACAAAAACTCCCTTTTTACTCCTTTCATCCTGGATATTACAAACTCGCAGGAGAATATTTCACTTCAGCTGTCTCATTCCCAAGATGAAGAGTCTTAGTCTAAGCAATTGCTCTTTGCACAGAAGCTGACCTCATCTTTGACGATCTTTACTGATGTTTTCTGAGTCTTTTCTGGTTTTTATGAGGTTGGGTAACCAATGCACATCATATCCAAATTGTGGGCCCACTAAGGATTTACACTGTCTTAATGCCATTGTTTGCATTTATCATCATTCCTAATGTTTTCCACGTGTGATTTGCTTACTGACCACTACTGATCACCAAACTAACATTTTCCTAGCATGATATGTTACAGCTCCTAGATTTCATTCTGTGTTGAACACAATTAACTTTTTCTTTGTTTTTATTATTCCACCTCTGTTAACCGTTTAGTATTAAACCTGTGAATTTCACCTACAATTTTAGACCTTAGCCACTCAAGTCTTGTTTGGACCTAGTTCTTTTAGGGACTTATATTGTGAATATAGGTTATGCTAGTATCTCCATACAGCACAGATATAGCTTTCCAAGCAGAAAATTCTGACTATTCTACCCAATTTTCAATGTAACTGATCATAACTCTTACATAATTATCACTGACATTTTCCTATGTGCAACACTGCACAATCCTGACATGAAAAATACAATATAAACAACCTGAATCAGGTTGGGTTGTCCACTGGTGATAGAAAGTGCTATGATCAGATGAGAGAAGTCCTGTTTTAACTGGGGACTTTTTTACAAAGTAGGAAAAGAGGGAGAAGTAGGGAAGATAGGGAAGTAGGAATATTGTTAGACAAGAAGTCAGTTTTACTCTCCCGTATGCTTTTTTTCATACAGAGACAATTTCAGATAATCATATCAGTGAAAAAAAGCATCCATACACTTAAGAGACTCTCCTAATTTCCTATTCAAACACAGCCAACTTAGGAACAGAATAGGGTACACCAAAGAATATTAAATTACATTGGAGAAGAAAAGCATAATTTCACAACTGAAATTGAAACATAACACTGAGCAGAAATGCACTTTTCAAATATAAATGCCAAGGGAATGTGAAGGCACCAGCTATATTGTTGTTTATGCTTGCTATTTTGTCTATCTTTTAAAATACTTCCTTCACAATATACCTTTTTTTTGTGATGTTCTGCAAGGAATGTGTGTTAACAACTTCCTGAATACGTAATTGAGAATCGTGAATCTGCACTAGAGAAAAAAGATCTGCTATGTGCATTGATTTAGTGTAAATTATTACACCTGTGCTGGCTAAATGCTGAAGTTTCATTTGTGAATTCTGTTGTGAATTATCATAATTAACACTGCTATCAAACAGTTAATCCTAGCTTTCAAAAGCACCATTCTAGTGCAATCCTCAAATACCATCAACGTCTGTGTATTCAGGTGACAAAGGCAACTATGGCAAAAAACGCCCACTGCGAGTGTGTTTTCTGCTTTAATTTGTGTGGGGTTCAGTATTCTCCCACTTGTTAATAAATGCCTAAGATGCTAATATAGGAACAACCTCTCAAGGCAAGGATAATGAATTTGCTGAAGTCAGAGGTCTTTTTCTCTACGAGTGATAGCCTTTAATGCCACAGAAGAAAATTTAAATGAGAAAACCATGTTTCCTATATTACAGAAATTTCTGAAACATTCTATCTGAATGAAATGAAGCTATACTCATTAAAGATATTAGGAGACACTAGCTGATCTCTGAGGCAGCTCAAAGAAGCTCTTTCTGAAGAAACCTCAGCTTGAGATAAGGTTCTATATTCCTAATACCTTCAAGACAGATACCTGGAAGCATGGAAGCAAAATCCATGTTTCATCCATGGTATTTGAAAATTAGGCTTCAGATACTAAATGTTACTAGAAAAGAAAACCAACAAAGAAAGTGCATGTAGCAAACTGCAACTATACTCCTATTTTGTATCTTTGAACTAAGAGTCTATGGATTAGGGAAGTTATCCTTTTTTATACAAAATGGTTGTTGAATAAACTGCAACAGGCAGTTAAGCAGGGATGAGATAAGATGCTGGTGTGATCCCTTCTGGCTCTGTGCACAGTGAAGTCCACAAGAGTTTATAAAACATGGGAAAAGGTAGGAGAATTTCAGGGTAGCGTAACTGTGATGGGCACCCTGTCAGCAATATAGAGAAAACTACTTCCATATATGCTCAAAGGAAGTAAAATTGCTTTCATGTTGGAGTTTTGAGGATGGGTGTTTGCTGCTGACAGCCCAGGACAAGGCCTGAAACAAGTACTTGCACAAGAAGCATCTTTACAGCCTGAAAAGGCCAAGATAGCTCTGTTCAGTGATCAGCAGTGAAACCCATTTGACGCCCTATATATTTTAATGCAACTACAAACTGCAGTGGAATAGAAGATGAGGAACAAAATGCATGAATATAAAAAGCGCCTACATGTTTTGGACATCTGGAGAATGAAGCATATATCCTTCAGCACGAGATAAAACTATCTGATGCAATTATAATTTCAGCATTATTGTACTGTGGCAAACTTGACAACTGAAAGTCAACGATAACAAGAAGCCTAATGAAGCATCTGCAAAACAGTCTCAGAATTACTGACGTTATCACAGAAGTAGTGACAAAATGTGAAAGAACACTGGAAAAAATATATGCTGCTTCCAAACTTAGGAGATGATAACTTAAAATGAGCTTGCATAGCCTTATGCTGATATGTGAATCAATCCTCCAAGGAGTAAAGGAGAGGGCAGCTGGAAAACAGAAGGAAAAGACTGAGACAACCTTACATTGTGTTCCAGCATGGTATTGTGGACTGGCTGGTAGAACTTACTTCTACTCACACCGGAAGGGCAACAGAATGCATAAGACAAACCAATATTCTGTAATATATGGGATGATTCATGGCCGAGATATTGTGTATGTTTTAACAGTTAGCTCACTTTCATTTCACAGGCACGCATAAACCTGGGAGGATTTAAAGCAATAGACAAAGCAAAAGGGATTAAAACAGCCAGCTTGCTTCAGAGAAGGGCATTTTCAAAATTCTGTCTTTTCAAAATTGTAGTTGTCACAATGTTGAATGAAGTTCGCAAATGATTAAAGAATTGCACAACTGTATGTGCAATATGCATGAGTTCAATGATCTCAATGGCAAACTTACCTTGTCTGTGAAAGAGTTCATGTTACAGATTAGGCATCAGAAGTGAATATTCAGTATCTTGTTCAAAAAGGGTAGTTTAAAATCATAATCAACATTTCTGACATAGGTACTGTCACTGTGCATTTGTGCTAAGCACATACACACCATTTGGTTGTACTGCAAGATAATGAGAAACACCTATATTTAATTTGTGCTTTAATTGCATATAATATGACTTAATCCACCAGTTACTCTAGTTCCCACATGTAGGAGCTTCTGAATGGACACAGATTTTTCAGGTAAATTTAAAATTAAGTTAAGTATCTTTGTTCTTTGTTTTAAATTAAATAAGATCCTGATTCCCCTTTTTTGTGTTTAGATTGTCACACACCCTTGCTGAGAGAAAGGGGATATCATATATCTTGTCACTATAGAAGGAAAATCTAAAGTTGGTAGCACTTAACTATGCAGCTTAAAAACTGGTCTCACTTCTGAGATAGATTTATACCATTAACAACTATGGAGGAATCCACTTTCATTCAAACAAAACCAAATTGCATTTTTAGGTGAACTTTTTCACCCTCAATGTAACTATATTCTATACACTAATGTACTTCCTGGAAATGTGTCCAACTATTTACCTGTTGTCAATAACCTGAAATACAAAATTGTGAGAAGGTAACCTAAAATGCTAAGATTTTATTCAAATCTGTAAACACAAATTCCAAGATGAATAAAATATTTCTGGATAAAATATATCCAGTATGAGAATGGAATTAGCTGTTATCCTTAAGAGTCACCAGTATATTAGGCCATAAAAATCCACATATTAATGGATTGCATAAACTAGTAACAGTAAGAGACCAACCTGAGCTCGAACAAATGAATTGAACATTGAACAGAAGTAAGAGGAGAAGAAAACATTTCCTGTCTGACATATTTAAAATAATGAGTAATGGTAGGAAGTAAATTTTTCCATTTTAGAATAAGTTAGGGGTTTAATTTTCTTGCATTCAAACCTGAAAAAATGACATACAACATTAGAAAAAGTCTAAATAAATGAAAATGAAAATTACTGGGTCACTGAGATTTGAAGTTCAATAAAACTATCCTGTGATAACTTAAGTAGTCAAGGATATTTTACAAAATTTCAGAAGTACTTACAAGGATATCAAAATTACTATTTGTAACTCATTAAGATGGATGATAACTGAAATAAGACTCTTGAAAGTAAGGTTAGAGCAGAAAGAGAGTAGCAGAACTAGTGGTAATATTTGTCTGGGTGAAAAGTCTTCATCAGCTGGGCCTTACTGTCTTTTGGTTTCAGGAAGTATCCACACCTCCTCAGGTACTCAACCCTACACTTAATTTAAGTGTTAATATGTCTCAATACAGGGAAATAGCAGAGTGAAAGGCAAAGGTGGATCCCAATGCAATAAATTACCACTGGTTAAGCACTACATGTTTTAACAGAGAGTACAGAAAACACAGTGATTTATCTCTCCCTTCACCTGCTTCCACTGCAAAGAAAATTACAAGTAAATGTTATCATCATATACTCATTTATTAGCAGTGTCTGTTTGTGTAGAACTTTCTGATCCACTTATCTGGATTTAGAATAAACAGGGGAGTTTCATGCAGTCTCCCCTCCGTTATCTGTCCTCAGAGATCAAGCACATGAAGCAAAGAATTCCACTTTTTCAAGAATAGAATGGTCTAGTCTCTGCAGTAGCAATTTGTGAGCTGTAAAGCACTGCAAATCTACTGGTATCTGGCAAAAATATCTGTTTGTGATCTCTTTTTTTTCTGCTCCATATGGTTGTTTTTTGCTTGGTTGGGGCTTTTTGTTTATTTTGGTTTTGGTGGGGGATTGTTTTGTGGTTTGTTGTTTTGTTTTCAACAAGGACTTAACATTTCTTTAAAAAGGCACTACTTGCTATGAATTATCAAACATTGCTGTCTTCCCTTTCTTTTTCCTCTCTTACTCCCCTTTCCTTTTTCTTTAGATGTATATGAGAGCCTTTTAATGGGTCTTTAAGTACCTGATGTTATACACAGATTTGCATGATCAAAGACAATCCTGAAATTACTTAGAAAAAAGTTAATGAAGCAATCTGGCTATAAAGCATCTGGTGAAGAGGCAGTAGATAAATATATGGCATCATCAGGAAAAGCAAAACATAAAAAAAACCCCTCACAGCTGAGTTGTGGAAGTATAGTGGAAGAATAATGCATTAGTTTTATATTTTTCATTGTAAAGACTGAAACACAAAACACTACCTACCTGGAAGACCAAAATGATACCACCACTGTTAACTCAAAGACTTCTTAATTAGAAGTCATGGGAATCTGCATTTTTGTTGCTGTTAGAAAAAAATTTTTAAAAAAGTAAGAATTTGAAAAACTTTTTTTTTCTCTGACTGTGGAAGAACCAAATGCAATTAGATACACAGATATAGGGAAAAAGGAGAAAGAATTCAAAGTTCTCAAGTCAGTTCTCTACCACTAGAGGCAACTGATTGATGGCCGGAAATTTTCTTATACTTTCAATCTTCTGATTATTCCTGGACATTTTTTAATCTGTTTTTACTTTCATTTACGGTGTTGAACTTTGTGATGGAATCTCATATCCATCCTAAATCCTGCATGCTGTGTGTGAATCGAAGGACTGAAATGGCACAGGGTTGCCATTATCTTGCTGAATAAAGCACCACTCCATAGAAAACATAGAAGTAGGTCCCCTGCTCATTCTGAGCCCTCCTGCAGAGAGATTCTGCCATCTCTCCTTGCAAAACTGTCTAGCCTCAAGCAAAGTCCACATCTAGAATCATAGAATATCCTGAGTTGGAAAGGACCCACAAGGGTCATGAAGTCCAACTCCTGGCCCTGCACAGGACACCCCAAGAGTCACACCATGTGCCTGAGAGCATTTTCCAAATGCTTCTTGAGCTCTGTCAGGTTTGGTGAGCACTTCCCTGGGGAGCTGTTCCAGTGCCCAAACACCACTGGGTGAAAAAACTTTTTCTAATATCGAACCTAAACCTGCTCTAACACAACTTCAGGCCATTCCCTTAGGTCCTGGCCCTGGTCACCAGAGAGAGGAGATCCATGTTTTCCCCTCCTCTTTCCCCCAGGAGGAAGTTGTAACTGCAGTGAGGTGTCCCCTCATTCCCTTTTCCTCCAGGTTGAACAAACCAAGTGACCTCAGCTGCTCCTCACACAGCTTCCCCTCAAGGCCTTCACCATCCTCATGGCCTCCTTTAGATGCTAACACCTTTATATCCTTCTTATATTGTGGTGCCCAAAACTGCACCCAGGACTCAAGGTAAGGCCTCTCCAGCACAGAGTAAAGAGGGACCATCACTGTCTACCAGTCAGAAATCGCCTCCCACGACTTGAGGTGTTCAACAAATATGAATTTTTTTAGTGTCAAAGGGCTTCAGACAGTCAAAGGTCAATGTTGATCAAAAGATCTCATGGACAGTGAGGTGGTAAGATCTTATGGACATTGAGGTGGTAAGAGTTTATAGTGCAGCACTATAAATTCTGTACAAACAAATAAAAAAAAAAAAACTTATAAAGCATTATTTCCATATTTTTCCCCTTCTCAAACATTTGATATCCAAAATTTCATTAAAAATAGCTGTTTCATGAAAAAAACCATGATGTTCTCTGCATTGAGTTATGATGCAGTTTATGCTAGAACTTCTTATCTGCAAGGATTTATCTAACATAGAAGAAAATAAAGATTATAGGCACTGAGCAATTCTGAAGCAATTATGTAATAAATTACAAACTATGCACATGTGTAAATACAATATTTTTTTTAACGGTCATGAATGTTTTGTAAAGTTACTGAATATGCCAAAAATTACATATTGCACCCGAAAAATCTATTAACTGCCATAAATTGTGCATACATCATCTACTTATTTCTCACAATTATTCTTTAGGTGAATGAGCTTTAAAGATTAACCAGTAATTTTACATGAACAGTTAGTGCAATCTAAGTTCTGTTGTGAGAAATTAAGCCCTGAGGTTTTCACTACACAATTATTGTAGCTTGATTGCACTTATAGTTTTACTCCACAAGGATAGAAGGTCAAGAGTTAAAATATGTAAATCACCATTCAAAGAACTGATGAAGTTTAAAAATACAGATCTTTAAATTATATGTGTTAAGAACTACCCAACAATAGAATTTCATTTATAGACAACATTGAACATATTTACATAATGAGGCAACATGACAGCTTTATCCCAAATTTCTAAGTAGGGTGGATGAATTGTGAAATATATCACATATTTAATATAACAGTACTTCATTGTCTATTGAAATTATACAATCAGACTTCAAAATGTATATACAGCTGCCTGTAATGCCTCTTGTTAAATGGAAGAACTTTATCCTGAGCAATATTTCCCCTTTTTGCAACACCACAATACTGGGAGCCACTATGCTTCTTCCATTTTCCATTCCTTAACCAGCTTTTTCCTCATCTTGTTTTTGTGCAAAACATTTTTCTTCCTTAACCTTGCACTTGTTCTTATTAAATTCCATTCTGCTTTTTGCAGTCATTTTCCCAATTCCATTAGTGTACTTTTGATTCTAATCCTGCAAAAGAGTCTTAGAGATCTTAATAGTTTAATCCATCCAATCTTAATAGTTAAACCATCCACATCTGTACCAAACAGAGGTCATCCTTTCTCTCTATTCCATCATACAGACCATCAGTGAAATTACTGAAGAGGACTCAGTCCAGAGACATCTGCAAAACTTAACTGAGACAGCCTTCTCTTTTGATAGCTTCTCTCCAGTCCTGTATTATGACAAGCTTTTCAAGAACTACAATGAGGAAGAGCTGTTAAATAATTGTATCACTGTGTTGACACTGTGCCTAAGATTTACAGACGACACCTTTATTATCTCGATTGGAAATCTGGACTCCCTTATTGATTTTTACCACAAATTCAATAATAACCATTCTCCATCAAACTGTCACTGCAAGACTCTTGCACCAGCATCATTTCCCTACAGCAACATCAGCAGTGTAACCTGCAAGTGTGATAAATGGAAAACAAAAGGCCAGCACACATACAGGCTCCTCAGAAGCCTTTATATACAGCAGATCACTCATAGTGCTCACCTTAGCAATAAAGAAGATTTATATACATCAGAATTACTCATGCAGAAAGAATTTCAGAAAAAGGTGTGAAACACCATGTGAAGAAATGTTTAAGTAGAAGGTGACACCTCCACCCATCACCAAATGTGTATCTGTTGTCACAGCCAATCCTCTCCCAGTAGCTATAAAGTGTCATTAAATAACTACAAGTTGCAATACAAGAAACGTCTTGCTCTTCAAACAGCCCTGTAGCCTCACTAAATTGATTCTGAAAGGAAACACCTCATGCTCTCAAGCACACTAAATGAATATAGGTTTTCCTTGAATAAAGAACAGAAAATGTACCAACCTCTACAGTACTACAATAAATATTCACAACAGCAGAACAATTAGCACCCTACAAATCTTACAGCTGCATACTTCACCCAGTGAAAAATACTCTTATGGCAAATGTGGAGGTGAAATTAAGCACCTTTTTCATACAAGAATAATAATTCACACAGAATATATGCATAGGATCACACACTTTTAACAAAGGAAGACATCCTATGAAATTCACATTCCCCCATATTTTTAGCCTTGAACCAAAAGAAGAACCTGTTATACTACTGAGAAAGAAGATTCTGCGAACTAAAATCACTAATTTATTCATACCTACAAAAAATTGGAGTTTGGTAAATCAGTCTCTTCTCTAATTTACCAAATTTAATCCTCCTCTAACTTTTCTATTTTGCATAATATAGACTGTTGTCTACTTTCCCTTGCAAAATTTAATTAGTAAGTCCCTACTATTCTCCCCACTCGTTCTCTGGCCCCAACACACCAAGCATCTTTTTTTCCAGAGACTTACTCTGAAATACAGCCAAAACCGTGCAATTTTTTAAAGTTTGTGTTTAGAAATCTATTTCTTCTGTTTCAGGCCTAAGCAAAGTATGTTTGCTGAAAAGGCTGTCTAATTATTCTAATCATACAAATTGGTCTTAAAAGAGGTATCAACTTCATTTACAGACACAGAATCAGTTGGGTTGGAAAAGACCTCTGAGATCGAGTCCAGCCGATGACTGAGTGCCACTGAGTGCCACAGGTGTTTTCTAAAACACCTCCCAGGATGGCTGCACCACCTCCTTGGCCAGTCCATTCCAGTGTTTAATCACTCTTTCTGTGAAGAAATTCCTCTGAAACAGAGAGTAGATCCAGAAAAAAAGTGCTTTGGGACTTTCTTTATAGACTGAGATATTTGATACAGATGAAGTGAAGAGGGGTTGAGAGCATTCAGGATGTGTTAGAAAGCGTTCAGGATCTCATGGGATGTTTTCTACAATTTCTTGTATGTTTTTCTGTGCTAGGCACATATACCAGTGCATCCTGACAATTAAAGGAATGATTAGGCAGTGTTTTGCAATAGCATTCCCTAGAGCTCTACTGTATGAGGTGAAAGTCAAACTGCACTGAAAACTGTCAAGGGCACGAGGAGAGTGACTGAACCTATTCAGCTACACTGTAGAAGGAAATGCAGCTCCTGCACTCAGAACTTGAGTGGTAAATGGAAGAAAAAGCAGCTTTACTGAAACAGTTACTTCAGAAGAAAACTCATTTGAGCTAAGGACTGAAAAAAATTGCTTGACACCGATGGAGTAAGTCTGGAGATAAAGACAAATTGAGCAGAGATGACAATGAGGCTCAATGACTTTGTAAATGTCTGGTTTTTACTCTGCCAGAGAGAGAGTTGTCAGGCACCTCTCAGATTCTATCAGCTGGAGAGATGTAGCTATTTCTGGAAATAAGCCATATGTACATTTCTCTCCCTGATAAAATTCCTTGCCTTAACTACAACTTTTTTTACTCTTGAAACCAAGTATTTAATTCTCTTTTCCTTGTTCTCCAAGGAAGATGATAGTGGCCTGTGCAAAGAATATTACCTCAGATATGAGTGGTAACCTACATTTCCCGAATTACACTTAAAGTGCCCTTTCTGAAGCTTTAAGATCTGCATCTTCTGGGGCACAGGTACTGCATTTAATCCTATCCAAATCTCAAATATTCACTACCTGCAAGTATGCAGCAGGTGGATGTCAGCAATACTGTGAGCAGTCTTCTAGGTTTTGTGCATCAGATTCAATTTGTTTCACACAAATAGACCCTTGCTTTCTTTGCATCCAGCTTTTATAAATCAGTCTTCTGGACTCCCTGTCCTGGCAATCTCTCTGACAGAAGACTGTGTATTATGGGAATTTGTTGGTGGAACAACGAAAATGCTACTGCATCTTTGGACTGAGTTTTTAACCTTTGTTCCATAATATTCTTCTCTGGTACAACACCAGAATCTTAATGTAAAATCTGCACACATTACTTCTTATGTTTTCAGAAACTAAGCTTTTGAAATATGCTGATGCCCATTTGAACAGTGTTTTTGTCCTAGCTGAACAGAACATAGTCTTGTTCGAGCCTCAGGAAGAGATGCTGCATCTGGACTTTCACCTCTGCTGCCTTTCCAAACAATTCCACCTTCTTTCTGTTATTATTTCAAGGTTTTCTTGACAAGTGAGTACAGAAATGAAGAGATAAAGCCCGACTGACTCAATTTGTCTCAAGCCCATAGCCTACAGTCACATTGAAGAGATTAATGCACTACAGCAAATCACCTCCTGGGCATCCAAATCCAACCTGGGGGCATCTTTTCAATTTTTATCTTCTTCTTGTTTTTTTTTTTTTTTAAGAACATGAGAAAATGAAAATATACAGTCAAGGATTTTCTCCCTTGCTCGCCTCAAATTGCATCCATGCTTTGATTTTCAAGATAATAAAAGGTGCAAAAGAGAAGTTTGCTAGAAATGGTGTCACCACAGATATTCATTATGAAACATGCTCCTCAAAGATCAGCTGAGGGTTTTTTAATCAACATTTTAATAGTATATCTCTATTTTGAATAACATTGTGTCCAGCTTCTAAGAATAATCTGCATGGATTTGTGTCACTGACACTAAGGAAGGCTATGGTGCATTAAATTCATCATGTGAGACATATGTTAAACCTTTAGATTGTTTGCTGTTGGGCTTCTAAAAATAGTTGTTAGAACTTTGCATGATAACAAGATGTTGCTCAGGAGTCAAAACTGCAGGTTGGAAAAATCATCTTGTTAATATATTCAGCAGCATATTGAGAATGAGAAATGCCAAAGAATTTGTTTCAAAATGCAAGCACAGGTTCACTTCCTTAGGCTATAAAATTTATTCATGTGAGTTTCCACTGAACTTTTCCCTACAAGTTTCTGGTTTCTTGTTACACATATATTTCAAAAGCCACTGTGAGTTCTGCCCCATGTAACCTGAGAAAGGCAATCCTCTAGTTGAAAAAACACTGAAACACTCAGATATTTTCCTATCAAGCAACTCAATAAGATATGGTAGTATGCTTCAAACCAAATTAGAAGGTGGAGGTGCCATTGAAAGTGCTGCATCCTGGCATTTGTCTTGATTTTCTAAGGCATCTTTGCTGCAGGATGGCATGTGCTGCCCTCCTGCTCCATACCCTTATGTTTATGTTCTCATTTTTAACCCCAAGAAGTTTCACAGCTAAGTTACCTGTATGCAGCAGATGGTGCACTGGTGAATCAGAAAGAAAAGAATATTGTGTTTCTCTGAAACTCACAAGACTTTAAGTTGCTGTAATTGATGTATTCTGCCACCTTGTCCCCACACATGCATTAAAATCCAATTTCACCAACTTTCTCACCAATGTGTACAAGCAGTTGTAAGTCAAAGCATCCATTAGAAGACAAGGGCTTCTCCCTGAGGCTCAGGGATGGCTTCAAGGGAAATAAAGACAATCTTTTGAAAGAGTCAAAACTACATAAAATAACATAAGCCTCTTGGAAGCAAATTTAAACTCAAGTAACCCTTTGGGGACAGAATGGCTTCAAGGATAATATGAAACAGCTTTACAGCAGCAGAATAAACTGAAGAGCAAATTATAAAGCAGCAAGGACCCACCAACAGAAAAGCAAAGGATAATCCCTTCAAGCTGTGTGAAAGAAGAAGTAGATGGCTGCATACCAAAGGTTGGTAGTATGGCTCAAAGAGCTTTTTAGTGTCTTCACTCCAGCTTCACTATTGCTTTCAGAAGAACCACCTTCTCCTCACCCTTTTCTGTAAACCTCTGACATGTATGTTCCCTTCTACGAGGAGAGGCCATGGCAGAGGGAAAAGCAAGGGAACAGGATAGCCTGGGATGATGGTAGCACATTTAGCAACCTGCCTGTCAGAGCACATGGCTGTGCTGAGAAGCAATAAACTCCCAAGGGCAACATGTAAAGGCACCAGGCTAGATGCCACTCCAGAAGAATCTCAAAAGCACATCAGAGAAGCACCAAACCCCAGGGATGTAGCATGGTCAGTGCAGTTCATTCTCCCCCAGTTCTCCAGTCTAGTCCCAATGCTGCAGAGAAGCCCTTGCCACTAGGAACAACAACAAAAGACGTCATACTCTGGAATAAACACTGGAAGTCATTCTGTCCAGATATCTACCAAGATGTTGTCTGCAGAGGACCTGTAAGATTTCCTGCCTCTGCTGCTGCAGATTTCAGTTGGTGACACAAGGATTTGTAGAGAATTTATACTGGCAGCACTTCACTATGCAGACCTTACACAGGAGTGGCTCACCTTTCCTGCTTTCCCCATAAGCCTAGACAGTACCCAGGCTGAGGAACCGCGACAGAACATGAGAAACTCAGCTACAACACCCTACATATTTCATTATTAGTACACACGGTTTTTCTCTTTACACTCTTTTGTTTCTGTGTGTTGAAAGGAAGCTCGGGTTTCTGCCCTACCGACAACCTGAAGATATACAGCGCATCCCTTACGGAGGGAATCTTCTAGCAGGATCTTCAGAAACAGAAAAGTTAGAGCTGTCTCTTACCATTTCTATGCTTCTGCTCTGTCTTCATTGTTGGACTGTAGTCAGTCAGCACTGCCTTGCCTTTGTAGGTGTGCTTAGGTACACACATGGAGAGTGGTGAGGACATGTCAGCTGGGGAGGCCTGGGAGGTTTTAGATGGATTTTGTTGTACAGATGTACCTCGGGCATCTCTAAAAACACTGCAAAAGGGGCTAGATGAGATGAGGTTTTATTTTATTGCAAAATAATTCTTCTGTATATTTACTATGTATTAATTACAGAATTAAAATAAATCTAAACACTTCATTGTACTAAGAGATAAGCCCGGTTGATATTTAACTGATAGTTTCTGAACTGTATTTCTTAATCCCTAACGTAGTTACATTTCACAAGCAATCCCTCCTAAACTAACAAAATAGGAATTTGTTCTTTTTAAGCTGCCAACACCACTTAGGGGCTCAGTCTTAGATTTCTTGGACATCTTAAGAACTATTCAACTGTTTTTCTAGGTGAGCAGTCAGATGGACTAAACAGGCTGACCTGAATTTCACCCAGGGTGCAGAGCAAAACAATCAACTACTACTAAACAGGAGATTTCAGAACATCTGGTGCTCTTAACTGCCAATAAGGGAATTTCAGCAGGGAGAAATGGAGTACAAGCATCGGCTTGTAACTCTCCCACATTTCCCATCCTCTTCTGAGATCTGTTTAGAATTTCAGGCTTTACAGTATGATTACTGGACTGCAAGTCTTGTAATTGGCAGTAAGGAAAGATAAAATAGTTATTGTAAGTCACCCTGAAACAACTATGACCTGTGACAAATTACCCACAGTCTCTTTTTACTGTCAATTTTACAGACACAATACAATGGAACTTTTAAACAGTGTTCTTCTCAATAAAAGCATATTGTTTCTTAAATTTATTCACAGAAAAGGTTGGTTGAAGGCACTAATCATGACAGTTTAGTAACAAGCTGGCCTGAGGAATCAAGTGTAGCATGTCTTAGTACTGATCTTTGTTAAAACAGGAAGCAAAACAGAGAAGCCGGTGACAAAATTTGCTAAAGTTAGAGATTTCATAGAGTTTAGGACAAAAAAAAACCCTGACTCAATTATTTAGTTAGGATTTGTAGGGGATACAGTTCCATGTATTCACCTCCTGGTGAATAAGTTTCAAACAAATACAAAATCAGTCCTTGAATAACTCTTGCTTCAGGGAGGCAGTGGAAAAGATTGACACTTAAGAATGACTAACAATGAAAAGCCAAAAAATAAGTTAGATGAGATACTGACTAGGATTTTCATGTACTCTAAATTAATAGTTAGATCTAACTTTACCATGTTCAGTTCCCTAGCTAGCTATTAAATAAGGACAATAAAAATATTCAAGTGCTGCCTGGAGATTTGTTGCTAATAGTATGTGAGAAATTTGGTTTTTATAGGGGAAAGAAAAAGCAGAAAACTGCTGATTTTGCAGACAATGAACAATTCTGTTGTCAGGAAATCTAAAGAATGTCTTTAGTGCTTGTCTAAACCTTAGCTAAGCACACTTGTCAATCTGAATCACAATGTTTCACTTTGGAAAACTGACAAATTCATGCCTTCTAGTCTTTTGGTGAGTGAGTGCTATCAGTTGAAGCTCTTAACGTTCCTCAGCAACAACTGAACTGTTTTCAGGAAAAAGCTTTATCGGTTCTGAAAAGCAGCGCATGACGTGGTTACCTGTGGCAAAATGGAACTAAAGCTGAACACTTCAAGCATGCCTACCCATTTCTGACATATCTTGGTCATGCTACCCATGCCAAGACAAAAACCCAAGCAGAGAATTATCTTGCCCAAGACCCCTGAAGTCCAGGACCATCCATTCCCTGAGTGACAATCTAAAGAAGTACCTCAATGGTAACCCTACGAATTGTAACATATGCACACTAAAATATAAACTGAAATGACAGGAAAGCAAGTTATTTATCCTCCAAAATAAGCAGTGAAAAGAATTGGCTTCCTGCTGCAATTCTTTATTAGGGGAAGAGACTTAGTATATTTATAAGAGTTGAGGAATTTATTTTGATTGCCAGTTTGAGCCGGTTTTTTAACTATGCACACAAGTGTTTTCTAAAGCTGTAAACTTTTATGGAAAAATTGGAAAAGCTAAGCAGCTTTCCCAGGTGTGCTCTTGCACAGTAATTAATAGTGGTGTGATAAAGTAAAGAATTTTCTTAAGCAAAACTCAATGTATTTTGATGAGATGGAAAAAAATATTTATCCAAAACATGTAAGTAGGTAGACGAAATCAAAGGCTTTTTTTCTGCTCATGCAAACTCACTGGGCCAGAATTCCTTACTTCTGAATCATGCATCTTTCAGCAGACTAAAGTAAAGCAAGAAAGACACTTGGGGACAATTTGACAATGTGATTCTGATCTGCAGCTTGCACTAGTAGTCATGCTCTGAAGACTAATTTTCCAGATCCATCTGCCCTTTTGCTATGCAGATTACTTCCCTCAGACAATCAATTCAAGAGAAAAGCATAAAAATAAAATAATTAAATTTTCCTGCAATTATATTTTTGGTAAAATACTAACAATAACAAAGAAGTGAACATGTATTTTTTTATGAGCATTTTGTTTTCTGTTATAAATAAATAATGACAGAAACAGTATTGGAGGAGCTGTACAGGTTGTATAGAAAAGAACCCAAAACAAAAACAAAACTCTGATTGAGCCAAAAGGGGGTTGTTTTGTTTTGCTCCCCCCCCCATTCTTTTGTTGCGTGTAGGTGTTCTAAAAAGAATCAGTCAAATATAAATGAATAAGAAAAGCATTACAAATCCTTATGAAACAGAGAAAACAGGATTCAGACTATCCACGAAGCCTTACAGAAGCTTTAAGGTTTAGAAGGAAAAAAAAAAAAAGTAGTCTCTGGGAAATATTTGAATACCTATGGTGAATTCTGTACAATATCAAAACTTACTTATTCACCCTCTGCCTCAAGCTATGTTTCAGTAGGGGAACATAGTATGAAATGTAAAAGGAACACTGGAGAGCTTGCAGCTGATGAAAGAGACTGTATTAAATACACCACAGCATCAGGATGAGCAGTTATGTCTCTAGAGGTTCATTATTAGTCTGAAAGTCAGGAATTCCACAGCAAATGGAGATACAGTTTTCTGTGAAAGGAAAAATAAAAAGACTAAGGATTGTGGGTGTAGAACACAGGCGCAGAAAAGCAATAAAAAGAAAAGCAAAAGAGTATTTTTTCCCATCTATGTTAGTTTAGGGGTATATAACAAACTATATGAAGCAAACTGAATAATTGTAGTCTTTAAGTAGTTATATAGTTAGAAAAATAATTTTAAGTGAGAATAAACTGTAAGATTAGGAAAGAAATTCTGAAAAATTAGATAAATTATACATACATGTACTGGTTTAGCGTTCTAAAATACATGTTTAGAATTGTCAGCAGACTTTTGGAAGTAGTCTGTGAGCCATTACTATCCTTTTGAAAAAACTCGTAAATTTCAAGAGACAGAATTGTGGGTATGGTCATATATAAAATTTGGAAAAAAAAATCAGAAACTCTAAATCTATCAACTAACCTTCAGGTTTGAAAAAAAATATTAAACAAATCATCAGGTACTTCACTTAAACACGGTCAGTGTCAAAAGTCATCATTGTTTCATCTGGAACAGCACCCTACAAATTCTCTGGTGTCTTATAATACGTTGAGCACTCATTGAAATTTCTCCAAGGTCAGGGAATAAGTACTACCTTTCCTGGACGGATTCACTAGTGTGTCTGGATGTGTTGAATTTTCAGTCTTTATCTTATAAAAGGCACTTTTCATTTACCTAGCTGCCTACTTCCCTGCAGTGCATAGGGATTTAATTATATTTGAGACTTCTTTCCCTCTGGTCAATGTCAAATTTGGTTGAAAAGAGGTTATTAATCAGGAAGAACAGACACACACAGTGTGATTGCAGAAGCCTAATTTCCTTAGGAAATTAAGCTAAAAAGTAGGAGAAAAAGATTTCTCAAGGACAAGTCCCATCTGATTTTTGACATTTATAAGACATTTTTCTAAGTGAAGCAAAGAAACATGGCTAGGTGAAATAAGGTATTTTCAACTCTCTAGAAATCCAGATTGAAGTTGAAGTTGGTAACTCAGGAAAGCATTTCAAGAGGAATCCATTACAATTTTGTCCCTGGTCAAGTCCTTATATACTATCAGTGGATTGATACCAAAGAAAAGAAGGTTGCAAATGTAATCCCTTTGGTCACTTGGGGTCACCTGTCCCAGCTGTGTCACCCCCCAGCCTCCCACGCACCCCAGTCCCCTCACCACCGTGGCAGCAGGGAAAGCAGAAAAGGCCTTGGCTCTTTGTGAGCCCTGCTCAGCAATAACAAAAACATCTCTGTGTTATCAACCCTGGGCTCAGCACAAACCCAAAACACAGCCCCATTCCAGCCACTGTGAAGGAAATCAACTCTACCCTATCCAAAACCAGCACAGCTGAAAAGGCATTTTAAGTTAAGAGTAGTGTTGTCCCAGAGAAAAGGTAGATTTAGCTCATGGATGTATCAAGTTTAAGATGCCTAAGGGACTTGTTTTGCATACTCACTCCTAAAGAAGTCTCAGTGGGTATACAATCTCCAATTTTTTCTATCACATTGATATAAATAAAACAGAGTTGGAAAAGCAATAAAACATGCACACGAGAAGTTTCCCCATACACAGAATGGTGGTTGTTATGACAGTAATTGTCTACACTATTCTCTCTAGAAAAAATAGCAGTAAAAAAAAAAACAAACAAAAAAACAACACACACACCCTCACCCTGGCCAAAAAAAGCCAACCAAACAAGAAAAACCCCAACCAAAGAAACTTTGAAGGAGATTTAGATGACACATTAAAAAAGTTTGTTAGTTGAAACTACTTTTTAATGGATCAATCAGAGATATTTAAACAAAGTACATTATTAGAGTTTAGGAACCCAAATTCCCAAACTCCAGCATCTGTGGTATGGTAATTTATCTAGATGATCTTGGTATGGTAATTTATCTAGATGATCTTCCTATTCCGTCTGTCTAGGAACTTACCAGACTTCGCAGATGAGAAAGGTACTTTAGCTGTCAATTAAAAGTTACAACTTATAAATTCATTGCAACTCTTACACATTAGACTTTGCCAGATGTTCATTCATCAGAGATTGCTACAACTTGCATGGTAACTAACCTGGAGAGCTCCTATTAAAATTCAGCGTGTTGAACATTTTGATGTTTAGGCAAGAGCATGGTGCATTTTTCAGTCTAATTTGGTTCTAAGATGTGCATCAGAGATTTCTTGGTTGTGGTTAAAAATACCAGCATTAGCTGTTCCACCAGCATTTATTATACAACTATCCTACATATAAAACCATTATATGTAGTATCAAATAACATTTACTTCATATCCCTGTCATCTGAGAATGTGATACTTTCCAAATACCATGTGACTACAACTCTCTTGTCAGGTAATATTTTTGCATAATACCTATTTTCTCTGAAAAGTGTTGGTGACTAAAGAAACTAAAGACAAGAATGGATTAACCAAAAGAAGTGCTTTTCCTATTTCCACTTCAACACCTTTCTCATATGCATGTCTTCTCCTACAGATTTCCTAAAAAGCAAACAAAACAAAATCATTTAATTTTTTGGACATTTAAAGAAAGGTACTAGGAAAACATTAACTCATCTGTAGACCAAATGACCCAGCAATGTGAGCCCACAGCCAAGAAAGAAATCGTGTCCTGGGCTGTGTTAAAAGAAGTGTGGACAGCAGGTCGAGGGAGGGGGTTCTGCCCCTCTGCTCTGCCCTGCAGGTGAGACCCCACCTGCAGTGCTGCATCCACAAGGACCTGGACCTGCTGAAATGAGCCCAGAGGAGGCCCATGAAGATGACTGGAGGTATGGAGCACTCTAATCTTTGTAATTCATGTTGAAGTAATTATGATAAGAACATCTAAAGGGTAAGTTAAACCGTGTTCCATTAATCTATGGAGATTTATTTTCGTGATATTATTTCACCTTACCTTACCACAGCAAGACACTAAGTAACAACTGCTTGCATTATTGCATGTGTCTCCATATATGCCATCATTAATCAGATATGGTTGGTTTTTTACCTGTAGATAAATGTTTGCATTTCAAAATATTTATTTACAGTAGTCAGCATCAATGTCTTGCACACCTGTCAACTCCCATCAAGCACTGCATTTAATAAAAAGTTAACTGTGACCCAGATAACATCCCATTCAAATGAAATCCGAGCCAGCCATTAAAATTGTGTTTTTAATGTTATAAACCAACTGTGCCTCGTCTAAGGTTCTTTGCCTTGATATCCAAAACAAAGGTGAAAAGAACTCCTCCTCATCTCTCAGGGGCCCCAGTAAGGTTACATATTTGTAGTGTTACGAGAAACAAATTACTCTTTCCACACCAGACAGTACACAAGAATTCTCCCAATTGGGCTTGTCAGCTGGAGAATTCAATGTTTATGGCTTTGTTAGATCAACACTGTGAGACGGATCACAAAAACACAAAAAACCCAAACATTGTCCATAATGGAAAAAACCACTGGACACTTTGAGCTGAAAACTAGACTGTCCAACACAGGAGTAAAGAATAAACCAGAGGCAGTGCAACTGATATTTACTGACATTTATGATGTTGTATAACTTTGAATCCTAAGCTTGGTGATTGCTTATGTTCAAATTAATGCTTCAGAATGAAAAGTGACTGCTCCAAGTTTCAAGAAAATCCATTTATCTCCAAGTTACAAGATCATTTGTCAACAAGAGTGTCTTGATTTTCTAAATCTCTAGGCAAATTTGCTACTGATGTCTGATAAAAAATGAATATGATGGACAAGAGCTCAACAGTGAGTCATCCAAATAGTTTTAAGAATGGTTTAGTAGGTCTTTGGAAAATTTAAGATTTTATGTACACTGATCATAACAAATACAAGTCATCATTATTGCAATAGGGGGTTAATTTCAGGTATTTAGGGATATATTCATTAGATGGGCAAGCATTCAAGTCTAGTAATATTTACAGGGAAATACTGCTATTTTTACAACATATACTTAGATCTTAATTATTATAGGATTTAATTTTAATTCAGTAGCAATAAAAGCATTAAGCAGCATCTGAAAGAACAGTCTCCTGGTTTACCTATTACCAAAACTAATTCATGCCTCAAAGAACATCTACAGAAAAGGGCATTATAAACACCAGAAAGTATTTAATGGAAATGTGGAGAAATGTGAAGAGATCTGTAATGTCAACTCTAAACTTCATATGCATTCTTCATTTGAATTAACAGATGCAGAAGAGAAAACAATAATTACTGGACAAAAACAGGGGCAAGGAGGAGAAAGTCACCATGATTATTACATAAATACATGTCAGGTAACACTCTCTGTCCAGGAAGATGTTGATCAGAAGTGTCCCCGTGCTCTGATTTTGCAACACTAGTGTATACCCCAGTAAGCAATTCAATTTTGTTAGACATTGAAAACAAAATACTCTAAATGAGGTTGAGTAGTTAAGCAGAATTAGGTTGTAGAGACATCCAGCCCAGTGATTTTCCATTATCCAACCAGAATTAACCTGAATGGACAGGCCAAGGTAAAATTGTTGTTCTGAGCCCATAAAATCCACTTACTAGCCTCCCTGATTAATTAGTCTTGATATCTGTCCTCAGTGTTACATATTGTCTTTTATTTAAAAGGAGTAAGACAATATGAAGGGTTCCAGAAATATGTTACCAAATCTTTTTCACCTTAACTTTTTCTACTCAAACTCCAATCACTGAAAGAGCTGAACAAACCAATTTTAAGCATTATTTATCGTATTTCTCAATAATAATCAAAATAATTCCTAATCAAAGGAGGGAAATCTATTTTCTTGCTAAAGTCATGCCAAAGGTGGTATGACAAAGCTCTCCAGTAATAAGCAAATCAGTATTTTCTTTCAGTTCAAGTTACGCTGCTAATTTCATTGAAAAGGAATTTTCAGACAATAAAGATATTTTGCACAATTTGTTAACTGGAAGTAGACCAAAAAACCTCCTACTCTTTTCTTACTCTGAGTGCAGTGGAGAATTTAATTTTGCAACTTACAATTTGGAAGTATTGCTATATCCTCTAGAAGAGATTCGTGAAACGCTCAAAATAGGAATTTGTATCTTAATTTAGTGTCCAATTCAGAGAAATAATCCATCACTGACAGCCAGGCTAAGTGATACGTGGTGCTGCAGTACTTTATTCTGGTTTTCCTTGTGTTATGCAAAGACTTATAGTAAATATGTCCTTTTCCCTTTTCAAAATGATCCTAACAGTTTTAAATACAGTTGTTCCCTAAAAAAAGCCTTCTAAACACATGTGAATAGAAACTGTACAGGTACTGTTCTACCTGACTCATTGAGATGTCTGTCACCTTCTGTAAGGCAACGTAGGGAATGCAGAGAAAAATGCAGGACAGCAAAGTTTCCAGGTTAAAAGTTTAAATGTGTCATGTGTGCTGGATTTAAGCAGTAGGATTCTGAGTAGACCAAAACCCACGACAGAGATTTTCTCTTCTGTACGTTGACATCTTTATTAACAGTCCAATTGTTTTAAAGTGCAAGTGTAATGCAAGTTGTATCCACTTCAGAGAAAGACTACACCTTTACAATGTAACAATTTATATTAAAGAATCTAACTAGAGAATAGCATAATCAAAGCAGTGCATTTTTTCTGTCTTAAAATTCATCATTATACACAGAGACTAGAAACGCATTGTTTCCAGGGACAGTTGGTATTTCAGTGTGGTCAGTTATTAATGTCTTATTTTTTAGAAGTTAGGCATGTAAATTCTTTGATACTTGAAACAGCAGCCTTCAGAGACGTCCAAGTGATTTTTAGTTGGTCTAGACAGCTAATGTTTGTCTGCACAGAAAGCTAAGCCAGGGACTAGAGCCCATACACTGATCCTTTGGGAAGCACATTCATTGCTTATAGACAGAGCACAACAGACTCACTTTATCAGCAAGGGGATACACAACTGCTTGTTCCAGCTCATTTCCCGACAGGTGTTTTTCCTCAAAGACAAAGCCATCATCTTGGCAAACAGGCTAAAACCAGGGAAGAAGGAAAAACAGGCAAAGAAGATTTTTTTCTGTTGAAACGATTTCAACAGAACTATAATTACTGCTAAACACTAAAACATTTGGGGTCCAGTTGCTATGCAACTGTGAGGAAGTTACAGTACACAGGCTGTAGACAAAATGTGTGGGAGAAAAGCCAACTGACTTTATCAAAGAAATTACTTTTCCACCTTTTATTATATTCCGTTACAGTCTATTTTTCTTTAGCATTTTAAAAACCTTGCATCAATTCATCAGCCTGCAATACTCAAACAGCCCCATCAGTTTGATACGGAGCATTTTACTCTCTCAACTGTGAATCTGTGCTTGTGGTAAGCAAGCATCATCACACATGCCACTACCTTGACAGATAAGATCAATTTCAGCTACTGATTGAAGCTTCTGTTCTTTCTGACTCCACTTTCCCAAAACTCACCCTATGTAACATACACAGTGACTTGATTCGCTAATAATTTTTTTTATCTTCTGTCTCGTTTTAGTGACAAAAATAAGCAAAAGCTCAGATTTACTGGTTCTCAGTAAAGTAAGTGTTCAGGACAGATTATCTACATGTCCCATAGCAAAGACTGGATGCATTTCTCAAAAACCTTACAAGCCAATCATTTGCCTGCCCTCGGGTGGCATGGTTTCTGTGGCAAAGAACATATTTCTGTCTAATTCCTACAAAACAAAGCCACCCAGCACTCAGTGTGGAGCACCTTCCTACAAAGCCAAATGACTGACCTCAAAAACAACTTGATTCACACTCCCTCTGTCTCACCCCACTCCTCCTGCCTTTATGCCCCCCTTTACAAGACCCCTCAATAGGGTCACTATGGCAGCCTGGGCTGATTGCTGAAAACGCCCAGCTCTGTGCAGAAAAGCTCTGCATAGGCTGAGAAAAATAAGTTCTAGGAAGGGTTTGGGCTGGATTGGGATTTTTGTGATTCTTAAAACACTCCTGACTACAGGCACAGATGTAGTACAGAGTAAAAGTATCTCCAGCACAGAAACAGCTGAGAGCCTGTCTTCTGAAAACTCCTCTGGAATTACCAGAAGTTTCATACTCTGTTATAGTAGAATCCTACTGCACACTGAAGGGCAGGAGACTACTGCATAGTAAGTTACAAAAACATCTTTGTAATTGCCAAGTCTCTCACACATGCATCTATCAGATGTGAAGTTAAAAATAAAATAGAAGCACATCACGGTTGCCAAGTTTCTATCATTAAATGAGGTGGAAAAAGTAATTTCACAACAGAAAGGATCAGTATTGATGTGAAGCTGGATTTTTTTAAACCTTTAACTTTTAATGACTATATTCCTCTACATCTGATAGAAATCTTCACCTAGATGAATAAGAAAATAAATTAAAATTTTAAAAAAGAGAATAGAAGAGCCAAATAAGCAATGTAATCGTGATCTCCAGTATTTCTAATTAATTTAATTTTTTGAATGTGTTTGGACTTTTTTCCCTCTGCAATATAATACTAAGTATATATTTTAAAATTAAAATTAATGCATACACTCAAAAACATCAAATCTGACATAAGAAAGGCATTCTTCCAACAAGAACTGTCTTTGCTAGCAATGCATGACTGTCCTCTGGACAGAACACATATTAGAATTTGATTTTAAATTCAGGGAATAGTAAATGTGCAAAAAATAATCATAAAATTTAACACAGAACTATGGGTCCTCAAGAGCTTCAGGATTACATCTCAATCATGACTTTTATATAAGTCATTCTTTGAAGAAAGAAGACCTTTTTATCAGTTACTGAAGAATATAAAAAATTACCATTCATTTCATGATTCAAAAATGTCAGTCAAAGGTAGAAATATTCAGATGACATTTCTTTTCCCTGCTTTGAGTCACTTTGAGATTCTTATGAATTTGTTTGATCTCTTAAGCCTTGGGTACCTATATATGCAAGTTAGGGTAACAATCTAAAAAAAATCTTTAGGATATGTGAGGAAAAAATTACATAAGGAGTATGAATGAATAGCTACTCCATAGTTTGTCATGTCATAGAGTGTAAATAATTTTCAATTATTCATGGGTTCAACAAATTAATTTAATTCCTATCCTCCTTAGATCTTCTCTATTGTGAGGTTTCTATGACTATCAGTTGTACCAGAAAGAACTAATTTTAAAAGAAATCCCTTCATATTTATTGTCATCAGCCAGGAGAATTTTAGCAGACTGGCCAAATCTCAAGAGAACATGAGGATAAAATTACAACTTTCCTACTCTGATTTAGCAACTAAATACCCTGAGGGGTCAAGACTGACTTACAGCGAAGGGGCATAAGACAATAGTTCTTTTATATTCATTTAATAGTCTTTTGTTTGGAGAGTGTAGTAAGGGATTTCATATTCAAAAAGCTTTTGGAGGTAATAGAATTCAATCTAAAAAAAGAGAATAGGTGCTAATTACAGTATGCAATAGACCAGAACAGCACTAGAAGTGTACAGTACAGGTCAATATGTGTTTAGAATACAAACTGTGTATTTCAAGAGGTAAGGCAAGATTATTCCATATAATCTGCAGTTGCTGATTTTCCAAATCAACAGTATTGTTCTTTGTTTAAAAATACACAAATTAGGTGAAATTTGATAATTTGCCTCTTTTTCCTCTTTGTAGATTCTTTGTAACGTACACTTGTCTGCAAATTAGCTTAAAGAATGTTTCATTCTCACTTTACAAAATTAAAAATTTGCATTCCAATCAATTATTTTCTTTCAAATTGTTCATGAAGAGGCAAAAGGTGGGAAGCCTCATGAAAATAAACTCACGCTTATTTGATGGCTGAAGACATTTGCTCAGGATTGGCCAGTTTTGGTGTGGAAAAAACTTGCAACTTTTTTTAAGTTACTTTTACACTTCTACAAGTGCTAAAAAAAAAGCCAAACAAAAAAAATCCACCATAAACCTGAAACCAAACCACACACAAAAGAAACACCAAACACCCAAAAGAAATCACAAACAAAACCCCAAACCGAACACAATCTCCCTCCATCACCAAAAAAAAAAAAAAAAAATTGATATTTTCAAAACCTAGGGTACAGCGGAAGTAGAAGCCATATGTACAAAAGCATTTTTCTTTCATTCCAACCTTTTTCAGATGGATCCCAATAGGTTCCCAATTCACTTTTTGTTGTGCTCACACAGGCCAGGAAGATAACACAGAAAGTTAGTTCTCCATTTTGGTGACATTTGAGGTATCAGACCTTTGTCTACATACGAATCTGTCTCTCCTCTCTTCCTTTTGTTTCTTTAACACTAAAAAGCATCCTGTTTCTTAAAAACTTACGGCCATTTCAGTGTCATAGCAGCAGCTTTCAGTATGCATTCCGTCCTCCCTGCACACACTGAACTTCACTTACCAACCTTCTGTACAGCTCTGGTGAGCTACAGCGAGGTTATAAAAACCTACACAAGATCACTATCCCTACATCACCAAAGAAAAATGCACACTATATACATTTCATTTTACTGCATTTCTTTAAGAGTCTCAAGCAGTAAACAGGCCCTTTAGAACACCCTAAAATAAAGAGAGCAGAGTGTTTCTATTTATTAGAAGAAATTTCCTCTCACCTTACGCAGTCCTTTCAACAAAAACACATTCCATGCAGTGTGCTGCTTAAGTCAAAGTGCACTTTTCTTGCAATTTATGTGCAGGGTTTTTACAGACCATAAATTGTCACTTTGTCACTCTGCTGACTGACAGCCCGTCGCACACTGAGCTGCAATATCCAGGGGTTTTAAACTGACAGCATATTACTGCCTAGCATCAGCAAGTCCCAACTGACTTAAGCTGTAAATTAAATGCCCTGATGGTTGTAATACAGTGATATATTACTAGACTCAATGCAGGTTTTTCTTTGCAGTGGAAATGTGGAAAATACAAGTCCCCGGAGTCCCACCCAGAGTGTGCATATTCCATAATTTTCAAACAAGTCAGTGTGAAGCCTGGTCAACAGAGGCTTTCAGAGAAATAAAGTTATGGAGCCAGAGGATATCAGCTGTGAACAGCAGATGCTGAAAATGCTCCTGGGTTGACAATTCTCCTGTTTTTAAATACTGAGACAAAAGTTAAACTCAAAAGTTGAGCTGTAACAAACCTCAAATAAATTCTATCTGGAAGAGTAGCTGCAACAGAAAACATGGTAGAAAAGCACACAGAGGTTCTTTTTCTTATAAAGAGACTGTTTAGGATTTAGGGGTCAAAAAAAAGTATTCATTCCTAGTCTTTAAGAATTATCAAAAATCCCTGTGATGTGCTTCATTTTTAGTTTTACTGTTAAAGAGTAAAATAAGAACTTTGTTTTCACCATTTCTGTTAACATTTTATTTTCTGTGACTGAATTCTAGTTTTTAAGAATCAAAATCAGTATGTTTTAAACATTGGATTTAGCAGAAGGTTAGCTTCTTTCTTTCTTTCTGTTTGTTTACAGATCATACTTGTTTTAGGGCTCAGTGCATCTGCTATTATCCTTTAAAGCACAAAAAGATAATACACATAACAAGAATTTATTTATCAACCTTCTCTGAAAGCTTAAACAGTTCCAGTTGAAGACTTTTCCAAACTTCTCATGACTCACACTTTCTTTGCCATCCTAAAATTACAGTATTATCACTTTAGCTTGTAAAGGATTCACAGTACAGAGCTTCACAGTATTTCTCAAGACAACTTCCCAATTTAGCTTTTTTATCATACTCAGTGTAGTTGGGGTACACTTGCTTAACGAAGATCAAAAGCCTAGTTTTAGATGGGTGCAAAAAAAAATTCTAGTACTAGACCGTAATAAAGCGTGGTATCTGAAAAAATTGATCCAGGAAAAAATCTTAGCAGCTTTCACTACAAAAAGTTAATTAATATATGTAATTTTTTGAATGCAAACCTGATTCATTAACTAGGAAAAAAATCTATAAACAGCCAAATATTAATTGTTCTGGACTGCTACAGCTGGCCAGGTGAATTACTTAAGAAAGTGAGGTTATGTAAGCACTTACTATTATTATTATGTATTTCCTCAACAAGATAAATAAGACCATTTTTTCTTGGTTGTATGTTAGCTTGTGCAAAGTTTGTTTCAGTTTCTGTAAATACTAAAAAAAAAAAATCACTTCCAGTGGATACTGGTATTATTCACAAGCCAGAGCTATTGGTCAAAGGGTAAAGCATTGAGAAGCCTGTGTGGGATCACTGTTTAGTACTTATGCCACCCGCCAACCCCAGCACGTTATAAAGGAGGCAAAAAAGACAGGCCTCCTTCTGAGCCAGATTCCTGGGTGAGAAATTTCCCTTCAGCCTTGAAAAGCCTGGGTCTCAAAATCATGACAGCATAAGAATTATGGAAGGGGCAAGGTGGGAGCTGGAAATGCTGCAGTCTTCATTATTTCTAAAGGTTTGAATTACCGTAATTTCTGTTTCCATGGTGATTTTAATACTGATGTAATTTTTGGAAGATTTCAAACTCATCTATAGATAATGAAATCTGTTTCAGCCTTCATCCCCTAGGCACCTGAAGTTATGTTTTCATTCTGTGGGTATAAATTTCTTGGACATTAATAAAGACAGCAGTTGCTTCTTAAAAGTGACAGAAGCTTATTAATAAATACTGGGCTTACAATGTTGACCATAACAAAGGAGACTTCCCTAAAATTAAAGAATACATACTTGATATGAAAACCAACAGACTATTTTTGCAGAAATCATTCCAAGTGTGGAATCACAGACAAGGATCATAAGGATAAAGTACATCTCACTTGAAAAACAAGCATACTCACATAAAATCCAGTATTCTGAGTTAGGCTATACATGGTGCCCTTGTATTATTTATTTTTCACAAAACCCAAGTTTGTATAACACATTGGGGGAGGAGGGGAAATAAAACCATAAGGCAGTTCTAGCTTCTGCTACTATTAATTTTGGATCAATATGGTATAATGACAGCTAACACTGTACGGATTTCTTTTCCCTTAATGAATGGAAGCATCCTGTCAGAGGATAGAAAAGATCATGTGTCAATTAGCACCTCACCAACATTTAATCTGCTGTTTGGGTTTATTTCTTTTCTCCTTTTTTTCTTCCTTTTTTTTTTTTTTCCTATAAGACTTTGCACTCACAATAATCTCATCTGAAATTAATCTGCTTTCATAAGACTCACCTAGCTGCTGACGTTTTGACTTCTGCAGCAGATGCAATCCATTTTTCATTCCAGCTTAAAATTTAGATAGTAAAGCACTGCAAATAGACTAATGTCTTGTACTTATTTTCCAAAAATTGGAAGGAGAGAACATTTTCATAATTAAAAGATATCAAATATTGAAATAATGAAACTATTTTCCTGGGATACTATTCATGCATATTATTAATTTACAGAGCAAAGAGGGGGTTAAGATAAGCAAGGAAAGAGAACAGAAGTATTTAATTTATCTTCCATTTTAGTCGCTCAAGTTTATATACCATTGGCATCACAGAAACTATGGAGGGATCTAAAGAGATAAAGATGACAGGTAGATAGATAGATAGATAGATAGATAGATAGATAGATAGATAGATAGACAGACAGACAGACAGACAGACAGAAAGGGTAGCTAGCTAGCTACATAGGCAGATAATTAGAATGAAACACACGTTATAACATATAATCACTGTAAAATGATTTTATTTAATTAGGATCAAATCAACAAGATGAAAAGATCTTACTTGGAAAGCCAGTACTGCACAGAGAGGCTTACAAAATCCCTCATGGTTGTGTGCATAAAAAATATGTTTTGACTTTTCTGGGGGAAAAAAAATCCAAACCCAAACTAATTATGCCTTCTTAAAAGCAATATGTGGTTTAAATAGTAACATCATTTGTGAATGAACATGATCCTTGCAGAGAGGCATGGAAAGGCAAGAATTAGGGCTTTGGATAAACTTCCATTCCCCTTTAAATGGACAGGGGTCTCTTCTGGGACATGCATGAACCCATTGCTCTGTCAACGGTCGTGACTGGAAAACACCATCAGCAAATACAGTGGATAAAAAATGTTTAGGATTCCGCTGTGTCTTTTTCACTACAGATCATTTCTTGGGCAGTGTGTCTGAGGAAAACAGACTTTATGAGCTAAGTAACAAGGCATGAGGAAAGATCTTCAAACTTATAGAGATTAAAATAGACAGATTTTGTCTATTGAGGAAAGTTGTTCTTGTGAAACACAATGCACCTGTTTGTGTCAAGTGAATTCAGGAAATGTTAATGGAATTGGCTCAATTCTTGCAGACATCATATAAAATCACAGCCCTTAAAAGCACTGCAAACTGATGTCTTCCAAAAAGACTTCAGGAAAGTATTAATTTCTGCATACACAGTGATGATTGACAGAAGCTTGTCAGATGAGATTATTTTACAAAACTAAACTTTGCTATCTATATTCTGAATCAGACTTTGGCAGACTGTTGATGTTTTAGCCTGCTTCCCTGACCATTCTTCAGCACCTTTTTCACCTGTGGCTAGTAGTAATACCATGATTATGTTTTACAAATGCAGTCAATTCTTTGGCCATTCTTCACTCACTTGGATGGGACACTGGTCTTGACCTTTTTTTCCAAAACTGGATGAATTAACTAAAGCTAATGGTATAGATTATATTTAAGGTCCAAAATTCTAAACATAATTTCATTAAAAAAACCCAACTAAAAAACCCAACAACTTTCTGGCATTATCTGGTTACTTATAAATGGATTGCATACTTCTTGTTATGACAAAAATGATGTCATTGTTAATACAACATACTATCTTGCCAATGTTAAACTGCCCCAGGGGAGGTATTTCCTACTCTCACCCTCACATATGCACATAGCTTGTGCAAGAAGTTGTCTGAATTCAAGCCATTTTATTTTTCTGTCTAAAAGAGGGAACATGGGTCAAAAAAAAGAAAACAACTAGGTCTAAATAAATTCTCAATTAGTGCCTGCACACAGTCATAATCTGTTATCCTCTAAAGGAATAAATAATCAAACTATGTACTCATATGGCTTTGTTGCAGATGCCAGCTGGCTGCAGGAAGCATTTTATCCAATCAGCAGAAGCAGGCTTTTGCAAAGATTAATGCTATAATTTGTCATAAAATCTGATATATGTCATATGCAGACATTAGAACCTATCAACATTTTCAGGTCTTTGTCTGAAACAATGCATCCTCTCCTAAAGTAATTGCTACAGTACTATTACAAACCATTTTTTATCCAAGGTAAATGCATCCCCGTTTCATAGTTTTTGTCTGCACTTCCAGATCTGTTTTGTGGCTGTTGTTGTTTTTTCATTGTTACGGCAGCAAAGTTATGCTTGCATGATAATTTTGATAGTATTTTAATCAGTTAACAGATACTGCTTTTTCTCAATAAATGTTTTGCTAAATCATTGTTGGCTAAGACGGAAACACAATATGTGGATTAAAAGACATTTTTCATGACACAATTATTCATTTTCAGGCAGCAATCTGCATAAATAAGAGAGCTGAATGGCCCACTCATTTTTTTCTCACCTAGACTATACTCTTCTGTCACTGATTCTGTTCACCGCATTCTTTAATGTTCTTCCCCTGCATTGTCAATTTATTCAGAGGATGGAGTTACCAGTAATGCTGTCTCCATATGAACATTTATCTTGCTGTATTTTTTTGATATTCATAGAAAAAATTCTTGTCCTTATTTCACCTTGTGCTGTTATTTACAGCTCTGTGCAGTAAATTATTAATATCAATCCCCTCATATACATCTACTTATTTATCCTGAGATACACTAACAAAAGAATATTTGCTTAGAAGGCAATCATTGGCTGTGCTATATTCTATACATTGCATGTGGTGGTGTTTGTGTGTTTCACTCTAAAAAATTACATCTCAAAACTTGTGGGAAAAAGGTTTATAGCTTTTATAAGTATAATCTAGCACAGTAACAACTACAGGGAGACACTAGAAGTTTATGAGAGCTGGAGGACAACAACAAAAAGAAAGGTTGTCAAAATTTTTAAATTATATAGGTTATTTGTAGAAATAAGGGGATTAATTTAAGATAGGAAACATTTGAATACCAGGAGAAATTCTCTTAGGATAGGCTTCCTGTTGGCATAGAACTTCTCTTTTCAGAAGCAGAAGGTGACCTGTTGCTTGAAGTGGTTTTATCCGGGCAGCAGAATGTGTGCTATAAAGCAATCCTCCCAACAGCAATATAAATTTACATTTACAGATACAATTATCTCTTAACTTCCATGATTCTCCGAAAATATGTGTGTCTACATGAAAACAAACGCATCTTTCAGTCCTTTCTCAGTCAGAGATGCAGCGCACCACACTTTTGCATTAGCGTCTCCACTCAACCAAGTGTAACCTGACTACATACCAAGAGTCATCATTGTAAATTCCAATTTACACAAAATTTTGCCTGCTGTCCCAGAAAATCCTAGAGGAACTGTTCAGGATTGCAACTGAATGTTCATCATTATTGGTATGATTATGCTATAACAGTTTTTCTCTCTAATTTCCCATGCTTCTGTACATGCAGCTCTGCAAAAATTATATTTCCCACTGGAGAAATGTCAGCTCTCTCACTGACTGAATATTAAGGACAAAAGCACTTCATACTGCCTTGGTACTGATGACCTTACTTCACATGGAAAAAAATGTTTCCTGTTGTGTGACAATTTATTAATTCAGTTCTTGTAAAAAGTGTCATGAAGTAAACAGCAGACAGCAGGTTTCAGTTGAGAAATTGGCCTTCCACGTTTTTCCCTCCTTAACCTCCATTTCTTCAAGTACTCAAACAACAGCAAACTATTTTTTAAGAAGCTAAGAAACATTGTTGCAATCTATATTATGTAAGTCATATCATCAGACCAAGAACAGCATATAAACTATTATTGAAAAATACTTTGCGTAACATGCAGACACAGCCCCTAGGGAGCAGAATGCCAAAAGCAGATGAGTGCTCAGCTTAGAGAAAAGGCCGAGGAGTTGAACTTGGTTATCCTTATGGGTTCCTTTCAACTTGAGATATCCTATGCTTTAATACACAGAGATTACTAACAGATATTTATATTTTCTCTTAAAGAACTGAGTAACTCTGAATACAGGCTTAAACTGTCTTTGATTACAACTGGATCAGATTTGGGTCCATAATCCTTACCTAAGGCTGCTAGATAGCAATGTGTTTACGTAAGTAATTTCCTCTATCTTACATAAAGTGATTCAAAAAATAGACAATATCACATTAAAATTACAGGAGAAGCATTACTCAGTGAGTCATCGTATATTTTCAGAGACTAAAAACAGAAAAAAAAATCTTCAGTATTTGAATACCACAAAATAAACAGAGAAGAAAGAGATAATTAAAAGCAAACAATAATTTAAAAGCAGTGCCTTCCAATAAACAGTGTGAAACTTGCTTGGTTTAATAAGATGCAGGACACTAAAATGGAAGAGAATAACACTACCTCTTAGACTAACAGAATGGTTTGGATTGGAAGGGATTTTAAGACCAGATAGTTTCAATTACCCTGCCATGGAGAGGGACACCTTCTACCACACCAGGTTGCTCAGAGTCTCATCCAGCCTGGCCTTGAAGAAATGGAGCAGCTGTAGCTTGTCTTGGAAACCTCTGCCAGTGCCTCACCATCTCATTTTCAGGCTTCCTGCACGTTAAATTCACTATAGTCTTTAAATATTGGAACCACTATGTCTTAATAGTTAAGACATGTATAATGTATGGTGCTAAACAGGCACTGTGTATGAGCTGTGCCTCAAACTCAAGAGTGATGGCCTAAGTTACAAAAAACACAAACAGGGAAAAGTTACACTGTGATGATGGGAAAAATCACAGGTGAGCGAAAACCAAAACTCTCACATCACAGACATCATCCCTCTTCCTTCCTTCCTTCCTTCCTTAGAACGTCCTTCCGAAGCCTCAAATACATTGTGTAACTCAAAAACTAACTAGCAAACATGGAATTAATAGGACACAAAAATCCATAAATCCCTGGCATAAATGTAATAAACTACACCAGCACCTCTTGACAATGAGTCCGAGGTCTTGACACGTGAATATTTGACAGCTACAGATAAAGTATTCTCAAGCTACCTGAAGTCCAGTCAGTTACATAAATTTATAGTATAATGCATAAAATAATAAGTTTCGTTTTATTTTGGGAACTGGAGTTCTTTCATGTGCCTCAAATAATTTTTTTCTATGCTTCTGTCAGTATCAATCAGAATCAACAAAGTCACTATGTGTAAATAACTGAGTACCTAAAGCAGGGCTGAAGTTCTAGCCACCACATTTGTAAAAAACTTAGTGTGAGTTTTTTATCAAAACTGCAAGTTTTGAATTTGCACTTATTGCAGGAATGTAAAATGTTGTAGGGACTGCTTGTGCTATGGAATCTTATGCCAAACTTCATATTAGCCTCACTGGGAGCAGGATCACTTCCACTGGGTTATTACTGTAAGCCTTGCCCACAGCATTAAGCTGTTAGCATGTTCAAGTAATTGATTCCCCCCCCTAGGGTTTCTGTTAAACGAAGAGAAAATAAAGAATTATGAGTATATACACTTAATACATTTTCCCTTGTATGTTTGCACTTCAGAGTGCTACAGCAATGGCTCAAACTGCACTCTGGCATCAGGTGCTTTAGGTTTTGTACCATTGTGCTCCATTTGTACCTGTAAGATTATCTCATGCTTTCCAGCTTTGTTTCTAAATGTAGAAACACCATAATGCAGTAACATCTGACATCTGACTTAGTAATACACAAATTTTCTGGTGTGTGAAAATCAGATACAGACATAAGTATAAATTAAGAATGGGAGCTGAAGAATGTCTGCTTCTATAACACTACTGAGGAGATATGTACTGTCTTTTAGATAAGTTTATTTTTCATGAGGTAACATTAAAATAATTTCACTTTATTATAATTAAGAACTTTAAATATTTATTTTGCTGCAGATAAAAGATGCCATTTAAGAATCAAGAAAGCAGGTCAGATGCAAAAATGCTTATTTATCTACCAATGGTCTATCTTATTCCTGGCAGACATCCTAAGTGTATCTACAACTTATCAGTGGTGCTCTTTATATCTGCTGGAAAAAAAAGTGTCCAAAACTTTGAGAAGAAAGATAAGCATAAGAAAACAAGAAAGGAAGAAAGCAAGCAAGAAAGAAATAGAATCTTAATTATCAACCCATTCGAAGTAACTTTTAGTCACAGCTAAGGTATTACAAATCTGATTATTAGTGACAATAGGTGTGAGTGAAAGTATGCTTAATGTATTGAAGCAAATGCCTACTGCTGCCAACCTTTTTAGAGTTTGTGGTAGTTTTTATTTCTCACATCAGTAAGAGTCTCTTGAGCAGGGTTTGTGTCTGTAGGAATTCTGCATGTGGTCTCACAAACCGCTCTGAACACTCCCATTATTATATCCAGAATTCTGCAATTGTCTTCCTTAGTAAACTTTATCCTGTGGCTGAGAGCACACTCAGCTCTTAAACTGAAAAATAGACAATAAATACTAGAACTTGTTACAAGTCTGTGAAAGTATCTCCCTAAACTATGTTTGGTTGTTGCAGTCCCTGAAATTATATAGCTTTTCCTACAGAATCCTGTCTATCTACAGAGGCTATTTCTGCACTGCATTTTGTCAATGCTGACTCCAACTAGAGTTTCATTGCCACAATGTACTTTGAGAAACGGCATTCTAGCGCAGATTTACAGCTTGCTCAGGTTAGCAGTGCTACTTATCACACACCTAAAGATGCTGTACTTACAGTGTGAACAAAATGAGTGCACTATGCCTAGTTCAGTGACCATAATCCAGAATGCTATAAATAATATATCATATATTTTGTATGTAGGCAGAGAATAAGCACACAAATTATGGCTGTGTGAACTGTTCTTTCAAATTTAAATGGTCACAAAACAGCAAGGTGATGTTGCCATCAGAACATTTGTAGAGTAGACCTGGAACAAGTTGGAACAAGTCAATATGGGCTCTGAATCAGGGGGACAAGGGCAGTTGTACTACAAACATCCTCCAGACTGCAATATGGAAAAAAAAAAAGCTGTGTGCATGAGGGCTAACCTGCCTTGAATACTCTCTGCCACTGAACATCCCTAGATCAGTGTGGAGTGTTATTTCCCATTGTTTTTTAATATAGGATTCTTGCCTTGTCAGTTTTAAAAGCAAATGCAAAATATGAAATTATTTTGCGAGTCACAGCTATGATATCTTTAGTATTTGCGTCATTCTGATTGAATGATACTACTGGTTTTTTCACTGTTTTCTTACATACCTCAGGGTTAGATCTTTACAGAGTCTTAACATATCATGGCTTTTGTAATTTTTTCTTTATGCTTTACTATGCATCTCTAAAACATATTTTTCTTTCCATATCAATACAATGATTCAAAAAGTCTAAAACCTTAGTTATACTATTCTATTTAGTTAAAAATTGAGAAAAATAAAAATAATTTTGTGATGTCTTTACCAAAATTACTTTTGTAGGATTCTTTTTTTCTTCTCCAAATACAATGTGGATTCAATGACTGCTTGACAAAGAAGGTTCTCTCAAACACTTGGCTAGACTTTGATATTTGAATTTATTTGTCATCTGGAAAGTCAAATTCTTTTATTGCTAGGCAATTCCTGGTAATATTTCTTTTCTAAAAGTATAGAGCTTTCAGTTATACCCAATGCACTCTCACCAAAGCCCAGAGAAAATCTAATCAGATCACAGTAGAATTTACTCTGATTCCTATCCCTAACTAATTCAGAGATAATTGACAGTTTCTGGCATGGTCACTAGCAAGATAAAAACGAGAAAATTTTGTTCACCACATTTACAACACTTCCTCCCTCTTCTCCTGGTGGTATCAGGAGAGCATGAGAAAAAACAGTGGAAGTGCCTCAGAGCAGCTTAATGCTTTTTTGCATTACAGATCTGTTTCTTTTCACTGATGTCATAATAAAACCAGCATTCATTTTACAATCAAAACTTAATTTGTGCAAAATCAGCAGCAACTATACAATGTATTTGGGAAGGTACCAATGTGGGCTGTGTATATTGAATATTCACTCATTTTCGGTTTGGCTGTTTCGTTCATCTAATCCTTGTCTCTAATCCACCTGAAAGAGAACCACCAACACCTTAGAAACATGAACGACAAACAGGGAATTGGAGATCTGCCAAGCTGACATCTGAGAGACTGCGGAGCTGAGGAAGTGCTGTTGAGAAGAGGTCAGGAACAGCAGCACTCTTGGAACAGCAAGACTTCCACTATCAAGTATCAATAAATAACACACTAAGGAGGAGAATATCTGTCAGCAGCTGTTCTTCTGACTATGTTTCTCAGTCTCTCTGTGTCTTTCTGTCCCCTAGACTGTATGATCCTGTTGACCTCTTCAACCAGGAATCAGTGCAAAAATTTACTGAGCTCTGCATTGCCATGTGTTTTTCTTTCCATCAAAAATGCACTTCATGCATACAGAAAAGACTCAAGAATATGGGAAATTTCAAATACTATAAACTGCTCACATGATATGTATTCTTTGGAGGGATTTATACTATATTTCTGAAAGTTTAAATGCCAGCTACTATTGTCTCAGCCAAAACAAAACCAACGTTCTTATGTATGAATAAAATCCCATGGATTTTCCTTTATCTATGCATAAGAAATTATTTTCTTCTCACCTCATCCTACCTATATCTTGAGCAAGTGATCTGCTTTCATACTGTCTCCATCAAGCTTCAACCTACCCAGGTATTATTAATCAGAAAAAGTGCAAGACAATCAAATTACATCCAGCATGGTCCTGCTGTCAAAAAATCAACTGGCTGTGATTGATTAATAGAAGATTGCATCTGATTTTGTGGTGCAAGTTCTTCCCTCAAAAAATTTAAACTTGTTTAACATGTTTCTGTCAGCAAATCTTCTCAGCTGACAATCTTTATGGAACAGCCATCTGTTTTTAGGGATTATAAATACTTTATCAAAATATTTTCGACATGTTTCTCCTGAGAGATGATATCTTCTCTTCAATAGATTAATGTCTCAGGGGTAACTGCAATACCTAAGTAGGCAGTCAGAAGATAAAGTTTAAGATTTATCTAATTTGCCAACAAATTACATAGCCCATAGCCTGAGTCCATTTTTTTATTTTCATAAGGGATATAAAAACATTATCAACACTTTCAGAGATGCTGCTGTTTTATGAACACACTTTAAGGTCATGCTAAATCAAAACTAAGCAGAATTTAAAATGGTTAATTGGAGGTTGCATCTTCCGTCTTAACCCTCCTTCTGATTTACCACATATCTGTCTATTTCTTGTCTTGACGTTTTTCTTTCATTTTAGTAAGAATTAGAATTCAGATACTTTAGGCATCCATCTTACAGATGTGTAAGATTATGTGTAAGAACAGTAGTTCAGATTCTGTGTAGACTTTGGCTTTGCTGTCCTGCAGTTATCCACACAAATAAAATAATTACTATCTCTTATTTTTCTACAGTGACCAGAAGCATTAGCTAAATCAGGACCCATTTTGCTAGACACAAAATAAATAAAGTTCTTGACTATAGGTATTTATATACTCAAAGGGAAGACAGAACATGTAAATGAGCAAGTACCATCAGAGCCTAAGAAAAGTGGATGAAGAAGAAGAATGATTTTGCTTTAAACAGTTCTATAAGAATTTCTTAGCAGAATGGGAGGAGTATCAGGATGCCACCCATCCACAGTCAGGTGGATACTTTTTGTAGGAAAAATTTTGAAGGTGAGGTTAATTATCACATTTTTTTCAAAGCAAGTCTTATGTTAACTTTCCTGAAAGGCTTTACTTGCTTCCAGCTACTTCATACCTCAGTGACTTCAATTCTGTCCTTCTGTATAATATATATATATCTCAAGACATGCATATATTTAGGAGAAAAAACTTTTTCAAATGTAATGGGAGGCATATAAAAATAGTGCTATCAAAGACTGGAGAGCTATTCCATCTTTCAGAAATATAGTTTCCACTAAGTCATTTCTAATTGGTCACTATTTCTTAATCTGTTTGATTTTCTTTTTATCTTTTCCTCTTGACCTTTTCAATATGAAATACTGGAGCCTTTCACTCTGCTTGCCTCTTAAATGCACTTATTGTTTTATGTATCACAATAAGTGCATTTTGTATATAACAATAAAATGGTATCTGAAACTGAGAATACTTATTTTTCCCATTATTATCCAATCAGTAAATACTATGAATGTCTTCTAGAGAGACTGTATTATGATCACATGTATTTATTGAAAGAATAAAAACTCCCTTCCATAGCCCCCTTGACCTTGGTGACTTTTGTCCTTTGTTAGTGGATATGTTCCAATCCTGTGAGCAAGAGTAAAGCTTAGTGCATACAGAAGCATTTGTAAAACTAAGAACTTTAAGTCAAGATTTTAAAAAGAATGTGTTTAGAGCATCTCAGAGGACTAAATTTATTGTTATGTATATGGCATTAATGGCCTCCCAGGAATCTTGATGCCACTGTGGGATTTCAGTAGTTTCTGACCTACAGCTGATGGGCAGAAATCCAAACTCTCTCTGGTTAACCCTCAGAAGCATCAAGGCTTGCTTTTTATTATCTTTATCCTAAGGTTAAGATGAGGATCTGGGGTGCTGGGGAAGGGAAGGAGAAACTCCATTCATCTCTTTGCAGAGATCAGTATTACTGTATATTGAAGACAATGGATGCAGCTCCGGTGACAAAAAAAAAAAGATGTATAAAGAACAAAAGTACCTAGTATTTCCTCTTTAAACAGAATAAAAATACCGAACAGAATAAATGATTGAAAAAGGGTTTGGGAGTGTATTACATTTCTGAAAGGAAAGCTCACATTATAAAACTGCAAGTATAATTTTGGCTTTGTGAATCCATTAGATTGAATGAGGCCATGATTTCCTCTCTATTTTTTTAGTACCCTGAATATGGCCACGTTCTGCCAAACAACAAATCCTTCTGTTTAACTCTGGCTGAACTGCAGGACAGCACTGAGAGGTGAGAAAGTGTCACGCCACACACCATGGGTGTGACCTCTGTCTGTTCCCCATGACCTCTGAGCGTGCTGTGCTGTGAAAGCACTGTAGGCACCTGGATTGCTGAAGTGGGCTACAAGGGCTGCTGAGATTTTGATTTCGTTAACTTAGGCATTGCTTATGAGATACGGTTTCCAATTGAACACCGTTTTCTTTATCTCATGAGCAGTGTCCCAGAGACAGATATTTTATTGTCTGTAGCCAGGTTTGAATTCAGTGTATCTCTGAATAAATCTGACTAAATATTTCTGAAGGTGAGACAGTATCTCAATCACACATTGCTTTCGAAACTTTCAAGCTTAGAGCCAAACAATGTTAGCACATTGTTTAGAGCCTTCCAAATATCTGTGATTGAAATCTAGTAAAAATATAACTTTCTTTGGACAGACTTGCACACGTAGAAAACAGCAAAGAAGGGCATTTTAAATTGCCATATTTTTTATGCAGTCTTTGCATTGAATGAATTGAATAAGTAGTTTGGCAGCAGTACAAGGCAAAGTTTAACACTTTTAGTCACATGGGGGGAAGAGGGCCAGAGGCAAATTTGTCCCTCTTTTGTTTCAATCCCAGTGATAACTTGCTGTAGAAAAACAAGAGTAACTAGAGCAGAAAAATGACATAACCCTGGAAATTATTGGAAAGGTTACTGCATAAATCTATAATACTTGAGCTCTGGCTATTGAATGGAGCTCTATTATACCTAATTTCATGGAGCTCTATAATATCATTCATAAGAGAACTGCTGCAAATTTGTGAAATAAATACGTTTGTAACAACAATACATACAACTAATTTTGAACTGTGCCCATACTCTGTGCCTATGTCTAGTTTCAAAATCAGACAAATTCAAGGAATCTTGCAAGTTGCCTGGTAACAGGCAGCTGAGAAAAGGCAATGGAGACCAGAGAGAGTTAAAGGTATTTAATTTTCTTCCACGTAGTTGACATCAGATAAATTAGAATTACATCCTCAGAGTTTAAGCTAACTCTTGATATTTTTATTAAAACCAATTATTTTTAAAAAAAGTTTGAGTAGAATTTGGAATTGGATGTAGAACCCCTCTCCACAGCAAATCAGAAACCAAGTAATTGGTAAAGGGCTTAATATTTCTGAACTCAACTTCAATTCATAGTTTTGTTGGCCTTATATTTGTGCTGTGATGTTCGGGCATTATCTGAATGTCGAACTTTTAACAAAATATTTCTGATACTATCCATGCTAAAAACAATCGTAACTAAACAAGAAAAATAAAGAAAACTAAAATTACATTTTAGTAACATGCAGTGCTATTGAACTGAAGTTCACAGGAGTTGGTAAATTTTCTAAGTCTAAGGGGTGAATGTGGATTGAAAGAAGAGGGAAATGCTGTAATGTGGTGTGGTAACAGTAGCATTCATAAAATAAGCAATTGCAGTCTTCTATGCAATACTGAGTAGGTCTCATCTAAAACATTACAGTAATCTTTGGCCTTTTCATTTCAAAAGCTTTATCAATAAAATGGAGCAATTATTTTAAAGAGATAAACAGGACTGAGATTTGATAAATCTAATCCATGAAGTGTAGATAGGAAAAATGCTCATGCAAACAAGAAAAAGGAAAGATGAGCTGACAGAAAGTTAGTGTCCAGAGCCATCAACAAAGCATAAATCATCTTAGGAGGAAGATAAATATTATCATGAGTGAAACACGACAGAATAGAAACCAGAGAAGTTAGTGCCTGAGCCATGGAAATGGAGATTTACATGACAGAACTAAAAGGGAATGCATTACCCAGCCCTGTTAGGGATTGCATTTCATCTTTGTGCTTTGTTGTGCTGGAATTAAGCAGAGCCAGATTTGACAGAGCAGGGGGTTTCTAGGGTCTAACAAATCCCTGCCTACTCTGACATACAGCTGCCTGTGGCGGAGTCTCAAACAGCTCCTAAATGCTCAAACAGTTGGTGATGTTCTGAGAAAGTCTAAAACAACAAAGTTGTTTGTGACTTTTTACTGAAAGGAACACAAGGACAAAAATAAACTTTTAGCCAACACTACTAATGGAAGCAAAGAAGAACAATCTTTGGAGGATTATAAACCTCTCATCTAATCCTAAAAGCTAAAATGGATCTCTGAGGATTAGATTAAATTGTATGTTTTTCCTTAGCATTAAGTTCAAGAGACTAAAGAACAATATAACACACTGAAATCCGAAAATGCAACATTTAAGTGGTAAAGATAGTTAATGCAAAAATTGAGTTAAATCTAACCTGATAAAATTAAAATGTTAATAGGATAATTATTTAAATTACAGCAATTGTAAACCAGGCCATCTCTGTTAATTCCAACTGTTCCTATACAGAGATGTGACTCAGGAAAACAACCCTTGTAAATGTTTAAAAGCCAAATCCAGAATTCATGAGATGCACCGAAAACATATATAGCTGGTATAATTTAATTTTCTAAAGAAAATAGGTTTTAAAAATTGCCAAACTGTAAAAGCAGTCAATTATTTTAGCTTAAGAATCAGAAAAAAATTAGTAATAGGTAAGAAAATTTACAAAATAATATATAGTGCTGATGATTTAGCATAATCTATAATACAATTACAGTATTCCATAAGATTAAGAAAAAACATCTATATTACTGTAGGTGACATGCTGTGAAAAATATTATCAATATAGTTTTTTATCTTCATATTTATGCATTTTCTCAACAATCAGTGATTATGTATTGCTGATGACTGATTCAAGTCTTCAGCTGAGTCTTCTGCTGACATGAAGAAAAAACAACTTCATACGTGTAAAAAATTTTGTTGTTGAGATAACAACAAAGAATAGCCTGATGAGATAGTTTTTGTGCTGCATTTCCAGCTAGATTTCACAGAACTGCAAGGAACAGGTTAACACATCACTGGTTTTATGAAAAAATTAAACTTTTATGTACCAGTTGGCCAACCTGAGGTTTGAAATAAATGATTACAATGAAGTTGTAAGCAGTCAAATAACTAAATAATATATATTCAGGCAGTTGAATTTCATCAAAAGAGCACCTGGATACCAGGTAAGGGACTAAGGCTATTAGAGGAAAAATTTTTACTATCTTTTTGAAAACAAATTCATTCTTATGCAGAATGGAAAGAAAAAAAGGAAGCAATTCATCAGTCAAATACAGCAGTAGTTTTGGAAGTCTAAGCTTTATCATGAGCAATGTACAGGAAGAAGGCAATACATCTCTAGTGAAACATAAAAGCAGTGAAACAGGGTCGTAATTATGCACAATAGTGACATTTTCTCAAAGTGAGTAGGAACAGAAAATGGATGTTGAACAATTGTTTAACGTAGTAGCAGAGAAATAAAAAAATTGCAGTAAGTTTGCTGTTATGACTTTCTTCTTTAATTCCTATATTTTTTCTCATGTTTATAATTGCTGTCCTGGATCAGAAGCTGTTGAATAATATATATTTTTATCAAATAATAAATAAGATGATGACAATTATTCAATGTGACTATGGAAGAAAGGTCAGGTGAACACTCCACACTCCTGCCCCGAGCAGCCTACAGAGCATGGGCAGTAACACAGAGACAGTATGGATTGTTCTGAATTCATCAGCCTCACTGCATGGATATGATTCCCAGTTAGAAATACTGATTTCTGATTTCTTTTTCTCTGGTTTCTTCATTTCTCCATGTGATATGGTTTGCCATCTCAAAATTTATATGCCCACTGTTTTACATTCTTACAGTGTATGTGCTTTTCTATCAAAGATCAAAACCTTACTTTATTTATTCGCCCTCCAATGCTCCAACACACCCTGGCTCTATGCATCACACTTTTAGATGATTAAAAAAATTCCATAATGTTTGTTTATATATAATCATTGCTTGCTGCTGAACCAAAGTGACTTTTCTGAGGCTGACAATAGTGCATTCTCCTACTCTCTCCCTTTTTCTCTTTTGTAACAGGATCATTTTATGGTAACAAAAGAAAACTGCTGAAGCCATGGATATTTGTAATTGCATTAATTATTTGACTTCCTTATCTCCAAATATATCAAAAGCCTTTCAAATGTTTCATTGTTTCCAGAGCATGGAACTAACTGGTGATTCTAACTCAGTTCTTACATACAGGTGCATCTGTGTGAGGGTGTCTGTGTATACAGAGACATGCACTTAGACACACCAAAGTGTTCAAAACGAAGTTTTACATTTTAAATTAAAAAGAAAAATGGACTTTAGAAGGAATATTTCTGTTATAGCCATTTCATTGAAAAAATATTTTGGTCAAACCTATTCAGAGAACCGTTTAAAAGAAGCTCAAAGGTGTTAAATATAAATTAGGGGCAAAGTGCAACCACAGAAGTCATACTACTGTATTCTGAAAATTTTGCCAACCACAGAGAGAGCAGTTCTCATTTCCAAGAATATTTGTCAAGAGAGCTAAGTTCACTGAAGTCATGTACATGTCAAGTGGCATTGCTGCCTTCAGAGGAATCAAAGAGTGTCTTGAACTTCCAGGACAAAGTAAGCTAAAGATAGCACCTGTCACTATTGCCTGCAGATATGGCAGAGTTGATGCTACTCAAAGTGCATACCAGCTTTTATCTGATATTCTTGAATATACACTCAGAATTATATGGTGCCTTCTTTTCCCCTCTAATTAATATGACATCTTGCAAAAAATATGGCAAGAATTGGTATTTCTATCTTACCCCAATTTTCAAAGTTTAAACTAAACAGAACTAGAGTAAGGTAAGTTAAAAGTTTACAATATTTGAAAAATGTAGCACAGATTACACCTTGTCATTTTGATCTCTATTGAATCTTATTTTTTCCCATGTGCCTTATGTTCTAGTTTGATAGCTCAATAAAGTGCACCAAGATGTAAGAAAAAGGCAACTGAGGAGATGAAGGACGTTGCAAATAGTTTTAGTGAAAAAAAAGACAGAAAAAGAAGGAAACTAGGTAATTTTAGGGGTTTTGGGGAAGAAGAGTAAGAATTGTTTGAAACTGGAGACTGGAAGGCTTTGGTATCAGGCTCAAAGTTTTCATTACTTTTAATAGACACCATTCATCGTAAGTTTTCATAAATAAGAGAAGCTCTTTTGTTAAAGACCTCCCTTCTGCAATTCACAGTACCTTTCTTCTATTTCTTCTTACATTTTCCGTCCTTTACTCTTTGTGTTATCACATTTTCTTCTATAGGTCTGTGCTTATATCTGGCAAATATTAAACAAGATGTCATCGTTTGGGCTTCCTTTTCTTTTATTTGTTTAAGAGAATATTCAGTTTTCACTGGTCCGTTCTTGCCAAATGATTTATAGCAAGATTATGGGAGCAGAGAAGAAGTATAAAAGGAGTGGTCATCAAGAACATTTCTCCCCAGCTTTAACCTTTGCTTTCACTGACAGATGGTAAATTGTGGCAGCAAGACAAATGTTTTTACTCTGGACATTCACCTTCATGTAGAGTGTGAGTGGAGACAATTGATAATGAGACACTTGAAAAGATAAAGAGAACTTGGTGTTCAATACTCATGAATAATTATAGGAAAAATCATGAAGACCAAGTACAAGCTTTATCTCTAATTTTCCTTTAGACTGTGAGCACAGTTAAACAAACCTGTTATCTCCACCTCAAAATCGGCATTAGTAGCAGACCTAGTTATTTTTTGAGTAGTGATTTGTAGTTTCCTGACCACTTGGAAAGAACATGGTATGAATATAGTGTCTAATGACCCTTGAACATTTGCTTTCCTGTGCTTGGAAATCCTGGTTTTGCTGGAACTGTCATTAAGCTGCAAAGCACAGCTATACAAGTCCTACTGGGAAAAAAGGCATGGAGGAAAGGAATAAAAGAAAGCATTTTTCCTGCAGAGATTTCCTTTTTTTATTGTTTATGATATGAATTGCAGAAGAAAAGCACTCAGCATTTTTGCCTTTTTAAACTACATGTTCAATGGAGAGTTTAGAAAGTGACTCGGGCTCCCAATAGACAACATCTTAACCCTATGCACTTAAAAAATGCTAAAAACACAAAGAAAACAGACACTAAGCAAGAGCATGTTCCACTGTGCTCTTTTTGAGATGACCTTATGGGTCATTTTGTCAAAAGGACTTTTTGAATGACTATACTCAGCACTAGCTCCTTTTTGGTGGTGTTGCATTATTTATTCTCACAAGGCAGAAAAATGTAGCTATTGTAAAGTGAAGGATAGTAAATCAACTCATGCTGCTTCTCATGCTCTCAAAGAAATATTGAGAAGTATTGAAAAAATAAACATATTTTGTTTCTTTAAACATACACACACAAAAACCTTTCAAAACACGTTTGTACAGTACTTTTCCTTCCTTGTTTACCCTCTCAAAAAACAGGTTGTTACCATATCAAGGCTGCAGCTGTCAAATCTGCACACAGATTTTTCATTCCCAATCACACAGGTTGTGATCAAACTGTCCTCTTGGTTATTAAATTTCTTTGTGCAACATCCCTGCTCTGGTGGTCTGTGAGTTCCCAGACACAAAATGTGTATCTACACACATACACCTGTTTTGTGTAAAGATTCTTACTTATTATTGATCTCTCGGTAGTTGCCAAAAGACCCAGAGAGATTCAATAGGCTATTTTGTTGTCCCTAATACACGTAAATAACAACAATCAGTTACTTCTTTAAAAGCTTCCAGTCTGCTTTAAAATGAAAACCAGAATAAGAAAGGATAATGATGTAAGACACATAGTAGGACAGCCATGAATGGAAAATGTCCTGAAAGTGGTCCCTGATGCTATTTGCAGTAAATCTTAGAGATACAGGTTATGCAGAGTACTGTTGGTACAGTTTATATTTACAGATGATTGCCTCATTAACTCTGTCACATGTCAGACACACAATAATGATATCTACTATTTGGTTTTCATCTGTATTCAATCCCTAGGCATCTATTATTTGTCACATTTCCTTCAGTCACTATTCCAAAACTTGAGTGTCCTGAGTGTGGAAACACTTTTCTACAGCATTCATGAAATTCCCATCAGCTGGAGCCTTTAGCTACCCACAAACCAGAACCTGATGAGTCTTTCCTTTGAGGCCTTCCAAAAAACCCCCCAACAGCTAATTACATGTTTATGAAAACACACAGTATTGTCTGAGTTTTAGAGTAGAAAATGAAAGGAATAGTAGCAATGAGAGAATCAAGTTAAAACACGTTTAGTTCTCAATTCAAAGCACTGCTCAACACACAATGAGATCTATTGTTGCTGTCACACTTTTCACTTTATATTTTTTCTGCTGCAAAAAGACTGCTGCTCTGAATTGGAAAGAACAGACCTTTCCCTGATTCTGCCTTTTACTGCTAAGATGCAATCTCAAAAATTTTATGTTCTGGATTACTTCCTTTAAATCTTAAATATATTGAGATTACTAGAGAGATAATCTAAATTACTTCCTCAGTAGTGGTGTAGTTCTTCCTCCAGCAAAATCAAATAAATAGCCTCATTACTATGAGCAGAAGGAAAAATGAATCTCTTACTTTGGAATGCTATGGAGGAGAGTGAATGGACATAGCAGAGTGCCAGAATATGACACTTTCTCTGGCCTGCCTCAGCAGGCAAGGTATGAGCATAACACTGCAGTTAGAGCATTTTATTTTTTTTAAAAAATTTGAAAATTTCACGTATGAATAGCCCCTTAGAGATTAAAAGTTAAAAACTTGGAAATTAAAGGTTACAGGTAGAACTTTGCAGTGTAGAACTTTTCCATGGTGCTGACAGTATCCACTCATGGCACTTTCTTGGCTTTTAGTTACCAGGTCATAATGGGTCTAAATCAGAAGCTGGGAAAATAACTGGGCTAAAATTGTTTCACTGGGGAGAGAAATAGTTCTACTGGTCAAACTAACAGTAGGTGAGTCAGCAAAAATAGAAGAGGTAAATGTTGGGAGTCTTTGATCTCTGTGATTTCATCCAGAGGACCAGGAGAAATTTTTTCTGTGCAGTTCGTCTTCTTAACCTCTCTAATTATGACTCAGTAAGGAAATTCCACTGAGGATAGATCATATCAGTCTTTTTTTGGTGACTTAAGATTAGACTGAAATATGTGGGTAAAGGGCACTAGTTGGTATGAGTAAGACTTTTTTTTTCTGTCTAGTGCTGTCTTTCCTGCTAGTTTTCACATCTTTTTTTTTTCCAATATAAAGAATAAACACCTTTAAAGAGAGGAAGTTCCTGCTCTGGCAACTATGGCTGAATCCAGAGGTTTTATATATGGTACATCTATGGTGCCTTAGCTCTAGCAAGAAATATGGTATTAATCCAAGTCATGTATACTGATGCAAAAAGGAGCTCTTAGTGAGAATTTTAATGCCATATTTAGGATTATTTATATTAATGAGAAAACCACAAGAGACATCACCACAGTTAATGGCAAACATCCTGTATGTTAGAAAGAGCAACAGTTCTGTGCAGATGAAACACAAGGCCAAGCCAATGCACTAAAAATAGAAAATAAAATAATTTCCCAATATAGAATGCAGTTAGATTAAAGGAGGCTCTGCTGGGCAAAAAAATCCAGATGGAATCCTTCACAGAGCTTGCCAGATTGGGGTTTCCCAGAATGCTTTATAAAATGAAAAAAGCAATATACACAATTTGATTTCTGCTAAATGGAAAGAAATAAATTGTTAGGGTTGTTTAGAAATCTCTTCTATGTGTGAAATAGACTAAATTTGTTCTGTAAATACATGTTTTGACCTACTTAATGTAGAGGAAAAAAAAAAGAAGGAAAAAAAAGAGAAAATAATACTGGGAGTGTTTAACCTAAGCCATTGTATTTGCCATGAGAGGTACCAGCTGTGATGTGTTGTACCAGCTGCCTGCTACAGAAACTTCGAGATAACAGACTTCCTGAAACAGCCCAAAAATATTAAACCAAGGTGTAATTACCGGGGCTGCCTAGGTACTTGTGCTCTGGAGGACTCAGTTATTAGAAGTTGCCAAAACTACACAACAGTGAAGGAAAGGTTCCACCTACAATCTTTGTTATTTTCAATACAAGCACAGACAGAAAACATCTGAGAGGTTCTACACCCTTGTTTTCCAACACTAGATTATTTTTAATAGTGGGACTGTATTCACAGTTTTGTTTATGTCCAAAGAAGCTATTGTGATGTTTAAACACAATAACTTACAGACGCACTTGAAAATTGTTGAAGTTCTATTCTCTCACACAACCCAAACTTTACAGATTTGAGGAATACAGACAGACTCTAAACAGAAGTTTAGAAATACAAGTATCTTGTACAAAAGAACTGCTGGGGAGATTGGAGATAGAACTCATGACAGGAGATTAAAAAACACATATGCTGATGACCATTGCTAACAAATTCAACTACTAGGACATATTAAAGCAGTCTGGAATTTCTAAAAAAAAAATTAAATACCAACAGGATTTTCTAAAATTGCTATCAGTAGTTTTATTATTTTAGTGCTTATTTTTTAAAATATATTGATGATACTCCCTCTCTTTATACAGTTCTGACAAACTTCTTGATAGTGTAAGGCTATATCCAAATGCCACACTATATATTCATTTTATTCACCTATTTGAATTGTTATAAAAATGAGAATTAAAATGGCGTACCTAGTAAAAAATACTATTTCAAATTGTCATGCAGAGAGTTTTGCTTCTCTCTGTCTCAAATAAATACTAAGTAATTTAAAATGCTTAAATTTTTTATAAGTTTTATTTTGTTTTGATACATCAGTCACACAAAGATGTTTTTTTCATAAAAATTGTTTCCTAAAGCCTTTTAGGTCTCTTTCTCTTAACAACCTTCCTGCTCTAATTGCTGTTGCAATCACAGGAGAAGTAAGGTGTTTTCATTGTTTCGTTTTTGCTTTGCTTGGTAAAAACTGTTGGTTCACTTAAATAAGGGAGATGAAAAAATCTGTAAGAATAATTTGGATGTATTCCTGATATTTATGTTTATAAATTCCAAGTCTGGGAAAAGCAACAGCGGTAATTAAAAAAAAAAAAAAGCTACAGTGTACTACTATTTATCCAGCCAAAGAGTTTTCATCTTTATTGTAAGAGTATTTAAAAAAATATAAGCAAACCACATGCACCTGAAAATAAACGTACGTCAGGTGGGTATCTTCCTTAAGTCCTTTATTTATAGCTCTTTGGCAAGCCTGTAAATTACATTTATCTAATTACTTATGTGTGATGGCAACTAGAGACATTAATATATCTGGAGCTGTGCAGGAGCAATTGTCTCAATTCCAGTCTGCACACAGAAAATCTGAAACAGAGCCAGTGTTTCACTATATGCCAGAAGCATTTCACTCTTCAGTTAAACAATCCTGCTTTTTGAAAGGATAAAAATGGACCTGATTCCACTACTGAGCTTCACAGTGCTGCTTCATCAAAAATTGCATGGAAATGGCTGCATTTTGATAACCTGTAAGCTTTATGATTTACGCATGAAGTGTCTCTGTGTTCCCTGCTTCTTGGCCAAGGTTTCACAGCAGCCTGCCCCAGTGTTTTATTGTGTGCAGGGAAGAATTTATAAGTCTTTGTTATTTCCATAAAATACATTATGAAATATTTAGCACTATATTATGAAAGCACTATCATAAATAGTTAAAACTGTAGTTCGGTTGTCAAGATAATTGAATAAACCATATTTTGTGATGTATCATCCTGCAGTGATGAAGCACCATTTTAATTCTGTTCCATTCTTTTATTCACTAATGTGGCAAAACTGAAAATTTCTCTGGAGTTCACACTTTGAATCAAACACCCTAATTTATAAACTGAAAGAAATAATGAATTATGTCTCTGTTCTGCCAATGTAACTTACATTTAAACTTCCAGTAAACTTACTAAGACAGAAGTTTTGGTTCTTCATGCAATATTTTAGTAGATTATTTTATTTTAAAACTATCACAACTCAGCTTGTTCCAGATGTTGAGAAGACACTTCTGTTTGATGGGTGGCTGTAAATGTACAGTTTATTTCTTTGTTTTAATTAATAGATATGTAACAAAGGAGATTGACAATATATAAACAGTAAACAATAGAAAAATTCAGAGCCTAGGGAAAAGACATGTATCTAGAATATTTCAAAATTCCACTGAATCAAAGTTCTTACTTAGTAATGTTATGCACTGAAAACATTTAAATGAAGTTGAAATAGTTAGAATATAATGTAAAGGCAATGCACTAATGTTGAATGTTGCCAGAGGTACATTGAACTTTATATAAAGGCAAAAAATCACCTTTATCAGAACTTTTCCAAAAATAAACTAAGTTAACCACTATCATAACTCTGATTTCAGACTGACTTCAGTAACACTTGTAGACAGAAAGAAGCACAATTATAACCAGCATTTTCCATGTTTTGTCCTTTCCAGACTTCTGTGTTAAAGCCAGGGATGTGTACCTGCATCTTAGATAAAATATAGTCTGTCATTGTTTAAAATAAGATGTGTGAGAACTCTCACAATACACATTATTCTACAGCATCTGTTGTGAAATTCTCAGAAGAGGGGAAGGAATGCCTAAATTCATATTTCTACAGCTAAGAACTATCAAAATTCAAAATGCCTCAGGGGATGCTCTTCAAATGCTCAGACATAAAGCCAACACGTATCTGGTACAATTTGAGAAATCCTGCAACATGCATCACTCTCTTTCCATTGTTCCAATTCCTCTCATGTGAGGTATTAGAGCTTCCTTTGAAACCTATTAAGTCAAGGAAACTCCTTGTCCTCAGGTGTAGTTTCAATCCCAACTCTGATATCACTATGAAGTTAGGCAATATATCAGCCTCACTGAATAACAGGGGTATTCAAACACTGCTTATGAGGTTTAAAATAGTCAACCAGTATTAAGTATGGAAGCTGCTGCCTGTATAACTCACTGATACAAAATTAAGAACTGCAGACAAGCCAACACACTGGCAGGGACTCATTTATGTCAACTCCTAGAATGAGTAACAGCTGTCTGAACGACTGCATTGCTTAACAAGCTTCATGAGAAAATAACACAAAAGGGTGGTTGAACAAGAGCAGGTGACAGACACATGACTTTAATGGTCCTATGGAGATCAGCTTTTGCAATTCCCTATCTGATTCTGAATCATGTTTGAATGCACTTGGACAGAATCACGTGGACTTTTAAGAATAAAATGTCCAAGTACAGTATCACAGAAGTATATCTGAAGAAAGAAAGGAAGAAGTAATTAATGTTTCATTTTAATTATCTCCTAATAGATGTTGAACCAGCCAGTACAACACCCTTTAAGCTGCATTTACCAGTTTGGTAAGCTGGCAAAAATAGTCTTAATAAACTAACAAACTTTGTTAGAAAGTGAACATTCTAGGACTGCACATAGATCACAAGAAACAAATGAAATTAACAGGTCCAATTTAGGTGTTACTAGACTCACAAATCATGTTTTCTTTCTCTCATATGTTTTTTAAATAACATATTGGTGCTTAAAAGAGACGACAATGGAGAATTTGCTTTCTCTTTGCAGCCCCCTTTTTATTTGTGAGGCTGAAGATGTCAACTTCCTATCAGCTTTTATCAATGCATTAAAAAGAAGGGGGGAAAATTCAATCTTACATTCATCTGGCTTCATATCAGTTCTGGGTTTGGGTCTGATCAGAATTTTATTCCAGCAGAACGTTTGCATGTGAGAAAAAGGGAATTCACCATATTTAGGGCTTTTCATGTTTTATATAAGTTTTAGCTATGATTCATTTAATTATGATGCAATTTCTGGATCTACAGAGGCTATGCCCAGAACAGAAAAAACTCTTACTTGTAGTATGACTGTGAATTAGAATTCAAATTGGCAGCCTGTTCAATTGAATTCAAGGATCTTCCAAACTCTGATCAGAACTCCCTGGCAAAATCTGTGCCCTAACACACAAATACAAGACAACATCCTTGTTCCTGAGGTGGTGGTACTTTCTTCTAACTTCTCTACCAACACTATCTCAAAAATATGTTTAGGTCTCCAAAACCAACAGGTTTGGGTCTCTCTGAATCTTTGAAATAGGTGTTGATATAGGTATTAGAGAATGCACCACTCTATATAATATTTTGTATCCTCCTTATCATCCTCAGAAATGTGATTTATGGCTCTTGTAACTTGTCATTAGCTGTATCTAACTGTCATAACTATATGACAGTTTCTCTAAATTACACCAAGAAAAGGTGTTCTCCAGGCCATGAATTGTCTTGGAATAGAAGCCAATCAGATGATACAGAAATCTGAATAAACTTAAAATAAGTGACACGGAATAAAAAGGATTTGTAACTTCAAACATGAAACTAGATAATAGTATTTATAAGCCTATACATTTTAAAGCTCACAGACTAATTTAAAAGCATTTTGGTGATACTGCCAGATGAGACATGCATAAACAGAAGGTTCTTTTGATTATCAGAGTGTTTGCTTCTGAAAATTAGAGCACAGCCATTTATCAGAGGGTGTCTCAAGGCTATAATCAGTTAAATATATTCAAGAACTGAGGTAATTTAGTATGCTGAATGTCAATCAAAGCAAGGTAAAACATGAAGCAATGTGCTAAAGCAAATGTGAAATATGCATATGCTAAGGTGGCACAATGGAGGAATAAGTTGAGAGTCACTTTTCCGATGTGTTAGGGTACTTTGAATAGTCAGGAATGTGTGAATTCAGAGGATGGACCTGCAAGCTTTCAAAATGCAGCTCTGTATGGACTGAATGGTAACTCTGAGCAAACAACTGTTATTCTGTGAGGACAGAAATCAGATAACATCACCCTTTAGGCACTAGTTGAAAGGAGTATGTAGAAGGAGGAGGACACGACACTCCCACTGTGTCTTCCTGAATTTCACATCAACATCACGAGAGACCTTGATATGGGAGCTCTGTTTCATGGCAAACACATCTTCTAAGTACTTTAAGTACTTCAATGAAACTGAAACTAGGCAAGAGCCACAATAATGCAATTATGCTGGTATAGAGGCAAAACAAAAACTGACTCCTTAGTTCTCCACAAGGACAGACCTTGCCAAAATCAATCATCTGTATCCAAGAGCCCTGTTATTTCTCTCTAAGAAAAAAACCTGTGTCTCCTCATAAGCTAAAAGTTCCTATTTCCCTAGAGATGACTTTCCAGATTTACTGATATTAATCCTAGGACAGTTGACTGATAATGGATTGTTCAATTCAGAGGTATTGTAAAATTAGTATAACTAAGTCATGTGCTATGCTTTGGACCACAGTTACAGGAACTGCCTTTTAAACTAGGCTTGTAAAAAAGCACTTATTTTTTGTTAAGAGAATCTTTTTTTATACAAGTTAATAAACTTGAGTCTTTTGGCTTGGTTTACTTGTATTTAGAAGATGGTGCAGCTGCAGAAAGTTTTGATGGACACAAGGCACACTGAACAAAACTGAACTGAGGGCTACTAAATACCTGAAAATCTCCTCAAGTATGTCTTGAGGTAAAAATACTTGGAGACAAGTCAGAAGAGTATTATTAGAAGATATTGTTAATGTGTAATAACATATTATTATATATCTTTATTTATATAAGGATATATATATATATTTCCTTTTTTGCCATACTATTGAGTACCTGCTTAAGGCTATGCATGACATCATTGGAGCAGACTGACTGAACCACTACAGCCATTATTACATTCTTATCTAAATCATGACAGAAAAGATTAGAGGTGCCTACCACCCACAATTTTTGTTATGNACTTTTAGATAACTATGCCTATGGCTAGTACTAATTTATTTGATGATCAGCTAGAAGTCTAATCCATCTGTCTGTTAATATCTCCTATTATATTTAAATCTCCTATAATATTTAAATTTTCCATCAGAAACTATTAGGGGATCTTTTATGAGTAGCAGCTTTATCAGACTTCCAAGGAAGTACAGTTAGGGGTGATGTGCTAAAGGTGAAATTCTTACCTAACCATTAGCACGGCTGTTTCAAAACACACGTTGAAAAGCAGGGTATCATTTTAATTTTTTATTTCCTATGTCTAAACCTTTCATTTTTGGAAAGATATTTATGATTTTTCATCAAACATTTGCTGTTGTGAAGGCCATGCAAGAAAAAAAAAATTATAGGATATAAAGGTATATAAATTAAAGGTATAAATTGATCAAAAGAGACAACAAGGAATGCTTTTGCCTGTATGTGGCAAGCAGAATTGGCTAAGTAAGCAGGAACAGATTGTTTAAAAATGTAAGCTTTGGTCAATAATGGAAATAAAGGTATTGTGACTGATAAACTGACGATCACCTCACATCCTTACGCATAACTCTAACTAAACAATCTTTCAATAAAACAGTACTTATTCATCTCAATAAAATCGTACTTATTCATCCCTCAAGAACATATCTAAATTAGACTTTTTTACATAGGTTTTCCATGTATCCTCCCAGGCCTGGATTACAAATGAAATTATAAGTCACAATTTTTTTTCCTGAGTGAAAACCCAAAAGCAAGTATACATATTGCATGGTCCTTTGCTTTTAACTCACATCTTCTTCCTCTCTTTCTGTCCCAGTATATAACCATATATATATATATATATATAAAACCATATCTATAACAAGAGGGACAAAAGAGTTACTGGAAAAAAAACATGGATTATTTTTTTATTGCTGCAGTGTATTGTGTACATTTTTAATCCCCAATTTATAATATCTGAACTGAAATTACCTGAAATTGAACAACTTTCAGTTAATAAAAATTAAAGAAAATCAACTATCCAGTGAAAATCTGAAAATGCATATTAATAGAGTTAAATGTGTACAGTTTCTTTTCTGTATTTTATAACAAGCATCAGTTTATTACTGCCTGCAAGTTCTTCCACCAAGACAAACACTGTATTGAACTAGATACGCTTCACATACCACAGTGCCTTTGTCTCAGAGAATTTAGATTAGAAAGGCAAAGATTAGAAGAAAATATACATTATTGATTGTGGTAAGAATAAGTTAAGAAAGATTGTTCACTAAATGGAATTAAATTTCACGACATACGAAATTTCTATAGCTTACACATTAACTGAAGGTAGAGTTCCTAATTTAGAGCAGCTAATTAAACATAAACCCTATCAACCCCAAGCTGGAGCAACTGAAATGTAACATGTCATTTGGTTAATCTTTTATCAGCTTTCTCCTCAGTCACCAAAGCTGCTGCTCACCTATTACAGCTGTAGTGTGCAAAAAGTCACTATGGGAAACAGTGCAAATTTCTCTCAGTACTATTTTTCTGATCACCTTTATCTGGCTACAATCAAGGGCACTTGTGCATGAATAAACAGCTTTAGTTCTCTACAGGAATTGGCTATATTTTTATCAAATAATTCTATTAGTTCATGTCTAGAGGAGAAGAAGTAGCATGTAGCATTAGTGACCTAGTAAATAACAGAAATAACATTGTTCATGACATGACTAATATACAAACTCTATTTATTTGTATGATTACTACCTACAGCAAATAAAAATAGCAGTAGTAAGTTCTATTTATTGTTAGGTTCCAAAGAGGATAGAAGGCTATAACTTCCAAATTATCCATTGAAAATAGATCAACTTGTTATGTCACTAATTGCCGTCTACTGAGTAATTCCTACCTCACAGCAGGATGTTGTTTCAGTTCCAACAGATCAGCAACAAGTAACACAGCTTTACATCAGAATTTTCTTTCATGTATCTGTAAGAGATTACATAGTTATGACATAACATAGAACACAAAGAATATACTCTTGTTTATAGTACCTAAAGGACACGGATTCATATTCCTCCACAAACTCTGATTCCACGTTAAGTGAACATGGACAATGGCTGTTTTTTGGCTGACAAGAAGCAAAGATGATTAATACAAATGATCTTCTGAAAGACTGTTACCTCCAAAAGAAATATGGAGCCATTTTTTAGATGATTTCACCACGATTATCGCTCTTATGCTGTCATGAGTAAATATAGAATCATCAAGCATAACTTCCAGCATTGTTTTGCATTGTAAAGGCTAAAGAGTGTTTGGCCTGGGTGGTATTTGAATAAAAAATGTCACGAGAATATGTAATTGCTCTTTGACGTAGTAACAGTAATCCAGTAGTATAGAAGAGAGTCTATATTGATCATGCATTTGTAAAACACAGGAAATACACAGGAAAAACAGATTCAGAGACTAAACTTAAAACATGTTCTTATTCAGAATCTACTGGGGTTATGTTTAGATGTTGTTGGAGTCTCGACTTCTACTTTTCAGGCAAAATGTAGTTTGAACGACGATGTTCAAGTTGCTCAACAAATCGCACCATAATTTTCTAAAATGACCGCAACAAATTTTTTCCTAATGAGGTATTTTACTCTATTTCGTAACAGAAAAAATTTTCCCACTTGTGATTTCTATGATGCAAGAAGTTACCCATCTGCGACAGCAGAACTTTGTTGTCTGTTGAAATGGATAACTGTAGAATGAGGAGAATAGTTTGCAAAAGCTTTGGGATATTAGGGGTTAAAAGGTGCTCTCATAAATGGAAGTCATTATTATTTACCCATAGTAAGCTGAGGTTTGTGAACAGAGTTGCAGGGAAGCTTCTGTACGTTTTCCTTTTTCAAGGTGTCTCAGTTGAAGTTCAGTAGGTTCAGGTACTTAGCACGGAGCCATAGATTAACAAAAGAGTTGGAACATATCTGAGAATGTCGTTACACTTCAGTTGCAGGAAGTGTCTTACAAAGTCTTTCTCAGAGATCAAAACAGGAAAAACACTTAGAAATACACAGTGTGAGCAAAGATTGATGGCCTCTAAGAAAGGAAAGGCAAGCTTCACCATCTGGTCAGGTTTCTTTGAAGACAAGACTACCATAGGAGACACAAAATGGAATTCAATGGCCATCACATGTTCAGATTTCCAGAAAGGATTTGACAAAAGTCCAGCTCATGTGTTGCTCTTTTTTGCTGCAAAGTGGCTCAAAAGCACCTGGGCTAGCTGCCTGTTAGCGGTGTCTCGCTGTTCAAAGCGCAGTGGAGAATGGAGGAGGAACGAGCTGAGCTCTGGGGGCATCTGGGCATACTAACTGCTGTGAAATGTCAAGCATTGATGTTTCACAGAGCAACATCAATTGCATTTAACCCCATCTCTGCTGGTTTCTAGTGCAACACCCAAATTTCCTTCTGAAATTCTCATTTTGATCTGCAGGGCTTTTTTGCCTTACTTGTCTTAAGCCTTGTCAGCCATTGCCTCTATGATCTACTATAAATGTTGGGTTTGCCATTGTGGAGTTTGGGTACAGAAGGTGCTGCTTCACAGCAGTGTTCAGAGGTTTGTGCACATCAGCAAAACAGTCAGAATAAGAAGTTACCGTTGAACAGGGGACTCATCCAAAATACAATGAAGTCAATGGAAGAGTTCCTATGGATTTTAATAGGTCATGAGAGTGATGTGACCTTCAAGCTTCTGTTGTCTTGTAGCAGGAATAGAGCTAAATGTAGCCAGTTTTATAGATTAAAGGCCCTATCTCTTCAAGGACATCACATCTTTGTGCGTGTTCAGTTAAGTCCCAGGCTCTGGAGGCAACAGACCGGACGTGTCAGTGACTTTCCCTGTGAAGGAACCATTGCACCAATGCTTCAACGTGCTTTTCCTCCCACGTGGCTTCAAAGAGGAAGAAGCAACACTCAGTTGTCTCACAAAAACCAGTCCACACACGCTGCTCATCCAGAGCCTGGTGCCTACATGGCCACTGGTCTACTGGGCCACTATTAACTACTAATTATTAACTACTACAGCAGGAATGCTGTGATCCGTTACGGATTAAATCAAAGTGTTGCATCGTGTTGTGAGCATCCCTTCACGGTATTTTTACAGTACTGAACACTAGAGGCTGCTTATGCAAAAGGCTTTGGAGAATTGGAGATCATTCTCATGACACCTTTTTGTAAGCTATTAGTAGATCTGTGAACCTAATTCTTTTACCTTATTTAGATTTTCCCAAGACAGACTGTATCAAATGCATTTATTTAGTCTGTGACAAATTGAACTTCTACTGACATCAATATATATATATATATAGAAGAGCTTGGTGGATTTGGGCCTTATTTCTGGACAGAACATTCTTTCTGATGAAGCAGTTCCTTATCTTCTGTGAATGTACTATTTAACTACAGTCATTATTATGAGATAATCAAATTAATAACTTCATAAAACCTTTTGTAAAGGATAATAAAAAAAATTATTTAAAAACCAGAAAGGATTAAAATCTTTGTTCAGGGCTTAAAAGGTTTCTCAGAGCCTGGAAATCAATAATAATTTATATCAGTCAAACGATATCAGCTGTATTTGACAGAGTAAAAAGCTCTATGAGCAATTTAGATGAAATATGCTTTTTCTTGCATTATATGCCCCCCTTTTCAGCACTCACGGTTTTTATTGCATTATCCATTCTTATCCAGGTGGTCCCCAGAAATATTTGTCATCATGAAAAATTTGTACATCTTTTAGAATTCATGTTCCAAGACACTGAAACAGTTGTAAGAGATTTTGTGCATTTTTCATTACTGTTTAAAAAAACCCCCCACAAACCATTATTTACATGAATAAATAATGAATACAATTTACAGAATAAAATTTGAAACACTTTTAAGAGTTCAGTACCACCAGATGTACTATGTTATTTCCATTTTTGTCCATAATTACAGGTACAGAAGCACATCTTGACTCTAAGCATGAAACCAGTAGTTCTCTTAAAATTCTTGCTTATGTGACTCAACTTTACACCTTGCCCTGTCACATCAATTCTTTTTATCACTGTTTTCTGCAGTGGCCAACAAAGTGTGAGAAAGTACTGACTGGGATTGCAAACACTGGAAACTAAACAGGATTTTTTTTTTAAATATTGACATAATTCTCATAACCTTATGAAAATTTAGCATGGGAACAAAGAAGAGGAAAAAAAATCTTGATGCTTTATGCTTTGTAAGCATCACGACTTTGGGTCATTTTGAGCAACCTCTAACACATCCTGGCTCACAGCACCAATTAGTGGAGCTAGTTTTACCATTTGACCTTTTGGACCTGAATTTTTTTAAATGATTGGTGAAATGAATGGCACCAGAAAACTTGCATTAATTAAGTTTACTGTTTTTCTAAGTTGGGAATAATATTTCTTTCCAAGAATTATTGCAGTAAAACACCCATGTCATCATGAAAATCTTCTAATCAAAACATATAAAATGTGTGATGTACAAGTGTGCGTTTTGTATCTGGACTTCTGAACAAAATAAGTTAACATAAAACACAGTTCAGCACCAATTTTTCAAAGACATCAGGAATAGCTAAAAAGGCTTTAAAATGTGTTTGCGAGTTGTGTTTTCACAATAGTCACTTCTACAAAATCCATACAAGACAGTGAGACAATGTTTGAGTGGGTCACTGGTCCTTAGTTTCTTTTTAGCACAGCTGAACTACTTTTAGTACCCAACAAGCTTAACTGAGACAGTGCTGAAACATAAGAAAATGCTTCTTTATGTAATTAAACGTTCTTTTTCAAAACTAGATTCAGATTTTAATCTTCCTAAATATTCACAGAAATGCAGTTCTTTAAATCTGAGGTACTGTGTCATTAAAAAAAAAATTAAAATAATAAAAAACTGAAAGAGCTACCTGGTTTTAAAGATTTTCACAGAAAATGAAAAAGTGTACAGATTTGTTAAATTAATTACTATAGCAGTCAGAAGTCATACTAAAGGGTGGTATATCTCACCAGAATCATTCTTAGTAACTGAACATCTGCCTTGGTCACATACATGGTGGTAATTGTAGTCCTTTTATTTAACTACCTATTTCAAGCTGGTTTGGTTTTTTCCCAAATGTTACATAAATGGGCATGTGTAAACTCAGTGGATTTATCATCTCTGAGCTAAATATAGATTAACTTAGTTTGTGACCGAACAGCATTTTGCAAAAACCTGCATACTGAGGTAATTACCCTCCTCCTGATGACTTAAATGAATGTTTTTCCTAATGAATATACATATGCTATTACTGAGTCTATGTAAAAAGCAATAGTTGGTCATATGAATAGAGCTTTCCTCCTTCAGGCTTCAGATACTAGACATTCTTAAAGAAGAAAATAAAACTTTGCCATACGTGGCAGGTTTTTTTATTTTCCATGACTGATAGTATTTCTAGGAAAATTTAATCAAACATATTTCTAATGTTTATTTTTGTGGATTTGTTTGGTAAGATAATCAAATCTCAGAAATTAATGTAAACCCATAAAGTGATTCTGGATTAGAGATACAATTATTGCAAATTTTGAAAGAAAAGAAGAAAAGATTCAATAAATATTTTAAAGTACCTGACATTTGGCAGAATATTCTTTACTAAATCCAAACTTCTGGTCATTACATAACTTACATTAATAAGCTAGTGCTTTCTAATCTAATTTTCTGCATATATTAAATTCTGTCAGCTACAAATATATTCTAGGTTTTAAATGAGTGAAATGTTGAAAAGGTCTGATAATTAATAATATTGACAAGACAGAAAACTTTGTAATTATGATGATCTCACACTCTTTTACCACTTCAACTGTCATGATTTCAGCTTGAAATTCTTCAGCAATTCTGCTGTCTGTAGCTTGAACTATTTTATCTAGTACAGACATTATTTTTTTTACCAGCTACACAAAGTTATGAAAACCAAGACCATGAATCTTCTTTTTCTTCTTCTTTACTGATGGCAATGGTACGACAACAAAGCCATACATGTGAGGAAGCAACCACTTTATCCTGTAATACATTGCAGTGCTTTTCTTATTTGGCTTGATAGTACTTTTCCCACTTGCCATTGCAAGATTTTCTCTTAGCAGCTTTTTCAGCAAGTTTTGCACTGCTCTGCTCCTTATTTCATATCAAGGTGTGCCATATTTGAAATGTATTGCATTATCTTAGGATGGCACTGTATTTTTCACTCTTATTTTAATGCCAATATCATAACTGACGGTAGAGGTGTTTCCATCTACAGCTTCATAGTCCTCTGAGACTCTGAGAGGTTTGTAACCTCCTTTCAGAGGTTCCTGTTTGGCAGACAAACATCACCCAAACAGAAACACTTCAGAATCCAACAGCAATTACTCAAGTGGCGAAGTAGTCCTGGTGTACATCCCACAACAGATTACGAAGATGAGGTACCTTTTTGTTACTATTTAAGGGACAAACATTCAGGAGCATCATCAGCAAACAGCAATCAGATAACATTAAAGTAATGTTAGAGGAGAGAATTACAATTGATTCAATGGTGACACCCAGATCCTCAAAGATATTTAGATGAATAATTGCCATTGAAACCTACCATGGGCTGATTCTTAAAACTTTAGTTCAGTTTATCCTCTCTGTTTATCAATTACCTAACAGCAAAATAATGAGACTAAATGAAATTTTGGTAAATCATAGGAAGATATGATGTGAGATAAACGTAAGATTGAGGAACCTCCCTTGTTTATCCTGAAGACAGTGTACTACTGGCAAGGCACCTCCTAATAAACTCCCTAAACTCCAGCTAGATCATTTATGGCCTCTTATATATTTCAACATGAATTTTTGAACTGTATGAGTCATCAGACATACTGTCTTGTGTTTGATTGTGTCAAATGATGAATTTTTGTCTGTGTTTTTTTGCAAACTGAGACAAATATTTAACTGAAGGCAATTCCATTAATCTCCTTAGTGCTCATTCCAGGGACATGAGTAGCCTTCTTATCAGAAAACCCAGGTCTAAGGAAAACAATATACAAAGGTAATATCTGAAACAGAAGAGCCTTTGTATTAAAAGGTGATCTTTCCCACTTTTTTTTTTTTTCTTATTTTTGGGTGCTCCAAAAAGTTTCTACTGCCAAAATCTAGTTATTACAGAAGCTAACTTTGAATCAGCAATTCATCTCATTTGAAAGTAGATGCATATGTTCATTCAGAAGAGTGATTTCCTAAGTTGTTGCAATTATGTTGTCTAGAATTCTGCTGAATGTATTTGGAACTTACATAATTAAAACTGAGAGTGAAAAACTTCTCACAGTTCTTAACTGGAGAAAGTTAATGTTAATTGAGATTAGTCTTACTCTAGAAATCAATTCTTTTAATCTGTTCTCTCAATTATATTGTAAGGACTCCCCTGAAAAATGCCCCATCCCAACTATCTTTAAAAGCTCATGTAAATAATATTTCTAGTACTAATATTATTAGTATAAGTATTTTAAAAGCTAAGGTAAATAAAAGATGGTCATTTGAGAAAGAGTATCTGCACATCACAATGAGTTTTTTGACCTTCATTTTCATGTACCCTCTTTGAAAAAAAAAACTCAAACAAAACCCTTTTTTAAAAAAAAAAAAAGAGGTTAATGTTCAAAGTTTCATTAATATAGTCAGACTTTACTGAATATAAAGTTAATGAAATACGTGACATTAGTTTTTTCTTATAAGGAATTAAAAAAGAGCAAAGCAACTGATTCCTGAGAGGAGTGTCAAAGGAAGGTGTTTTTCTGACATCAGCTGAGGCCTTCCACAACGCTTTGTGATGGAAACAGGAAAGACCACACGACACTATCCCCGACCCATCCCTTCTCCTCAGGACTGAGCCAGCGTAATTTTGACTAGAAAAGTGATTATGAAGAAAAATTTATCTCGAAGCCTGGTACAAAACAATTCCAAACCATTCAATGTTGATTTGCTTGGATTAAGAAGGAAGGAGACATTTATAACAAGCTCCACGTGCAGCCTCAGCTGCCGTGTCTTGCCAACCTCTCTGTGCAACAAGCTGCCTGTAGTGCAGGGCATTTTCAGTGCTCCAGTGGGGCTCTACACAGGGAAACCAAGAGGGTGATTCCAGCCAGCTGGCAATCAGCATTTTCTCTCTCAGAACATGTTTACTGGGTACTGGCTCTGCTGCTAAGAGCCTTATTGTCGTGGTCTATGCATTGAAGAAAAGACTCTTGACGACAATTTCAGAAGGCTAATATGATTTATTAAAATGACTCTATAATTCTAGTATTTTTCTATATCTGCTCAGCAGAGAGCACACTCCATGCTCCTGCTGCTGCTTCGTCCAGGGAATGTGTGTGTCTAGTTTACAATATCAGAAAGATAAAGTAATTTCAGTTCTGTCTCCTCATAGGTAGGAGGAGGCCAACCAATTCCATGTCCTTGAAGAACAGACACAGATATTTTGTTTACAGAAAGCTTATACAGAGTAAAAGACAGCAAAAAGATGTTCTCCCATGAGAAAATGATCAGAAGGCTTACACACAGAGAAACTTATAATATGCTCATAGCAACAGAGCCCATGCCAGTGAGCTGGTTTACTGGCCACAGAGCTCTCCTGAACACTCAAACTGGGCCACCCTACAGCTGCTTGTCAATGCCACTTGTCCCTTCACCACACATTCCTGATTTCTGCTACTGGCTCTTCCTTCAGCACACCCTGGCATGGCCAGACCAACACCACCACCTGTGCAGAGGAAAATCAGTTGTTCATATATTAGTAACCAATCAGTACTAGATTAGACAAAAGATTGGAAAATCAGACTCATCTGAGATTACCACAAAAGATAAAGCAAGTCTGGAATGCTTCAACTTTCACAGTGTTAGTTACAAAAATAGTATATTTGAAGTATTTCTTAATTCTGATGCCATTGTCACCTGTCACTTCCTTTTTTTCCTCTCTACTTCCTTTTTTATTTAAGGTGTCTTTGAAATAATTGCATTTATAAATTCTATCTGACACATGAAAAGAAGAAGGAGAGGAAACAGAGTTGACATCCGTCTTGTAGAAATCAAAATGAGATTTATTGCTTCAAATATTCAATCTATTTCCTCAGGCTGTGTTATAAATGCACCTGCATTACCAGCTGCATGTCATCAGAGATCACGAGCAATTTGTTCTACAATAAAACTGGAAAAGTACAATCACTGTTAAATAACACCTGTGGAAATCAAGGTGACACTGGTAATTTTGGAGAGGGTCATTCTATTATCAGTGCATATTAGGTAATGGAATGTAACTGGGAATATATGTATAAACAGCTTCCAGATCAGCCAAGAGTTTCTGATTGTACAATAAATGGAGAGGAGAACTTGTATAGTAGAGAACTTGTATAGTACAGAACTGTTCAGGTGTTTCTTCATATAAAAGAACAGGAGAAGGAATAATTACTGAGGAATCCAGTAAATTGGACCAGGCATTCAAAAATTATTTAAAAGAATTAACCAAAAGGTTGACAAAAAGTGTAAATCATGCTTAGACTGCAACTAGCAGCTCAGATAGTGTTTTGAGTATTCAAAGCTGCCAGATTGTTACGCTAAGGAACTAGATTCCTCACATTCTTTCACATATAAATATATCTATAACTTTTATTTCTATATAAAAAACTGGTAAGCCTGCTTATTCCAAGCTAAATGAAGGAAAAAAATTATTTTCATACATTTAAAAAAAAAAAAAAGTGTGTTAATTGCTCTGTTTAAGCACCAACTGCTGATAAAGATCAGGTAGGCTAGAGATGACAACATGACCTTGAAACAGACACTGGTTTTATTACATGAGAATGCTTTTCTTCTTTATAAAGAATGTAAGCAGAGAGTAACAATATTCCAATTCCAGATCTTTTGACCCTTGGAACATGTTCAATGCACTTTTGAGATAAATCTCGATTGCTTTAGTAAATCAAATTCTTGAGGACAGCCCATGAGAAATCAAAATGATGTGTGTGTGTTGGTGCCTGTGTGCGTGTCCATATCTGTGTGCCTGTGCACTCTTCTTGAACAAAAACCTGGAGCCATTTCTAAAACTTAAAGAGTATTTTGAAGCAAGATGAAAAGAAAAAAAAACAAAAAAAACAAAGGTAATAGCTTCTGTCTATAGGGATTATGTTTGTAAAGTCATAAAGACTTAAAATTCAAGGTTATAAACAAATTTTTAGACATAGAAGGCACTGCTCCTATTAAGATGTACTTATTTATACCACAGAGTACCTTACTGCACAGAGAACTGTATGCACATTAACCTTGGAGAACATGCATTTTTTTTGTAAATTGGTCTTCAGAGGATACAAAGCTTTTGTTTTATGGGGTAAAGATTGCTAACTAAAACCTTTTAAAGTAATGAACCTGTGAAAGATTTTTAGTAAGACTGTAAGAAATGTCTAATTCCTTCCAAACCAAGGATGTGATTTGGGGAGTGGGGCTGGAGAGAAGAACTTTGAGCCTTAGTTCTCAATGAGATTTATGTAAAAAAAAAACAAAAACCTTTAATAATACATTTGTAAAACATTAATGAAATAATACAGCATAAATCTTGAAACAGAGTTCTAGACACGAACTAACATTAATTTTGGAAGACTATTCCACTCATTCTCATTTGCATGAGGACATGTATTACGCACAACACCAACCCCTGTGAGATAAATCAGTACCTCAGGTAGATGACAGCTATGTAAGCACACAGCAATGAGTGTCAGCATGCGTTGGGCATCAGCAATTCCCTACTCTTTCTCATGGTCCCAGAGGTAATGCTTTAAGGATTCACAGCTATGAAACATCTCCAAACACTTTGCACTGAAAGTCAGCGTGATTTCTTTTCAGGAACTTGCAGGTAGCTCTGGGTTTAGGCATGCAGACATTGCTCTCTGTGCCTGTAGCCCTGCACAACTCAGCCATGGCTCAGCCCAGAACATGCCATTATTTTTTTTCCTGCTGTCTTTTTGAGACTCATGGGTGCTTGTTTTCATCTCCTTTATGATACCTGAAATTTAACAGCTATGAAAAAGGTAGAATGGCCTGACTTTGTTTCAATATAACAGCTCAGGCTTCTTAAGATACTTATGTGGCTAGAAGCAAGCTATATATTTTATGTTCACTATTTTGCAAATCTTTCAGGAGACAAACACTCTCTTCTGGTGATGCTTTTAATGTATTACTCTTTTAGGTTAGAAGTGCACTGTAAAATATCATATTCGGTATTTTTTCTAAGGAAAAAACATCTGAAAACATGTAAAGATAAGCATAAGCTTTCAGATACTTATTTATTGGAACTAAATTCACCTTTAATAGGTTTAATAACCTGTATTTAATCAAAAATATCCTAGCACTGGAAAAGATTTTTTTTGAGAGCTCTGATTCATTCTATAGGATAATCATCAGCAAGCAAACAATGCCTACAGCCCCTCCTTTTATACATGAGTTTTCTTTACTATCACACACCATTTCAGGACCTGAGTTTCAGCATCAAAAATTTCTTGGTGGAACACATCCCAGAGAACATCATCTCCTAAATATTCACTCTTCAGCTTCTGCTGCAAATTGATTTCTCTCACGTCTGTATTATCCATGGACCATGCCAAATTCTTCTGAGGCTTTAAAGTTGGATTTAAGGGCATAGGATTAAAGTCAAGTGCAGGCTAGGAAAAATGAACATATCAACTGGAAATTTTAAATGACTGATGAGCTAGTGTCAAATGCTTTTGTCTTTTCAAACGTTATTTTTACATTAAAATCTCTATCATGCATAAACATGCTCTTATTTTCCTTTTTTATAACATGATCATTTATAAATAGAAGAGGTTACTAACAGAAAAATATCCAAGCATTTGCTTTGTCATAATCAATCTTGATCTCTACAAATCTACAAAGAAGAAATTACATTCTTGCTTCTGTTCTTTTAAGAAAAAAATTCGTTTTGACTTGAAAATCTTGGTATGGAAGCAGAAATGAGCTAATGAGAAATCTGAAAGTATATACACTCAACCCATAAGCCATCTTTGATAAAAGACTGTGAGGTGTAACATAATTAAAGCAGGAATGAGCACTCAAGGGACCCTGTTTCCCACTCAGCACACAGAACTGTTTCTGAAATCAAAGAATTGTCACGTATGTTATGATGTACTAAGATTCTTGTTTATTTTTGCTTTTCAATAAAGTGGAAATAATGCAAAATTGTCACCACTAAGCTATTAATGGAGAAAAGTTGTGTCAAATATCACTAGAAAATAAATGAGGGAATATTTGCCTTCTAAAATTGGCATTTAGGTATTGTTGTGTCATTTATTTCTAGTATCTATTTATGGATTGTCACAGAATAAAAGACCAGCAAAATTTTGAATTTTTTTTAAAGTCATACATTGAAATATTATCTTGTGTTCAGTGCTGTGGGGGTTTTTTGGTGCTGGTTCCTTATTCCTTCATCAGAAGACCTTAAAATGCATTAATTCACATGCTCAGCATTTATTCAAAATCAGATTCAGTAAGAAATGAAAGTGAAATAAATTAAGAAAAGTCTGAGCTTAATACGAATTTATACAGCTCCAGAAAAGTCAGTGAACTTGGATCATCTTGTTAAAAATGTATGAAAAATATCTAATGTCATTTTTATAGTGCAATGATGTCAGAATTTAAAGATTAAGAATGTTTTGACTTCCAGAGCAAAAAGTCTAAGAATGCAGTCTACCTTGGAAAACAACATACAGTTTACCACAAATATAATAGGGCAGCTTTTGGAGCATCCTCTATTCCAAATTTGTTCTAATATATGACCCTAAAATATATTGCAATTGGAAACACTGCAAAAGAAGAAAACTCTAGTAATATGGAAGAACAGGAGAGTATCTGTTCCAGAGGAGTTAAATCACCTTGTAATATCATCTAAACAATTTTCTATGTGATATATTTTATTGCATGATGATTACAACTGGTGGAAAAAAAAATTGGAGCAGTCTTAAATGTAGCATGTAGATTAACACTGGAAATGTGTTCCTATTTTTGTAATGTTTTTAACTAGAGTTTTCAATCAAAATGTTACAAAATTGTAGGGAATTTAAAGTACAGTTATAAATCTCAAATGTGAAATGTCAACCTCCCTTTAAATGACAGGTTCCTAACCCATCTCCTCCCCTTTCACAAGCTTTTCACAACCTTTTTCACCTTCATGTTTGTGACTAATTAATACTGTCATCTTTCTGCCACCTTCCACAAGATTCAGTCAATGTCAGCAACTAACCTTATGCTCTGTTGCTGCTTATAGATTAATTTACTTAGCCATCTGTCTGTTTTCTCTGCTCTAAGTATTTCCACATTGTGTGATATCTTAATAAGTGAAAGCAATTCAATCTAAAATATCATTTTAAACTATGAAAGATGCAATGATTTGTCTGGAAATTGTAGCTGGCTTCATGCAAACATCAATGGAATCATGATGGTGATCTCTCACTGCAGATAGACAAGACTAATCAGCTTTTTATTATCCTTATTTATACTTCTATTCTCATTTTCTTTGTTATTTCTATTATATTTTACACATTTTTATAATATACTTTTATTATTTATTATTTACTTTTTTCAGTCATAGCCTGAAGTCCATATTCAGTCTTTCTCCAGCTTCCACACAGCCTGACATATTACAGGAGAATTCTATTTACAGGATATTAAGGAATATTCAAGCTTGTCCTATAAAAAAAACCAAAAATGCACAATGTAATCTAGGTATGGGCAGCTAAAAAAAGAGCTACTTGTCCAGCAGACAAGACTCTGTAGTACAGTCATTTAAACAAAGCTCTGTTGGATGGAGCTCTCAGCTATCTGATTTGAATGAGCCTGAATTCCAGGCAGACACTGTGCAGAAGGTGATGGTGGATGTATGTAATATGTACCATGAATAGTAATAACCACTCCCAGGAAGGCATGTATCTAGAGAAACACAAAAAAACAAACAAACAAAAAAACCAAACCAAAAATAAAACTTAAACCACTAGAAAACCTCCAAATTCATGACACAACTGGATCTCAGAAGCATACAGTTATATGAAACTGCCTGTGAAACCAGGAAATTTATTCTACATTGTCTTACTCCTGTTTTTCAATTGCAACTCAGTCTCCTTCCTGTTGTGCTATGCATTTCTTGAGACTAACAAGCTGTGTTGCAAATAAAGAAATTGAAGAAAAAAAAAAATATGGGTTTAAACTAAGCACTCAAAAGTAAGTCTGTCACTGTCCAAAAGCCTTTGAGACTTTTTCTAGATGGACTTGGTAAATGTGGAAATAGATTTTAGAAATGCAAGAGAAGAAAACAATGCCTACAATCACATTAATTTCTGTGAAATGAGAAAAATCCAGACTGCACACAGGATCAGATGCTACCATTCCTAGCTTATTGTTAGATAATGCTTGTGCTGGATAATGAGAGAGGAAGGAGTGAAGGGCCACACTAGAAGAGAGGAGCATATTTTCAAAGAGAGAGATCATTAACTCACTTGGAAAAGAAATAAAAACTGTTTCTGATTTGGTATAACAGATGAATCAGAGAAAGAATTGCACTGGAATATAAAAACAGGTGCTAATTCTGTGGAATTCAAGATTTCTAGCTTCGAGAGGTATAAAAGCTTCATTTCTCAGGTTTGTCTTCTGGAAGTACTTAATAAACATTCCTTGGGAATCAGGACTGAAGTCAGAGAGGGGAAGAGTTGTGCTGTAGGAAATGTGTCCCCTGTGGGGGTTGGACATTCCTGTCCTTTTTTGACCGCCTGCGTGGTTCACTTCGGTGCACAGAGTTATTTCACTTGTATCAAAGCAATTAAACCACTATGAAACCACTAAAATTTTATAGGAAACACATTGTTTCTAGGAACTTCTTGTTTAAACGTCTGTCTTCTGCCATCTTATTGTTATATTGATAATAAAACTGTGGAGAGAAAACACTGATCTTTTAAAATGTGATAAATAAAATCCAAGCTATTTATTTTAGGGGTTTTTTCTGCTATTTATTTAGAATTGAACCATGAAATTGTAAGTTGAAGGGAACATTTTTGTAACACTACGGCATCTTCTTCCCATGTCTTCATTTCAAATATATAATGTTACAAATTCTGAAGACTAAGGGAAAGATGAGAATGACTCTTCTGAAGTTCATCCGTTCCCCAGCTTCAAACCAACTCTGGAATGCCCTTCTCAGTAATTCCTGCTCATTACCAGAATCCAGCCTTTCATTCAGCAAAACCTACTTAAGACAGCTTTTTAAAGTTTCAAATGGGTCATGACAGTGGGAGCATTAGAACTGAGAATGAGTCAAATTCTGAATGCATCTTTCCCTTTGACTGTATTTTCTCCTTTCAATCTCTGTTGCAAATTCAATGGATGCAAATGAAATTCATCACTGTAGGGGAAAAAAAATATTTTTGCTGCAAGCCTTTTATAAAATGACTTAATGCTATGAATTTCATCACTTTTTGTTCATTTCCAGGCAACTGTGTATTTTGTTAACATTTAAGATGTCCAGTCTGACCTCCCTTAAAATAGTTTCAGTGGCAGAAAACTGAATTCTTCAAATAAAATGTCTTGACCCCCTCATAAATACATTTAATCTTGAAAGTGTAATTATGGGAGAACGAAGCTTAAATTAATTGCATTTTTGTTATTCTTGGTGCCCTTTATCTGGGTCTTAGTTTGATTTTAATGACATTCAGTTGGTGATTCATTACCAAGGTTTTCTGTTTGCCACTTACCTCCTTTTTTAAGTACTTCCTTCTGAACCTGCATACCATCAATTATTTAATTGGATAAAGCATACATAACATTAGCTATTGCCTGAGTTTTACTTATTTCACTTTCCCAACTTGTGTGTTTGGAACAAGTACTCATCAGTCCTTTCCTGAGACAGCATAGTCGTGGTCTGTGTGAATTCATCCAGCCCATAACCTTTGTCTCAAGTGCAAGCAAACACAAAGTGTGCCACTTTGTGATTCCACACAACCACATCAATTTCTATTATGCTTCAAGTTTTCTTTTAAAATATACTCAACAAAAATATATCATTCACTCTGTTTGAAAATGATAATCCTTCTTGATTGTAATATTTCAGTGCTTTCACTGGGTTTTGCTACGCTTTTTGTTGTTTTAGAATTAAAAATGTGTAGGTATTTCACCACTCTAAGAATTACACAATGAAATAAAAATAGCAAATCTAACTACAGACAAAATTGCATAATTAAGCTGTTGAATGGGTTTATAGTATTATAGACTATTTCAGTTCTCCTTGACATTTAAATAGAAAATTAATTGTGGTTAATTGAAACTCTTAAAAATAGTGGAAGACACACTTGGATTTATTTTCCATTAAAAAAAAACGGCCATGAAAAAAATAGCCAATTATCAATTATGATGAAAAAATTGTTAGCTGCAAACATAAAACATCACTCTTAGCCATCTGGGTTTGTGCAGCATGCTAATAATCGGTGTTTCCTGGAAAAAAACTAGGGCTGCCTAGATTTTATTAATTTCTTGAATTTAAGTCCTACTTGTATTTTCAACTGTTATTTTAACTGTTCGGGGAAATTATTGAGAGAGTAGAAAATCTCTTTATTTTTTGAGACCCTTCTGTACTTAAACACTGAAGATACTTTGAAGTGTTCAGCATTCCTACCATTTATGGCTTTCTTCCAAACAAGCATGTCTTATAATGCAGATAATAAACACAAGAGCATTGAACACAATGTGAATTCTCAGGCAGGAGAACCTACATAGTTTTTCATATTCATGACACACCTAAAAATTTAGCACTTGTCTGGGTGTTCTGCTAAAAGAAGTCTATTCATAAATTTTCTTTGTTATGCTGCTACATTTACTCGGATTGAAGAAATGAGAATTGTGTGGGTTTCTTCCAGGTCTCTCTTTATAAAGACATTCAGTAGATCCCAGTAACTGGAAAAGGTCTACTATAAAAAATAGAATTCTTTTGTACAGCCAATGATTCTTTCATCAAGACATATATTTATATTTAAGGTATGTATATACACTGCAACAGTCCCAGAGGTCAAATGCAGGTAAAGAAGAAAAACAGAGTAGAAATATAAAGTAGCAGAATAAAAGTCCTTTGAGGACTGCTGATCTTGGTGACAAACTAACAAAAATCACATTAGAATAATATGTCAGGCAGGGACATTAGCCAAGAAGAATCTCTATGTTAATTAGGAAATAAGCTGTCTTAATTAGTCATCCTGCAAAACACTGATTGGACCCAGCTTTCAGTTTTTAGTATCACTGGATGATTACCTTACTAATGTATACATGGGTGATTTACTACATATTTGAGAAACTGTAATTGAAAACTGACAGCTTGGGTGTTGTTAGTAATATTAAGCAAATACAATATACATTATATAATTAGCATAAAATATATATATTTTTATGATTAAAGGATATATATGACCGTCATGTACTTGACCATGAATTCTATAACAGATACTGCTGCTTTTCATCATATTAAAATTAGTAAGCTGTATTTTCGAGGTCATCAGTATTTGATACATGCCAAGCCAAGAAGAAAAAGATCATATGGCTTGATCATATGGCAGGAAAAAGAATAATGGGTATTTCTTTCTTTACAAATAATAAAATGGTCATCAGAAATTACTAGGTGAATACATTTTGTAGATGAGAGAAAGTACTTAGTGACTTATTCTGCTAAGAATAAACTTGTGCTCTGTGATTATTTCTTTCAGGGTTGCTCAGCTTAGGAACTTTGCTTGAAGGCTAAAAGTTATCTTTCTTAAAAATGGTTCAATACTGTCTTTTTTACTTTTTTAAATAGAAGAGGTGCATTTTCTATTTTGTGATAGGGACTGAATACATAAGCATTCACTATTTCCTATTTTTAAATAAACACTATAAATGAAAACACCTTCTGTTGCAACATAAAGGGAAAAAATCCATACTTCGACTTTTCCTCTAACTCAATGTGTGTTAGCAGAAATGTAATCTCACCACTCGGTACCCCAGTTTACAGTGAGTAGAAAAAGACAATGATTTCCTCAAATGGTTGTTTAGAGGCCTAATTAATTTAGCTCTTTGTATCATTCTGAGATCCTCAGAGGAAAGCAATTAGAGTACGCATATGAAAAGTATTACTATCTAATTAATTCGTTATTGAAAAATGACATGATTATCTGACATATTCTGAATATAATTGCACCCATTACTATTTTTAAGGCTCCCTTTCAACTTGCATGGAATTTCACACCTGAGAAAGAAGAATGTTCTCCTAATTGAATCATCAGTTCTATGAATAATTCATCAGAATGACTTTGTGCACAACGCATTTTTCTAGGCTTCATTTTTCCTGCGTGCACTTTCATCCCATAAAGGGGCACCCTTGTCTCTGAACTGGAGAGACATGGATCTATCTGATGGGAGCACCACTTGGTGAATTAGGAACGGGCTGGATGGTCACTCCAGTTTGGACTCAATGTCCAAGGAGAGACCCCTGAGGAGTGGCACTCCTCACGGGTCAGTACTGGCACCGTGACAATATCTTTGTTGGTGACATGGAACGGTGGGACTGAGTTCTGAGGGAGTTGACATCTCAGTGCCTTCTGCTGCATCACAGAAACCTATTCCTTTCCTTACTGCAAGTGACTTTCTACTTTTATTACATTTTATATTTTTGTTTGTTTCCTTTTGTTTGTTGGACTCCGAGGGTCTGCCAATAGTAGAATATTGGGCAGATAATTTTTTATATTAAAAAAATATTTTTTTTCCTATGGAAGAAACTATAATAACCTCCTACAGCTACAGAGGTATTATCTGTGAACTACACATTACTGTAAGGCTTATTATTTTACAAAGTTCTTATGAAAATCATCCTGAAGTGAGACTTGAAGAGCATTTTGCATGACTGCATCTCAAGTGTGGTAGACCTGTTCAAGCAACAGCTTGTTTAGAAGTTCACTGCTCCTCTACCCCCAATCTATATTATGGGCACAGGTCAAAAAGTTATTCCCAAAACAGCAGAAAAAAGTGTGGTTTTTTTCCCCCCATCGTAGGTCACTAAATAAATGAAGGCAATGCCGTAACCATGCAGATGCTTTGGCGTTTCTGTCCCCTGATGGCACACGGGGAAATCACAGCACTGAGACATGCTGAAAGGCAGGTCTGTGAGTCAAACAGCAGGAGCAAAATCTGGCTCTGCATAGCCTCCTTCAGTGCCTGTGAACTGTGATGAATATAGACTGAGTTTCTTAAAAATATCAGTAGGTCTCACATCTTTATACAACATGTGAGATTTAGTGAGGGTATTTTATATGGTTCTAGGCTGAAGCACTGTTAGAGAGGACAGTGGTACTAAGATGAACTAGGGTGGGGTCAGGCAGAATTTTACCTGCCTTTTAAATAACATTGTAAAATGTAAGATCTACTCTCTAACCATGTTTCTGTGTCATTTTGAAGTATGTGTACAGAAATATTGGAGAAATACAAATTTAAAGACAAATTAATAGGAGCAGATTAAGCAGCTGCCTTCAGATATGAAGCACTTTTAGAAATATTAACACTGCTGCATTTTCTTTTATAAATATCACCTATGAGAACAAAAATGCAGGATGATCAGAAGAATTAACTGGAAGTCTCTTTTCTACTAAATTTCTGGTACTACTCCTAATTAGCACAACAGCTGATTAGCAGCAGGTCCTAGCTATAGCTCATCTTTGAACAAAGTTTGCATGTTCCTAAATATCCTTGCTACTAAGTGTCACAGAGAAGTTATCTGGCTAACAAAAGATTACATGGGACATTTGCCAGGAGAGAAAGAGTCACCTTCTTGCTATAAAAAACAGTAACAAAAATAACTGAATGGCATGTATCTATTCCCTCTGAACTTTTACATTTTGCTTAATTGTGTTAACATTTGCCTTATCATAGAAAAAATAAATTTATATAAAACTGAGTATTCACATGAAGATTTTGTACTTCTATGAGAACCTTCTTGAAGAATAAGGTTAGGTCTCAAATGCCAACTTCTACAGATATTTTATTAATTCCATTTTTATTTAAGGTCTGGAGTAGAACCCCGACCAAACCTACATTCATTAATTTCAGGCAAGATTCAGATCCAGTCTGAACAAGGCCAGCTCTTTTTTTTTTTTAACAGCAAATAAAAGTTGAAGAAATTTAGGTTCATATCTATAATTCTGGCTATTACTGAAACTTGAGTACCATTATTGACTGTTATATTAATTGTGGGAATTTGTTCAGGCTCGCTGTAAAATTTATGAGGTATACAATCTGAAATGAAAGTAAGTCTACTAGAAAAATTATGACTAATACAATACATTCAGATTTTTATCAGGTTACAGACTGGGCTAATGAGGATTTGCTGCGCTTGAAGAACAGGAAAAATGCTGTGCCTTTTCTGATAAGACACATCACTTTTTTAATATCTCAGGAGGTTACTCTGGCCTACAGATTTTTCCTCATGTTGCCCAGGTAGGATTGTACAATATTAATGTCCTGACATAATAGTGAAGACAGAAATAGTTTACTAAAGCAATTAAACAGGTATTATGTCATTGAATACATAGGTATTCTACCTATGTAATCAATTTACATTGTAGAAATATCTTTGAAGGCATATGCCTTAAAAGAACCTGTGAGAGGGCTAGATGGAACTAAAAAGGAGCTGTTACATCAGCTAAAGGTATATTACTGTTCCAAAGTATCCAAATACAAATATTTCAATGTAAATAAGAAATTAACTTTAGTGATTCACATATGCTTCATAACTTTTTAGCTCATTATAGAATGTCACACTGATCTACCGCCGCTGATATTATTTCAAGTTTTACTACTTCCTTTGCATTAAGGCTATAGCATTTCTTCAAATTACTTTCCTAACCACATTTGGTATCTCATAAATTCAGATGACAGTTAAAATAGAGAAGTTTTACAAAGCATAAGCTCAAGTGTCTTTGGTAATGAAATTATTTCTTTCTAAGTTCTTGCCTATACAGCAGTCTGAGAAAAGTGTGGCAAAAAAACTTTTCCAAAAAGCCAAGGAGCAGCACAGCAATCCTACCAGCTCCAGCCACAGAAATACTTTACTGAATCACACTGCTGTGTGTGTGTGATTGGGCTACTTTAATATGTGGTGCTGTTGTTTTGCCTTTTTTTTTTTTTTTTGCAACAAGTTCTATTAGAAAATTTAAATTGATCCAACTACCTGAATAAAGGGAAGTGATCTACTAAGCTGTGGAAATCTGGGTATGAGGAATGAAGTTTTGGGGGTTTGTCCTTTCTCCCATGTTAATCAATGACCAACTCAGCTGCATTTGGGCCATGGGCTATGAGTTAGATTTACTTCCTGAGGCCTCTCAGGCACATTCACCATCCCTGTTCTTCACTGAGGGTGCCTAAAAGGAATTCTCTTCCCTTAATGTTCACTACTCTGAAATACAGTTTGCCACACACACCATTTTTAAAGCACTGAAGCACATTCTACTCGTAGTATTTGAAATTTTGCACAAAATAATCCCTGTAACATAAATTAAGAACTGATATAGTTGCTTTGGTGTGCAACTGTTTGATTCTGCCATTTTGTTTTACCCTGCAAAACTACAATATAATTTCCCAAGCAGAATTGTTATGGTTAACATCAAATATATAATATGAAAAGCAGGTCACAAAACTTCAAAATTTTTCTTCACTGTTTAATACATTTCTTCATAAATGTGCAGAATGCAAAAGAATAGGTTTTGTCTCTGATTGGCATATGCAATGTAAATATATGGAAGTTCATTAGTTTGCAATCTGAATTTTGATACTACTTTCAGCTCAGAATTAATTTGCCTTAGCTATAGAATTGACAGCATTTTGATAAAATAGAATTAATATAAAAAGAGCAAAACATAACAAGCCAACTGACTTGTATTTGGAACAAAACACAGAAAGCAAAGCCGCTAATTGCAATCTGACTGACAGATATTTCATATTTCATTACCAAGCATTATCTTAATTTCAATTAATAATGCGATGTTGCTGAACTCAGTAGTGCAAAATTGCTAAATTAAAATGATTCAGTTTAAAATGTAATAATTATAGTTTCACAAAATAATGTTACGGGAAGTTTCATTTCAGCAAGATCCCCAAAAACCCCACTAGAATTATGTAAGTAATACTCAAGTATTTGCACTTCAAGGAAGAATGACACTCTGCCGTGAGGCATCTATAATATAAAACATGATAGAATAGACTAAATTATTTTTAATTTAAAAAACATTAAATGAATCTTGAAAATATCAGGTCATACATAAGTGCTGGAATACACATTTATTTTGGATTGTGTACTGTAAACCCATGGAAGCACCTCCCCTTAATTGGAATTGGATCTGGTCCACAGAGCAAGCAGAGTTTAAACCTGAGCTGTAAGCCAATTTCAGTGTTACAGTGAACATTTTGAAGAGTAAAACTCATCATGCTTCCTGTAAAACTACCTAGGACAAAACAATTTACAAGTATTTGTTAAAGTATGTACAGCTAAGAACAGTAAACTGAACAGAGGAGCAGCTACTGAATTACCCTTCCTTTCAGTAAAGGATGGAAATTGAATCTACAGTAACAGCTATTCACTCTGAAACCATACCAAATGATAACACTTAATCTGAACTCTAAAAATAACACTCCAAGATTAATTTGTTTAAAACCTGGGGAAATGTACTGATACAGAAAATTAATATGGAACTATTAACTTTAAAGATACAGCTGAATGTCCCTGAATTTGACTGGCTTTGATCATAAATGTTAACTAAATCTGAAGTGATGGCACATGAGTCTGCAAGAGGGGAATTTAGCTTCTACAAGACAGTTCTTGCTCAAGACAATTCAAAATGAAAAATTTCAGTGACACAAGTAGCAAGCAATAATCAGTTTCAAGGGACATAACATACTGATAGAAGCTTACATTATTACGTCATATCGTGAAGAAGAATTCACAATATGTGAAATTATAAGGTAAAATGTGAAATTAAATGGACAAATGGACAAACACAGACAGGAAATATTGGACAGCAACCTGTAATCTTAAGCTATGCCATTTCCACTCAGAGCAGATGAAATTTACAGCAAGACTTGTAAATCCAAGGTTAAAGGAAAAAAATTGAAATGCTATAGCTGGAGATGCTATGGTGGATACCTCCATGAATTATACTATTTCAGATAAAGATGATGGGAAACGTAATACTTTTGACTGAGATCTAGTCAAACACAGTGTGAAACAATACCACAGTGCTCAAATGAATGAAGTACATATGCAAAAATCCTGAAGTGAGATATGCAGCAAAATGAAGAGAAACTTTGGAGGACACATGGAAGATGTTTTAGTAGTCACCTCGAGAATGCTACTGAATATTACATACAATATTGCACTGATCATACTGTGTGGAGAATTAAAACAGAAGAACCAACTAAGATTTCTGAAATAAATTAAATGCTTGTTTTATAGTCAGAAAAGCAAATTAATAAAACACAGCCTGGAGTAGCAGTTAGCAATTTTCTCATTGAAAACAGTGGTTACTGGAGCTCCCAAAACTCTAATTCCACATAAAATCTGAAGGCAAACTAGGTTTTATTAGAGACAGAACACAAGAATAACCTGAGTTTACAAATGCTCAGCTCCAAATATGTTGAATCCAATTGCATTCTTCCAAATTCATAGCAGAAACTCCTCAGCCGGAAAGTTTGGATGAAAATTGGAATGTCTTGAACCCTTACAGTTTATGCCTTGGGAGTTGTCTTGGGGGCTAACTAGTGCTTATTGATATATCATGTACACGCTATCATGGCATCATCTCCAAATGTACCCCACCATGCACAGATTTAAAGGAATTATGAGTGCTAGAAGAGCTTTTACATTGATTGGTTTGGTTAGCAATACCTGTTACAAGAGCACCAGGAGACTGATAGGTTCAACAAATGAACCAGTGACATGATTTCTTTTAAAGACTGAGTTAATATGAGAGTATTTTAAGATTTGAAAGCTGAGCATTTCAGATGAAATCTCAGCTCCATTAAAATCAGTGGAGAAAATTTGCAATAGCTTCAGCAGGACTAAGTAATCTGTTGTTTGGACATTTCTTAATTTATTGTTTTCGACCAATAAATAGCAGAAGTACCTGTTTTCATGCTTCTGTACTTAAACCCATGCCAAAACCACATAGCTTTGCCCTTTCAACACTCCCAACTCTCTGAAATCCTTATCACATAAACAGCAGCTTGTTTTCCAGAAGAATGTGACTAAAGATGTAAGAAATCATCTAAAGATGTTTTTGTCGTTCACCTATCAGCTGTTTAAAAGCAGAAGATACTTTTTGCTATATATTGCAAAATTGCTCTATGTATATGTACACTGGTATATGAAGAACTGTGATGGTCACTAGTGGATAATAGGCAATCCTGTCCAGCAATCCCAACAGTATGCCTGGATGTGTGCTTTGTGGATTAGCTATTTCAGGTTTTACCTGGAGTACATTCTCCAACATTTTTCTTAAGAAATGGGACAAAATTTCCTGTGTAGCTAAGGTTACTGCTATTTCCTGGATAATATCAGCAGTGAAGATGTTGGCTGTCACTTTGAGACAAAAGTTAAGCTTCCATAACTTTGTAAGATCTAGTTCTTATTCTTGTTTTGACATTTTTGAATAAAGCCCCTTCAATAAAACAAATTTTCTGTGCTGCAGTACCAGTAGATTTTACCCATTTACTGTTAGAGGAGATTTTAAAACAGAACAGAGTGAAAGCCCTCTTCAATTTGTAGAGATGATACCTACCACAAAATTGGATAAAATAGTGAAAAGGGTAAGCAAAGGAGAGCAAGAAAACTTTTCTCAAAAGTTTTCACTATCTATATCCCACAAAACCTTACACAAGCTAGGGCTCATAGGAGTCTAGATATATCAGTAAAATGCATTAACAGATCACCTCTCGTGATCTCCCAGGAACACACTTGTCATTTACTAAAAATTATTTCACTAGAAGAATGAGTCAGTTGTTTTACTGTGTCCAGGAGTCAATAACAAACTAATAAACAAACAAGCAAGCAAACAAACAAGAACCCCAAAGCCCCAGTTAAGACAAGATCTGCTCCAGAAAACTTTTGTGACAGCTAAAATCATGGAATGGCTTGGATCATTCAATCGTTGAATGGATCTTAATGACTATCTAGCTCCAACCCACAACATGGTTGCAAAATTTTAGAAAGGTTGCATATAGCTTCAGCAAAATTTAGTTAAGACAGCTGTAGTCACTTCTGAAAACGTCAGAAAACCTTTATTAACATTCTGTCTTAGGAAACAATGATTCATATCAAGTTTTTAAAAAATCCAAGGTATTCAGTCTCAAGTAAAAAGCAGTTAGCAAGGCACACTTTTCATGGTTTGAAGTCTGAGGCATTATACTGATATCTCTATCCATATTTAAGCTCCTGATAAAGAGAATTTATTTTCACAGAGAAAAGCCAGCAGTAGCAATTCTCATCCACATTAGCCAGATACACTTAAACTCAAAAGATCAAGGAATTAAATTACTTTTCATTTAAGTCATTGACTTTAAAAAAATTACTTGATTCGAGCTATAGAATGTAAATTAATTTATTTTTCCAGGGTCACAGGGCAAATTTGTGTGAGAATTTAAAACAGTTGCCAAGCCTTCTGGTTCTTAGCCCTCTGGTCCTAAACACAATCAATACTAAACTGTTTCCCAAGAAGCCTGAAGTTTAATGAACTTTCCCATTCATGGGATATAAAATAAATTAGGTTTTCCTTTTGGAGTGCCAGATCAGCCAGAGAACTGCATTTTTTAGCATAACCATAAGAGGTTTGTAAGTCACCATACTATCTTTTTCCTTTTTAGCTATTTTACCCATTCAAGTTTCTCTTACTGAATAACATAAATTAAGTCTACATATGTCTCAAAGGAGGAGCTAAAGAAAAACAGTAAATAGCCTCTTAATTTAATGGCTAAACACTATGTTTATTATATATACTTGAATTCTCATCTATCATACCAATGTACCTGTCAGAAGAAGGACCATGAGGATGGCGAAGGGCCTGGAGGGGAAGATGTAAGAGGAGTGGCTGAGGTCACTTGCTCTGTTCAGCCTGGAGAAGAGGAAATGGAGGGGAGACCTCACTGCAGTCTGCAACTTCCTTGTGAGGGGAAGAGGAGGGGCAGGCATTGATCTCTGTGGTGGCCAGTCACTCTGTGTGACCAGTGACAGGACCCAAGGGAGCAGCGTGAAGCTGAGTCAGGGCAGGTTTAAGGCTGCACATCAGGAAAAGGTTCTTCACCCAGAGATGTCTCGGCACTGGAACAGCCTCCCCAGGGAAGCGGTCACAGCACCAAGCCTGAGTTCACCAAGTGTTTGGACAGTGCTCTCAGGCACATGGTGGGATTATTGGGGTACCCTGTGCATGGCCAGGAGGTGGACTTGATGATGCTGATGGGTCCCTTCCAGCTCTGAATACTCTGTGATGATACAGCCATATTAGGTGACTAACCCTACTCCCCCACACCATATATTTTATTAGCATAGCCAGGTCCTAAAACTTACTTTTTGGTCCTTGTGGTTGCAAAATTAGAAGATGGGAATGCATACAAGCTCAGGAATAAAACCAAAGTAGGTAAAAGAAAATACCTTTTATTACCTTCTACCACAACCTCTGTTAGCTTTACCATGAAGTAGAAATTATAGATGGGAGCCAATACCATTCAATAGGGAGAATGAGGACTGTTTAGCTAAAAACATCTGCTTTGTTTTTATGCTTCAGCCAATAGCTGAAATAAATTCAGGTTGCAGATCTAAGCAAAGAAAGACAATAAGACAAACTTGTATTTCTCTCCCCCTTTCCCATTGACTTACTTTTTTTTCCACATTTCATCCACTAGTAAGCCAAAGATAAGGAAAAAAATTCAACTTATTATTGGAAAGATATCAGCAACAGAGACTAAGAGGAAAAACTCTTTTTATTTTTTCTTAGTGCATAAAACCAAAAAGTAGGATTTAGATTGAAGGAAAAGAGGTGTTTGTCAGATATCTTGATTTGCAATAATTTATCAAGTTTCACAGAGCTAGTCCTCTATATACTACTTTTCTTACTCTTTAAATACAGTAACACTAGGGAATTTTCATTTATTGTTTCTTCTGCACTGCTCCCCTGAAAGTTATTCAGAGCTGTGATTCTGCAAAACTGTCCTCAGGTACATCAAGTATCTTTGCATGAGCGGGACAAGCCAACCTATCCTATTTGTTTAGGTTCAGTGCACTATTTAGATATTTTCTTTGCTAATTGAACATGAAGTATTCCATGTTCAGTCAGTAATTCAAGAAAAGATTTATATACCTTTATCCCTCTGCAGTCCCATACCTGGGTCCTTCCAAGTTAAAATCATATTTAAATACTGTCCCAACCCAAGTCTAAATTCCCTTTACAATTTTATTATTTTTTACATGCTATCAACCAACATAACCACAATGAGGAATCGTCTGAAATTTAAGTGACCTGCAAATCATGCCTTCAAAGCACACTCAAGTAACATTAGCTCAGAGCACAGTGTTCCACACATGAGGTGTTAAATACATAGTGCTAATTTTGAAAATGCGTGTTTGACAGCTGCCAATGTAAAAAATTGCAACGCATCCTGCAGGTTTCATAGCTTTCACTTTGGTATCAATCACAGCAATAAGAGAAAGAGGACAGAGCCACGATTCAAAGTCATTGAGTCATGCTCTGTGATTAGTAGACTGAAATGCATCTGATTTGTCTCTCTCCTACCATATAATGAATAGAACTAAACAGGATTTTTCTGATTAAACTGAGCTTTTGTCACAAAACACTCATTTGCCAAACAGAAGCATTTTGCAAAAACAGATTGGTTTTGATGAATTACTGAGTAAATGCAGAAAGGCTGCAAACAACAAACTGCCTGATTTTCTGTCTGCTCACCTTTGGGGTTGCCAGAATCCAAGGACATTCTGGAAAAGCAAATACTTCAAGCATATGTCTTTGAAAACAAACGTGGTTTTGGTGCTTGTAAAGACATGGATTAAGAAAAACAAACAAAAAAAAAAATTCCTAAACATAAACAAGAAGTGAAACATAAGTCAAACCAGCTTTATCACACAGGATGATTATCAGAGCTTTGTATGCAATTAGAATTACTTCTACTGAATTTAGACCAGTCAGGAATGTGCTAGAAGTACCAAATCTATGCTTGTGGTAAGTCCTCTGAGACCTCTCTGGTGGTTAACCAAGTTTCCTTTTAAGTGACCAGTTCACATTTAAGTGTCAAGTTCACATGCAGTGCTCGTTTAAGAAACCTGCACATGTAAAATATTCCAGCTCCCCTTACGAGTGCCATCACTCCAAATAGCCCTGCATGGTTCTAGGCAGACGAGATTATATATATACAGGGCCTGAATGTTTCATGCAAGGAACATCTGTTCCAGCACAAGCCAAGACACAACTGCCATAATATAAAAATGTTCATTCTGCATTGATGCCATTTGTCATAGGAAACTTGGAGGAAAAACCTTGATTCTAATTAATTATTTATTTTGACTTTGCTTAGTGTGAGAGAGCTGTCAAAACTATAGCAAGCAGTGACAGCAGATAATTGCTACACAGATATTTGCTTCTAGTAAAATCCACGTCACTAGGATGTACTCAGAGTATAATAACCTTCCAATCCATCACACATTTGCTGGGAAATGCACTTTAAATTTTTCATGCCTCCTGACCATAAGTAGAAAGTTGCTTGCTGAGAAGACACCATGGTTTGCACCTACCTAGTGACAGATGAGCACCCCAGCAATCAGATACTGGCTTGCCTTGCATGGCAAATCCACATTCTCACACACCTTGCACTATCTTCTACCCACAGTCAGCAGTCTAAAAGGAAACACAGAGGAAGACCCAGCTGCTATATTGAAAAAAGCTGTAGAAAAGCTCAGCTCTAATTTGATCACTCACAATCTAAACTTACAGCTCCTAGGATAGAGTATTTCTTTGACAGTGTTGCTTCTGCTGACACAGTTTAGAGATGGTCAAAGTTAAAACCAGATGAGCAAAAATGGAAAATGACCAGTCTGTCCAAACTAGCCAGCTCAAGTGAGAAATAGAGCTAAATACTATAAAGATGAGAGACGCAATTAGCTTATGCAAAGCACTTCCTTTCAGTGCTAGATTTTCTGTTATTCTACATTTTTTATTCACCACATTATCTAAAACGTATGAAATGTTAAATTCATTTCCCAAAACATATCAAATAAACTGATATCCTAGTTAACAGAATGTTTCCTTTTTAATTCTTTTTTTCCTATCTATTACTCCTTTTATTGCACTGAAAATATCCTTATTAAAGTATGCATCCTAAAATGTGGTGCATCTACTTAGCATCCTCTACTGCTCACCTGTCTATAATTTCACCTTTAATTATATTTCTTCACACCTCTTACCACTTTTATAGCTTACTTATGAAATAGCTTAACTTTGCCACAGCAATCCTGAACTTGTATTAATAAAGACATTTTAGAGTGAAACTTACAATTTTTTTTTTCACAGAAGTATTCAAGAGAACTGTCATCTTCTGTGCATAATTCACATAAAGGTTTAATGCTAGTTTACACTGCTTCTGATTATTTTTCATAGAATCTCTCCCTGTGAATGAATATTGATATCACCTCCCCAAGTTTCTTCTTTTGCCTTTATTCTATAAAATAGTAGGGAAAAGTAGAAGGGCAAAGCACATTCTCTTACCTGTAGTGAATCTACGTGTTGGTTGCAAAGCCCACACATTGTACTGCTGTGCTGAGTTTGGCCAGAATTAGCCCAGGAGAGAGAAAGACTGCTCTCTGTGCCAGAATCCTGTGGAAAAGTTATTGACCCATAGTCACTTTGTAGAGAAACTCTGTGTTGTGCCAGGCACTTCATATTTAGCTTTAATGCTTTATTTCTGAAGCAAAAAATGTGATTTCACTCAGCAAGAACAGTTCTATATCATGTTAATTATTTTAGTGTTATCCACCCTAAGTAATCCAAAGAATTCCTAAATAAGTGTGATGGTCAGATTAAATATGGTCTTGTAATGAAAAAGAGATGTGTTATGATTAAATGTGCTACAGAGTTTACTTAACAGTTTCAAAATGTCAAACAATTGCCAGCTACTGCAGGAACACAGTGAGTGATTTTCACAAATAATTGGTGAAATTTCATTGCATCTTAACACTGACAGTCGTACCCTAAAGCCACCCGTTGAGCCGTCAGCAGGGCAGATGAAAAACTATCTAAAATCCTGGTAAGTAACATGAGTATTCAGAGAGAAACAATTTTAATTCTCTCAAAGCCCTGAGGCACTAAGTCTGTACTACAGGTAGACATTTAATATTTAACAATCAATTTAACCATTCCTCTAAAAGGATTTTCTTTATGGGTCCCAGGAGCTACTTGCATAAGAGCTACCAGATCTTTCAGGTGAAGTGTTTATAGACTTTGAAATGGGACAGCTGTAGGTGTGATTCCTGTGACTTAACCACCCACAGAGCCTTCACAGGCAGTTTTCTCATCAAAATTTATTGAGATGTACTTTTAAGGACAACATTAGATCGATTAGATAGACTGGATACTAGAGAAAATCTCTTCACTGACAGGGCAGCCAAAACATTGGGACAGGCTGCCCAGGGAAGTGGTTTACTGTCTCTGGAGGTATTTAAAAGTTGTGTATCTGGTATTTAATGGCATGGTTTAGTGGTAATGTGCGTAGTGTTGTTAGGACTCAATGATTTTAAGGGTCTTTTTCAACCTTAGTGGTTCTAAGATACTATGACCTATTTTTAACATCACTAATAATTATGTAACATGCTGACAAGAAAGCACATCCACTGCAAAGTTTTCCTAAAACTTTCCAGGCATGGTTATTTAAGTCTGCAAGAACATAAAAGCAGTCTGGAGGGCAAAACATTCAGAGTCCATTTACAACTTCTGTTTCAGCCAGAACATGTATGCCCTTGTGGGTCAAATCCTTGAAACAGAGGCATGTTTCAAATAAAGGTAGTAGGTTTCTGGTTACACCCACATTTCTGTTAAGATTTTCCATTAAAACTCCAACTGAGGGGATATCATTCTGGGTTGGGAAAAATAACTGCAGCTACAATATTTCCTTACTATGGCTACTATAGTCAGGTGAGACTTGCAGTTACACTAAAATGATATTCAACATTTGCTTCTTGCCCAAAGTGCTTATTACACTGTATTAAACAACCTGTTCTAACTGCCTCTGTGAATTTTTATAGAGGCCTCTTAAAGTTTGAGCTTTTTTAGTTGCAGCTTTTTATTTTTTTTCCACTTGGTTTTGTAAAAAACTTAGTAAAACTTAAAAGAATTGCAAATTCCCCTCCACCAACAAATGAGTAATACTAAAAGAACTTCTGATGTGTGAATATGTATATACAAGACTAGTTTTCTTGACACTCTGTGCTCTTGTAATTTAGACTCATATGAAAGGGCAAGACATTGGCAGGTGATAGCATTACTGTTTGCCATTCCTAACAAAATTTGATTATTATAAAGCAGTTGTGGATCCTCTCATTATTTTGCTTTTCAGATTTATCACTCATTGTTTTGCAAATAGCCAGTCCCTCACATCAGGTTCTGCCATGGTAAATATTCCACTTCAGTTTCCTACTAAGTGAAATTGCTGTGGCTGACAATGTTTCACTAGCGAAATGCAGTAATCAAATAAAGTTTCCTTACGAATTTTTGTCCTCTTCTATAGCCTTTTTCAAACACTGATTTTTAATTTATTTCAGTCCATTGGTCTGCAAATAATAGGAGCTACTGCTTATGTCTAACTTACTTTACTTCATAACAGCCAAATAATTCCTGGTAATTCTTAGAAGGTCAGGCATGCAATATCAGGCACAGAAACCGATGCGTTATACAAGTGCACCTCATTAGGGTAGCAAAGGTTCTCATAAGCATTGAAAAGGTAATTACTGTATTTTGGTGAGTTTGTTTCAGAATACCACAATAGTAAGCTAGAATTGTAGATTTGTTCCAGCCTCCTCTGATTCAAAAGGAAATTTTGTGAGCTTTTTGTGTATACTGATTAAAAAGAAGCTTGTTCAAGTATTAGGAATCCATAGCTGATGGTATACTGGATTAACTTGTTTCTTAATGTAACAGCTTCTATTTGAACAGCCTACATTTGAATATGAAACATCCAGAGTTAAAGCTAGAAACACGGTGCTCTAGATAAAAGCTGTAATGAGACCCTAGCCTTGTGTATTAAGCAAACAAGGGAAGGTATGATGAATTCTCAACAGAGGATACATACCCATGGAGGTTCTCTAGCTATGAGGCAGAGTAATGCAATTTCCCAGCCCACTGAAATGGAATATTACACTTAATATCTGCATGAAGCAGCATATGTAATAACGATATTAAACACTGCTGAGCTCATAGCTGACAGTTGTGAAAAGTCTTCTATTTTATGTTGAAGTTTGTGTTGGGTAGTGATAGCAATACACATTCAGGTTCTACCATGTTGGTTATCAAGTGGTAAATGGTCAGGGAAACAAATAATTGATTTACTAGGCATAACTGCTATTATTTATTTGATTTATAGGGCTCCAAATAATAGTTTGGGGGATTTTGGGGGGTTGGGGAGGGGTGGGTGTCCTTAAATGTTAAAGTACCTATAATTATTTGGGTGCAGAACTGAAGCATAAGTGTCAAATTCATGGAGCTAAGAAGTGATTAAAAAGGCCAAATGACAATCTACAAAAAAACACAGAAGGGCATGACTTAGAAAACTTTAGAAGGTCCAAATACCTATCCCTAATGTCACCTTCAAATATTTCCAAAAGTTATTCAGATCTAAAAATCACATTCTTATTTCCTAAGTTGACGAGGTATGAAATATTAGTGCTTTAGTATCACTGGAAATTATTGAGAAGGCTTAAAATAAAAAATAACAGAATATTTGAATTGTCTTGTGTCAAGAAAGACCACCACTCAGAGAGACTCCAGGTAAATCAAACACACAGAAGAAGATTGTGTGCCTTGAAAAAGAGCCTGTAATATCTCACATACACTTCATGACCCGCAAAATGAGTAATACTACTTCTCATCTTTCTGCATGGAAGCTTGACCTTGAAAGAGGACTTGAAATCAGCAATACTTTTTCTTGCAAGTATAAAAGACAGTGGGAAGTCGTATTCAGACAAATTGGAATCCATCAAAAAAAAAATACTGCTCCTGCAAGCTGTCACAGAACTACTGTTTTTACAAAGGAAAGCTGGAAATCTTTAGGTTTATACAAAGTAATATGGTTGTCACAGACTGTCAAAGTTTTAAATGCTTTGAGCTTTTCAGGAGTAAGGACAGCTAAGTGTCCCCCAAAAGGTAAAAGTAGGTATCAAAGAATTCATTATGAATACAAAAACTAAGGATGAAACTGACACCAGTGGTTTTCTTCTAGACAAGGACTACCTATTATACCCTACATGCAGTTTTTCAGAAAAGAATATAGAGATGATCCCAACAATGTGTCCACTGTGCTTGATCCAAGTTGCTGGATAGATTTTACCAAAGAAAATTTGGACACAGTGCATCACTCCTGGTGCATGATTTTTGTATGTTCTAGTCTAAAGTTATTTTACAGGAGATCAAAAAGGGACATTTCATTCGGGTTTTTTTAATGTTTTAATTTGCTATATATTTCAGAGAAGTCTATTTCACATAAAATTAAATCCAAAGAACTTTTCACTTGCAGAATTGTTAATAAATTTAAAAGCTACTAATAACATTCTTGTGCACTATTATGCCAGAAAGAAGACTTCTTATAATTTAAAGTAAGGGGAGGCAGCCCATTAAGATCCATCTTCCTTAAATTTCCAATACTTATGCCTTGTTTTGAACAACAGATGAAAGCTTTGACCATTGCTTCTTGATTTGCCATTGAAAATTTTTATAAGAGCGCTCTATTGTTAAACTATTAGGAATAGTAAAAATGACAGTAAGTAAGCATTTAAAGATTCATAGTCCTTCTGACAAATACAAATATTTGACCTTTCTGTAATAGACAGAAAATGCTGTAATCAAAATATCAGAATCTGTACCTCAGATAAACTACTGGTAGCAATAAAATATTTCATCAAATTGCTCTTAGAAATTGAGGGCTGTTTATGACTACAATATTTTTCAAAATGTGACATTGTCATGAACAGGTAGAAGGGGCTTGCAAGCCTTACACCACAAAATAAACTGAGGGACTTATCAGTACATGCTAAAATGCTTTACAATTGCTCATGTGAGCAAATTTTTTCACAAGTTCACGTTCATATATTTTTATGAACAGAACAATAATGTTGATATTGTTTCTGTAAGTGTATGGATAGAAAGTGAACTTCTAGAACTTCTGAAAATGTAGCAAGTAAGCTTAGTAAGGTAAATCATGGCTATCAGCAGTTCAATGCCCTGTGGAGTCACTGCAATCTGTGAAAAGCTTATCTAAATTGCCAGATCTTCTGTGATGTCCCTTAGAAAAAAAAACATATCTCCACTGTACTCCTGCTCTACAGAATTACCTCCTGTTTTTGCAGATATGCACAATATGTGTTTCATATTTTCAGACTGACTTGCACTCTTATTGGGCTCTTGGCTTTCAGTTGTTATTGCTGTGAGTTAAGTGTATCTGTCATAAACTGATACTTTAAATGTTTTTTGTTGAGGATTTTACTCAGAACATCTAAACTCCCGTGGAGGTCTCCTTGTGTACAACTGCACAGGAAATGACTATGTTCTAAAATTTGAACAAAACCTCTGTAAGGCATTTTATTTCAAGCAATCATTTGGACCCAAACACCAAAACAACACACCAATGATAAATGCATTAATTTATAAACACTCAGTGCTCCTATATAAGATGAATTGTTACTCCCTCCACAATTCTAATGAATTACATTGATTACGTGTTTTCAGTTTAAGAAATGTCCTTTCTTTTTGTTACACTAGACCTTTGATGGCTATGACTAAGCCATAGCAATGCACAAATTTGTTCTTTCAAGGTTTGCTCATTACAACTCTCCTGAAACTGCTGATCCCAGAAAAAAATCCATTGATTCATTGTACCATGGAAGGAAAGCAAAAATATACAAGAATACATTTTCAAATGAACAAATTGATGTCTGAATGTGATAAAGTAGTTTAATACAACATTCTACCATTTTAAACAGCACTGGTGAGAACCAAAGGAGGTGTACAAAATACATCCAGAAAAGCTGTACACCATAGGTGCCAAATTCCTCCACAGCTTTTAACAACATGCTGCAAAAACATCTCAAACTTGGTAAACTGTGTAAACTGTGGAAATGAGAAAAATAATGATGCAAAATATCAGTGTTTTAAGTCAGATTATTTTCTAGACTTTTTGTAATAGAAAAAGTGTTTTAAACCAACTTGGAGTGCTCAGTCATGTGCTATGGAAAAGTGGAATTATTATAACTTGACCATGAATGCAAGTGGTTGCAGTATAAAAAGGAGGTTGAAAGTGCTGTCTGGCATGGTCTCAAATATTTCAAGTGGTAATTCTCTTGTGCTATCCATTTGTATCCAGACAACCACATGGATTTGCTGGGATATTAAGATATTTCTCAGCCGCACTGTTTTTTCTCTAAGAATAGTGATTCAAGTAACAGTTTAAAATGCTATGCAAACAGTTAGAAAGATGTAATCACTTTGATCCAGAAAAGTAGCAGAATAACTAGAGATTCCCAAAGGGACTGGCAATACTGGCTTCTCTCCAGTGATTTTTCTCCCTCTGTCTCCTTCCTTCTTCCTTTAGTCTTTTGATGATCTACACACTAGTAAAAATTCCCAGCAAAAAGAAATAATTTGAAGAACCAGTTCAGCAGCAACTGTCTGCTCTGCCCTCCACTCACACAGGGCAAAGGTAATCAAGTTAGAGTGACAAGTTTTGGTCATGATATTAAATTGAACTTCACCTTGAACAAAGATCTCCAGGACTTTAATAATCCTCTGCACTAAGAAACTTTTCCTCTTCTCTCCATGTCTACTAAAATAAACATGGTTTTACATTCTTAAAGGAGAAGCCAGCACACAACAAGAGAGCACGGGGAGAGATGTTGGAGCTGCATAAGGCTCCCTGTGTGACAACAGCACAACCGAGCAAAGGCAGCAGGTGACAGCAGCAGGCACCTCACCCCCAGAGCTGCAGGGGCACCCCTCCCTGCCCTAGAGGCTCTCTGGAGAGGTGTGCTGCTCACTGGGAGCTCAGATCAGACACCTCACTGAGGGGTCACCAGACCCTGGTGAAGCCCACTGGCTATTGCCCACTGCTCTCCTTTCAGGTGGGCGCTGGTGGCACAGCCAGTCTGGGATTCTGTGAAAGTCAACGTGCACCTCAAAGGGAGAATGTGAGTAATAAATGGGCAGGTCTGTGATCTGAAAAGAATTTCTATTTTGCATTTATGGAGACTCTAGTATCAGCCGAGATCCTTTAAATTACAATTTACTTCTGGCAATAAATTCAGGTATTGAATTTCAAGGTGCTTACAGCATCTTAGCTACCATAATATTTTAGTACAAATTATATTGGCATACTACAGTATGCACTCTCATTAATAATACCCTTGGTACATGTTGTAGCATAGACTAATTTCAAACAATCTTACTCTCAAAACTTTATTAATATCTCCTTTCTCCTTTTATCCTTTTTTTGAACACTGAGTATCCTAAGATGTGTTTCTTCTTGCAACACCTAGCAAACCACAGTGCTAATATTAAGTATACCTTTTTTTTTTCCAACTTCAAACTCTCCATCTTTTTGTGTCACTGTATATATGCAATAAGTCTTTTTGCTATATCTGGTAATCATACAGCAGTGGCAGGAAAAAAGAATATGTGAAATGACAACAAAATTAATTTGTCCATAATTTATTGTTAAATTGCCTGGAAAAGGAGTAAGATAGGCTAGGTTTTAAGTAGTGGTGCCTAGTATCAATTAATTTCTTTTAAAAATAGTTTCATTTTTTGCTTAAGATCTCCTAAAACAGGATACTCACATGCACTTTATTAAAAAAACTTAATTATTCCTTCAGAAAAATATTTGTTTCCTTTAAAAAAAAAAAACACCAAAAAAAAATTAAAGAACTGGGCTTTTGGTTCCCCAGGCAGCATATCAAATTACTCTATGTTTCTTGAAATTTTGAAAATGCAATTAAGTATTAACATGCAGCCTACACAAAGCTCTAATATCGACTAATACTTTCATAGGCAGATTGAAAGCGTTCCACAATTAAACAAGTGCAAAAACAGATGAACAGAAAAATCATGGCTAGGCAACAGCGAATTACATCGGCAGATACCATTCTGTCTGTTCAGTAAATACAATACTCACCTAAAGCCACTAGCACCAAGAAATACTATGGCTTTTCTCCCTAGTGTCCCTCCCCATTTTTTAGTTAGCATATTCCGCCTCTAAAAACCTCCCTGCAGTTGAGTGCATCAGTCCTCCTTGCTTGATGTGGTGTACTGCTTTTTAACACAGAGATAACAGTCAGGGCATCAACGTTTGAATATTTACCTTCTGTCTATAATCAGTAGCTGTAAGGTTTGAGTCGTGTGCCGCACTTCAGATGCAAAAATCTAACCCCTTAATGAAACTGCAATTATTTAATGAGTTTGTCAGCCTACATGGGATGACCAACAATTCCTTCTGCAAGTGCCACTGACACACTGTCCCACACTTGGTGCAGGAAAACCCAGCAGAAGGAAGAAGTGAGGGACTTGCTGTACCAGTTTCACACCAAGACAATGCCCCCACACCTCTTCCATCCACTCTCCCACATCCTTGCCACTGGCAGTAGGCAGCAATTTGGAATGAAATGGAGATTCAGGATTTAGTCCTGTCTTTAAAATATCGACAGTACAAAGTGTTTGTTACAAAACAGAAACCGTATTCAGCCTAATCAGAACACTTGTTTGATGCAAATATCCATAAAATACCCATTAGGTTTATGCCTTACTATTAAAATAGAAACACAGTAGGAATATAAATGTGGATTTAAGTAGAGGAAATATTTCCTTGAGTGTTTTTCTTTGAAATGTAACACCACAGCACATTAACTTTTTTTTCGTTCACATTCCTCATTCACTCTAGTTGTCACTCTGGACATTAGTGTCATGAGAAAAAGTTAAATTGTCAAGTCTTTATCAAGCAAGAACTAAAATACAGGAGTTACCAGAGCTTCACTGAATGTCTTGACTCAATATCTGACTCAGAAGGCTTCCATGTTAAGAGTTTAGTAGAAGGGTGAGAGTGGTAAAAGCAAAGACCTTTGCAAACAGACATTGACTGCATTTTCTCAGATTTTTAGAAAATCTGTTGCTCAGAAGACACAATTTTTATCCTCTGGAATTCTGAAGGAGATGACACAAACCCACACTGGCCATCTCTGAATTCCAGTCTGCAAGACTGTTGTTACAAGTTTAGGAATGTTGTCTTCAGTTCCCGCCACTGGCACAGAAAGTGCTGGGAAGTAAATAGCTGAACAATCAGGAAAGCTCCAAGTTGGGCAAATCAAGGAACACACACACAATTATCAGCATTATGAATTAATGCAGCGATTTATGCAGTGATGGGTCTAAAAAATACTGAAATTATTAGAAGAAAATATTTGGTATTTTCACTGTCACCGGGCAATACTCCCTAGAGACACCCACATCAGAAACGTCCATTCAGGCTGCTCTTGCCAAATCTTGCTTTTTCTTTATGCAAGCACTTCAGGCAAGCACAAGCTCCTTGGGAGGTACTGAGCAATACAGAACCAATCCTGTTCTCTTTGTTTTATCTGTGAATTTCAACAGAATTTCCACTCTCACCAGAGATCATTTAGTTTTAGGATCATATCAACAGATACATGCAAACAACCTACCAGCCACCTAGCCTGAAAACGTCAGCATCTTTGAGATTATTCAAGGGCTTAATTTACACAAATACAGGTACTCATGAAGACTGCAAATACCTCCTCAGGCATATTTCATCACATTATATATACATATATAATCTCCAGTAAGCAAACAAGTCATAGAGCTTTAGACATGTCAGTAAGCATCAGAAGAATTACTCTAGCTTATCATATTTTACAGTTTTGTATCAGTTATGTTTTTCCAGAATTTTAGCCATTTTCCTCCCCACAATCAGTAGAGGGCATTGTCCACTTGGTGTGGAAGAAAGAAAGTTGTACTTGTGATTGATGCTACCTCAAGATGTCTCTGTGCCATTTTAGGCACTGACTTTTATTGTTTTACGACATTTAATAGTAACCACCTTTATGGGAGGCTTTTTCAAAAAAGTTTGTATATTTATGACTTCCATTCCTGTTTGACAGACAAGAGGCATTATATAAGGCTAATTGCCCAAAATAATCATTAGTCAGTGATCCACCACTAATACGAGTCCTTCCTCATATAAACTCACAAAATAAGGAATTGGCAGCTCCCCTCTAAGACAGACACTATCTGTTTTAGATATACCATATTAACACTTGGCTCTGAGAGCATTAATAGTAGCATAATGGTAATTCTTTCACAGCGTAAGGCAGAAAGGAAAAGCGGTATTCTTCCACTGTCTGAACACACTGGTTTAGTAAACCATTTTCGGTTCCCCACAACATTCATTTTCACTGCACAGGAGCAGCAAAAGGCACTGCTGCATCATAGTAAGACACAACTTTTTCAATGGACTATCCCACTGGGCCCTTTCTGCTTTAGTTCAATGTTTGCACTGCATAGTTCCTCAACGAGCACCATCACCTGCTTTTCTTCAGAAATTCCAAGCCTAAATCACGTTTTTATATGCAGTACCCACTTTCACAGCTTCACTGAACGGTCACGTTCAAACAGGCTTTAATGTTCTTCTGAAATTTTAAACAGTCTCGTGAAATTTTGGCCAACACTGAGGGCCCACCTTGTTAAAAACTGTATCTATGTAAATCTTCCTCTGCGGAGATGCAAAACAAAATTAAAATTTAAACCCCCCCTTCCCCTAGTGAAGTCCACTTCCAGAGAAAACCATTTATTCAACCATTTGTCTTTAAAAGGTGTTTAGTAAACAGCCTGCTGTTCCTCAGAGATATTCTGAGGAATATTCGAGGAAAGGAAAGATCGTGTTTTCAAGTAAATACTGCAGCACATAAGTAAAGGCCCCAAATAAAAATATATGGATTTATGTGAAATAACACCAGCAGAACATTACAACATTCCACGAGATAGTTGGGGCTTTTTCTCGCTTAAAGTCAGACACGTTTAAACAATTTGTTTGTTTTTTTTTTTTAATTAAGCTACGGGGAAAACATCCCTATGGCCTCGGGAAATTTTTCCCCCTGCGGAATATACAACAAGAACATAAAATCTATTTCTCTAAAACACATTCTACCAGGGAAAAGCCAACCCCACGGAAGATCAGCAGGCGGACTTAGGTTTCCTAAGTCCTGCAGTTTTCAGGTGCGATTTCTGACCGAAGGGAGGTGCGGAGGGCCCTCGGCAGCTGCGGCTCGGTGACCCCCGGGGTGCCCC